>CAUEEP010000866.1:0-425247 GCA_958450365.1 Mesorhabditis belari
AAACTAACTGCTTGTTTCTCTATCAGCTTTTACCCACGGGCGGAACATTTTGTGAACAGCCACGGGCCAGGATAAGCCAGGTAAAACCAAAATTTGTGTAATTTTCTCTTGCCACTAAAGCCCAGAAATTTTTGTGACTTCGGGTTGTGTTTTTGTGATGATAATACGCCTTCCAAATCAAACTTTAGCATGTAAGCCACCGGGTGGTAGAACATCTATCACAGATGTCAAATCTTCTACAACGTTATGGACCTTTAATCCTTTCAGACCATCCAGTTATGTTTCTTTTTACAATTACGAAAGAATCTATCACAGAGCTAGGTGAGTTGAGGGAAAAAGGTCAAACTCCGCATTCATTAGAAATAAGAAACTGTTGCATGGTGGAATTTTCTTTTAGTTTCTAACTTCTGATAATCTACTTTGTCTTTACATACTTTGGTTTGTTTCAATGGTTTAGATATAACTACTACAAAACTGTAAGTGGCTGGACTTTATGTCAGGGGAGCTTGATCCAACAAACCTTACAAATTGTTAAGATTAAAAGATCTTTAGTTCCATTCCTTCTCATGTTTCAATTGCTATGGACTCTGACCTTTATTCAAAGTAGTTTATCAACTCGAAACATGCAATCCTCAAATCCAATTGATTCCGATGAAATTCTTGAGATTTTGGGATGTGTCTTTGAGAGTTATTATGGACTAGTTGTATGAAGATGAGGCTACTGAAGAGATTGATGAGGATTCAACGAGGCAGAGAAATTCGAGAATTATTCTTGAGGTTAGGGATTTGGATGACACTGAAAGTATTCATGAAGCGTTTTTGCCAAAAATTTCTGAGTCTCGAAAGTGCTTTCATGCTCGATAGATTGAACGAGTGAACAAGAAGATTGAGGATCAAATTTTACGCAAAGGTGTTCTTGATTTGTGAATTTTGCTAGATGTTTTTGAATAAAGTGGTTGAATAAGGTTACTCAGTTTTTGAGAGTCAATCGCATAAATGATTTTGCGATACAGGTCTAATCATTAGCCGCCATAAAAAATAACACTTTGGTGTTACGCTTTGTACGAACACTTGTTCAGCTCATAAGAAAATACTATTATGTCTAAAAAAGTGTTGAAAATCCTTCCGATCCTAACACAGACACAGGGGTTGGATTTTGTTGGAATTGGTAAATAAAATATAATGTTTATTGGAAAGGAAGGATTATTGAAAAAAAGAAACCCAATTTGTAAAACGAGTTGTCACAGGAGAAATACTTCGAGATGTAATTTTGAATTTTGATTAGCAGCAGTTGTTTGGAAGGCCACACCAGTACGGGACCTCGGGTAACAATTTCAATGCCGAGTCGGGGCAGCAAGTGGATGGACGACGATCAGCACTGATGAAGAAAGTCGTTTGGAAAGCTGGAAAAATGATTGATATAATAAAAGAGAATGTTAGATCTCCATCTAACTACCAATTTAAAAACTCACTAACGGCTAGCATTTTCCTTTTCTTCGGTGGCTGAAACGAGTGGATCGGCCAAGAAGAAGAAGCAAATAAGGGCCACAGCAGCGACTTTCATTTTGATTGTGAATGGAGAAATACAAATTGATTTGTGATGTAGTTGGGACTTCAAGTTGAGTATTTATACCAAGGTTTATTTGTTGATAGCACATTGCTGATTTCATTTCCGGTGACAACACTGACTAGTTTTTGACCCCAAAAGTAACTACTGAGTTATCAGTTAGTTTGTGTTGTGAAAACTTAGGCAAAAGATCGTACTGATTGTTGCGTCAAGGGGCTAATAAGGAAAAATCAAAAGGAAACTGAATGGTTTACGTTTGTTCTTTAGTTTAAAGTAATCAATGATTACTTTATAGGCTGAACAAACAAAGTTAGAATATCGAAGGTGGCAAAGGTGGTGTGAGAGCTTTTTCAGCTTCAATTTTTTCAGCCTTTTTTTGAACTTCAATTTTCCAGGCTTTAAGAACAAACCTTGAATTAAAGTACTCTTGGTGTTTTTGCTATTTGTCTTCTGAAGTATTCTGGAAGCGACAATGAGGAATATTTTCAAATTGCGGTTTTTTTATTTCTTTCACCTTTGCGGTTTCTTTCTTTCTTTTTCCTCACTTTATCAGTGTTTTCGAGCAAGAAGTGCAACCAGATTTTGATTCATTTAACCCATTCAAAATGCAAAAACAGGATAAAAAATAAACCTTTTCAAAACGAGGAGTGACAATTCAACTAACGACTCCAATGAGAAGACAAAGAGTTAATATCGGAAATGAAATCAGAAAGTTTAGAAGCAAATGACTTTGAATGCCCTTTCGATGACAGTTAACTCACCAATCAGCGGGTATAAATACCCACCCTGAAACCTCAACTACAGCACAAATCCAATTTGTACTTCTCAACACCAATCCGAAATGAAAGTAGCTGTTGTGGCCCTTATTTGCTTCTTCTTCTTGATCGATCCACTCGTTTCAGCCACCGAAGAAAAGGAAAATGCACCAATGAGTGGGTTTTTGCCTATATGCATTCCTGGACAATCACTTCCTCTATTCATCAACATTCTAATATTTCAGGTGTCCAAAATGATGTGGTCGACTTGTTCCGCCGTGCTGATGCCATCGTCCAGCCTCCTGATGCCCCGACTCTTGCATTGGAAATTGTAACTCGGAAAGTGCTACTGGTGCGCTCAGCCAAATAATTGCTGCTGATCCCATTGAATGAATTTCTCGTAACAATTTATTTTAATAAAACTTTTTATTTCAATACAGTAAACATAGCTTTTCTCTTGTTTTATCTTGAATTTTAAGTACTTTGTTGAGCCAAGGAAGCAGTGACCCAGAGCGGAGACACTTTGGACCCAACACTTCTCGACAATGGCTATCGAAAAATTTATAAGGCGTTTAGAAAAACTACTTACAATCAACTCTTTTTCCATTTACTCAGTTCCAGCAAAGTTGCTTTGAGCTGTTTACGATACGGTTGATACAATAAGTAGTATTGCTATAGTATTCGCAAGACCATGTTGAGAGAGGCACAGGCTAATTAGTGGGCAATACTCTAAAAATTATTATATAGAATATATTTGCTCAATTTCATGCAGACTTTCGTTGTGTTGAAAATAGGATCGAGCTGAAGATCAACTTACTGGTGTATTTGATTTCATCAAGAATGATTACAGCAGTACCCAAAAGACAGGATGATCACAGTGATCATTGGAATTGTTATCTGAAGTAAGGTTACAGTGTTTTTAAATCAAATTGACGTGCTACTGATGGTAGAGTTGTTTGACGACTTTAACGGTTTAACGCTAGAAATCAAACCCAAATATTTAAAGATGTGATGCTTTAGATTTGACAAATCCACTGAAAGTCAACCGAATGTTACGAAATTCTGTTTTGGCTAGAGGTGTTTCTCCAAGTTATTCAGAGAATGATGATTAACATCAAGTATCCCTATAAATTTCTAAAAACTAATTGCTCAATCGTTGATGATAATTATTGCTCTCAAAAGTGGAAAAAGTTTGCAGTTGTGGTCCATCTCCAACTGACAGCCGCTTAGGTTTGGGAATTCGATCCGATATTTGGCTCCTTTTTGCTCCAAAATCCAAAGCCAGAACTAGAGCCAGCGCCTGGTCTAGCGTGACTTTGCATTGATCGTTTGAACGATTAGTGGGACAAGTCTACTTAATAGTGGCAGAAGATCACTTGTGTAATTAAAGCTTCGATCAATCTCCTCCTCGTGAATGAGTCGTTTTTCCAGGTATTCTTCTTGAATGCGAAGAAAGTAGAAGCAGAGACAAGTATAAACCTGGAGTTCTTATGTCTTTTCATGGTACGTTTAACTATTCTGCAAGTCACTTTACTTCAAGCCAAGAACATTTGCATTTTAAATGGTGTGCGAAATAATCAAAAGTAGGTTTGGGTACTTTTGACTCTTTTATACGCCATTTTGCATATTAGAAGAAGAGGACCCGTGGATTTGGCAGTCAAAGTACCCAACTTATATAAAACTATAAACTTATAATTTACCGGTTTTAGCAACCCTTTTTTACACTAACCTGGTACCAATGAAATTCAGGGTTTAGTGGATTTATTGGACATTTTATATGCGCCCCGTCCCTTTGCTATTGGCAATCTAACTTGAGCTGAAAGATCTTCGTTTTGGGCCGTTCAATTTGAATATTCTTGGTATCATTAGATGCGCCAAGCCTTTCTTTGTCGATTAGGTACAAAAACTATTTCATCAAACAGCCCAACATTAAGATGTTTGAACTCAAAGTTAGATTGCCAATGGCAAAGAGGGCGGGGCGCGTATCAAATGTCCCACAATCACAATTGTTAACTAGGCGCATAGCCATTTGATTCTAAAACCACCAACTGATCATCAATGTGCCACAGATAGACAGAAAACCGCAAATATTGTAGAGAAAGAAGAAGTTCATTTCGGACAGAACCCAAGAAATTGTCTAATTCGATGAATTGGAGCAACTCAGGGTATTTCTGAAAAGGCGTCCCTATAGGTCAGACAACAGATCACGTCAATTAAAAAGTTAGTAGCTGGTTAGATCCTAAGCCTAATAGGGATGAACGCTCCAAAAACTGAGTATCCAACTTACTGAGGGCTTGCTCACCCTTTTTCAATGACATTTTTCACACATTCCCGACTTTAAGGCCCAACGGTGGGCCGTACGTGGAATTTGCACTTTTTTGAGGCCAATTGGGCCGAAAATTGAATTTGTACTTGGTTTTTAAAGAAAACGGTTCTATTTTTGGATATTTCATTCGGTTTAATTATCTAAGCGCAACCACACAAAGTTGCCCCAAGGTTAATAACGGATTCAAAGCTCTCTATCCCAGAATGCCTCCAGTTACAAATTTTTACGTCTAAAATATAATATAGATAATATAGATAGCTATCGTCCGAAACAACAGCCAAGCCAAAATGATTTTGTTGTGAATGTGTTAAAAGCTGTTAACTATCAACTAGCCTGTCGATAATAGTAATTGGTAGCTTGTTTATTGTCATGATTAAAAGATGACTGGCAAATACCATGTGCAATGTAGAGGAGCGATATTCAGCAATAAAAGAACGCATATTTCAACCTAAAAGACTTGGATGAATAATTTTAGAGCTAAGGTTTACGCAGGTTTCACTTTTAACGGGTGACCCATGGAACGATGAATTGGAGTCGAAGCAGAAACAAAAACACTGTACATGTTTGAGTGTGGCCGAGCACAGAAATACCCAAGACCTAAAGAAATCAATAGAAAAACCTTTTCAAATTAAGCATAAATTCATTTGTTTTTGTTTTAAATTTGAAAAATGCAGAGGGAAACGGATCACATAGATGAAATTGCCCCTACTATCGCAAACCTTTACAATGCCTTCAAACAGGAGAGGACGACCCAAGTAAGTGCCTGCTCCATTTAACGTGAATCGAAAGAATACATCAAGAAATGGTTCTACTGGATTTATCTACACTCAACCCATCGTCGATACTACCGTCTTTTCATTGTTCTCAAGCTCATCATCGAAGATTTCCAGTCCAGCTCAAAGATTATACGAACGTGTCTTCAACCCCAACCATCGCGTCCTCAATCTTCAGGATCAACAATAATCAAGTAGATTTTTCCTCTCTTGAGGCTTCTCTCTTTTTTTCGTTCCTAGAAATTTCCTATTCAAACGCTCACAGCATTGTTTCTAATTCTTGCAGCCATTTAGTCACTTTTCAAACGTTAGTTAGAATAAAAGCCTATCCGATTTTAGCCATTACAGAGCCCTGGTTAAATGATTCAATTTGTTCGTCTTTGCTTAATCCCTTAAATCAATTAATGTTATTCGTTGTGACGGTGTTTCTGCTGTGAAATCTTGCGCAGGTAGTGTTTCCATTTTACTTGATACATCTTTGTCCTATAACATAACAACATAATGTCTCCTCAAAAATTGCTAGAAACATTTCCACCTCTTGAGTTGTCAATCTTTGGCCTTCTCTCCCAGATCATATTCATAGAATCACAGCATTAAATGCTTTTTGAACTTGTAATTTCATCTCAAAAATTAGCTAGACTGTGAATTATTTTTTGTGTGTTTTGCCTTATTAAAAATTTGTGATTTTTTTTTGCTTTTGTTTCAATTCTCTTTAGTTCAAGTCTAGCTTAGTGTGTTTTTATGCTTGTTCATTCAACAATATCACACTTTATGCTGAACTAAAGTACCGTATTCTCTCTAATAGTATTGCACACCGCCGAGCCGAGTTGATGGCTATTTTACGGTTTCAAAGTTTTCGCAGAAGCTCAACACTCTAATCCCCCACTAGATCTCATCATCAGCTACATTTTCCGACCCCACATCGATAGATTCTGATAAGCGTTTTTCGAGATTTCGAGCAATTTAGGCAACGCTCAGGGTGCACTACTATTTTGTTGTTTTAGGCTACGAAAAGTTGAAGAATGCTCGTCTGGATCAAGCAATGACCAAGGTTTTCGGAGAATTGGACACAAACGTCAATACAAACGTTGCAGAAATCGACGATAAAAGCAATGATTTGATTCTTTTCAACTTTGATGTTCCTCTTGATCTTGCTAGCTAATTGTTACTAGCATCAATGTTATTTATTTTAATTGTTAATATTTAATAGATGTTACAAGAAATTTTCTTTAACAGAAATAATATTTTTATGATCCGAGATGGTTCTTTCAAATTAGGGTCTATGAAAAATGGAATGATCCCTTCTAATAGAGCGACTCTCCAAAAGGATATTGAAAGGAATATAATAGAGCGACCGACCGCCCTAATACAGCATTTCCGGTATTTCGATTTTCTTTCTTGTTAACCTTTGAGTAGATTTGTAACCTGTAGACACGCCAATGCTTTTGAGTACTCGCCCATCTCTTTTGGAGAATAAACGAATATAGTGTACAATCCGAAAAGGTTTATGATTGTGCCAACAACTGAAAAAGATCAATTTTATCTAAGCCTACCATTGCAACACTTACCTGAAATGCAGTGAATAATCGTAAAGACATAGTCCTCGGAATGAACACCGAACTCAACAATCATGAATACAAGGCCAGCAATAGTTAGTCGAGCAGGAAATGTCTATTCTTTTGGTTTACAAACTCGAGCTATTCGCCCACAAATGTTTTTGATGCAATCATCCAGGTGAAACACTCGGTAATTGGAAAGTTATTGAAATTGAAATATTGAAAATTGAAATATTGAAAATATTTTGGCACTCTATTGAGAAACTAATGAGCCGGCCGATGTAGTTTTGGTAACTTTGGTAATTTTGTCAAGAATGGCGAAAGAGCTGCTCATTTTGTGTCAAGATCCCTCGTTTTTGAGAGAAAATTAAGCTTATTGGCACAATACCCAACCACTAGAGTTTATCATCGCTATGGTAAACACCTTGCTACTGCACTACCTGAGCTGTTCGGAAATTGCCACTTCAGGGCAGTCCTTTTTCGTGGCTTTTGGCCTGCACTTTTCCTGTCTCAAAATTTTGTTCAAAAAGCCACAAAAGAGTCATGAATTTGACACATTCGCGACGACGGTAGTTTGGGCGTATAGTCGCGTAGTCGTTACTTTTTTACTGATAATTTGGTGAAGATTCAAAGATAAACTGAACTATTATAGTTCATTCGATAGCGCCGAATCTCCCCTTGCAAACGATTACAAAGTTATCAAGAACTTTCTACAAAATAAATAACAAGTCCTTAAAAGCTCTAGTTGACACTAAAAATAATCGTAATAAAGACGGGCGTATTGTCGTGAATGTGTTAACATAGCCCATAATCTAGCTTTCAAATTTGTTTTGGAAGATTTCTGCTTACAAATAGCGCACTACAACATTATTGACCTTTAATCCTTTCAGAACCTCGGGTCATTTCTTTTACAAAACGAAGACTCTTTCACAAAAAAGCAGGTGAGTTGAGGGAAAAAGGCCAAAACTCCAGCATTCATTAAAAATAAAAAACTATTGCATGGTGGAATTTTCTTTCGATTTCAACTTTCTGATAAAATACTTTGTCTTTACATATTTTGTCTAGTTTCAATGGTTGTTGATATAACTTACTACAAAACTGTAAATTTATGGCTGGGCATTATGTCAGGTAAGACTTGTTTCAACAAACCTTACAAATTGTTATGCTTAAAAGATCTTTAGTCCCATTCTTTCTGTTCAATTGCTATGGCTGCTATCTGATTCTAAAAGTGACACCAAAAGCTTGGAGTACTTACAAACATTATCTCTTCGTCTATCACGTAAAAGTTTTATTTTTTAGGAAAAAATCATTTTTAGCTATCTTGTGTCATTCTCGAATGCGTTTACACAAATATTTTCACGGCTTTGCCGACTTTTCCGGCCCGATGCTTTCTTTATCCGGGTTTTGGGAGTACTGTGTTGCATGTACCAATGCAATATCAAGGAGTAAGGAATAGAATGGATAAATGTATTGATTTTAGAATAATTAGTAAAACTGCTTTTGTATTATTTCAGTTTTCTTACTATTTCAAAGATCCTTTCTGAAAAACTACAATTTAACTAAATCGATTTAAGATTCAGAAGTGGATAGTTTGATGAAATTATTAGGTTGTTCGGATATAAACAAGCGTTGCTAAACTTTTTGTTGTGAGAGAAGCTTTTAAAACATATCTTTCTGTATTTAAAAGTACGTTATCTTGCGCATATTTGGAAACTTTTGAAACGGATAATTTGTTATTTTTAAGATCTTTTTTCTTGCTTTAGATGGCTTCAAATATCTCAAGTTCGACTTCAAACTGAGCAAAACAGTCGGGGAATCCCATCGAGATTTGGTCAAAGCATTTGAGAATGATGTATTGTCCGAAAGCCGATGCCGAGCCTGGTTCCAACGCTTTCGGAATGGTGATGAAAGTCTCGAGGATCATGAACACTCTCGTCGACCTCAAGGGATAGACAACGATATTTTGAGAGCTGCAATCGAACCGGAGCCTTGTCAAACGACGCGTGAACTACCTCAACAGTTTCTATGTCCAAATTCTACCATTGATGAGCATCACCACGCGATGGGAAAGACGATCCGATGTGGGCAATGGCTTCCTCACGAGTTAAGCAGTGCAAAAAAGGCTTCACGGGTCGCTATTGCCGGAATTCTCATCCGCCACGCTAAAGATCATGGCTTTTTTTGATTCTATCATTACTGGAGATGAGAAGTGGATCCATTTCGATAATCCTATTCGAAAACGGAAATGACTAGGACCAGGAGAACGGCCAAATCCAAAAACCGGACATTCATGGGAAAAAGATCATGCTCTCAGTATGGTGGAATAACAAGGTCCTTGTGTATTTCGAGCTTCTACAAACCGGCCAAACAGTCACATCCGACCTCTACATACAGCAACTTGATCGGGTCAATGAAGCTCTCATTCGTCAAGAAGTAGACACATCAAAGATAAAGTCCATCCATGACAACGCTAGACCTCAAGTTGCAAAAATCACTCCAAAAACTGGAGAATCTAGGATAGGAGCCTACCACATCCGGCGTATTCTACCGATTTAGCTCCCTCATATTACCATTTATTCCACTCAATGCAAAACCTTTTGGCTAATGAGAAATTCAAAACCCGTGAAGATATCTCAAATTGGGTTGCCAAGTTTTTTGAGTCATAGCCAGCTGAGTTTTTCAAGAGCGGCATCAATTCTTTGTGCAAAAGATGGCAAGAAGCAATCAATAATAATGGTGAATTTACTTTGGATTAAACTGTGTTTTTTCTGTTTTTAAGGTAGATTTTGTCGTTTTAGTAAAACGCTCGTTTATATGCGAACAACCTAATAGTTTGAACTATTCAGCATAATCTATTCAAGTATTCAAGTTATTGCTATTCAAGCTATTGCTATAATAACAACGAGTCCAGTAATATAGTAACATTTAGACAGTGGCCTGGGGTCTACTGGCAACTATGATGTCATCGATGGGAGCCGCACTCTTTCAGCGTCAACAAACGATCCTTCCCAAAGATCATTTACTCCTTTTTGGCCCATATCTGCAATTCGGCGTACATGTACTAGCTGTGGCCCACGCGGTCTTTCTAACAGGAGTTATGCTTTGGATCCTTGTCAATCTCAATTCTGATCTCGCAAAACAAGAAGGTCTCAAGGTTGTTGTTTTTTGAAGAGCATCGAATTTACAAACTGAATCTAGATATACCCAGAACTGCGTCAGTTTTATGAATATCCTTATTCGCTTTGCGCTGATGGCTCCCTTGGGACGCTGATGACCATTTTGGGGCCGGCTTTTCTAGTGGGCGAAGTTCTTTTGGCTTCTTGTGAGTGTTGGAACAGTTTATCAAAACAATGTGAGCTTGCTTTTTTACAAATATTTAGCTTTTTTTAGATCTGATTATTCCAACTTATTGGAGTCTTCATTCCCAAAGGCATTTGATGAGTGCCAAGACTTTGGAAATGAAAAGCAAAATGTTCCGAAAATTGAATATTTTGGTATAAATGCAAGCAGCAATTTTACGATCAGAAATAATTTAGTGTGCTGTTTTCCTTTTGGTGCTTTTTGTTCCCGCAGCTTGGCTTTGTGGCGTGCATTTGTTTGAGCTAACCGGGATTGCAGGTAAGTACCTAACTACACTGCTGGACATAATTTTAATGGCAGTCGAAATTTTACGATCTTTTTTGAAAATATTGAATATCCAATAAAATTGTCTTTTAGACATCATTACTATCATAATTTTACATCTTTAACTGGAAAAATCCAGGAGATGATAATTGGAACTTTTAAAGAAAAATAAAATTTATTCAAAAAGTGCCTCTAGCAAGTGGTCATAATTTTAAAGGGATTTGAAAAAAGTTAACAATTTTAACAAAATGAGCAATAATGATAAAAATTAACAAATTAATAATCGATTGGACCTCCGTGACGCTGAATTACTTGAAAAAAGTCTATTGTCCATGCTGCCCACAAGGCTATTAACGAGATTCTGATCGACGCTCCGCCAAGCTTTAATAATTGCCTTTTTAAGCTAGCTGATGCTTCCATAAGTCTTATTTCCTTCATAAAGAATTTTGACCATATAGCCCCAAATGTTTTCTTGGGGATTTAAATCCGATGAATTGGCTGGCCAGTCCAAGAGTGGGATTCCCTTCCCATTCCACTCGAGTTCATTTTCTTTGGAACAAAAACCAATTTGGTCAGTCCGGTCAATGAGAAGGCCGCCCAGCAGATTACTCCTCCTCCTTTGAAGTTTCTCCGCGAAAAGTGCAGTTTGTCTTTACGTAGGTCGTGCCAATAGTAGCAATCATCATCGGGCCCATCACAATTGAATTCTTTTCATCGGACCAAAGGATCTAAAGCAATGAAAAATGTTCAAACACAAATTTAATTGGCTTACTGAGCTCCAATCAATTCGCGGTTCTTGTCTGCGAAGTCCAACCGCTAATAAAGGGGGCTCTTCGCATGCGCCTGCGAGCGATCAACTTGCTTTTTCATAAAAATTTTCGAATTGTCCTTGAGGAGACTCCCAGATTCAGATCTGCTTTGATTTTTGAGGAGGTTGTTGTTGAGTTTGAGGCCGTTCGAATGATTGCTCATCGACCCCTTTTGTAGTTTTCGGTTTCCTTCCGGAATGCTTTTTGATACCATAGCCAGTTGGATCCCTGACATAAGAATCGACTAAAGAAGGAGATCGGTTGATTTCTGCCGCAATATCGCGGTTACTCCAGTTGTTCAGATTCAAGGCATCAATGATGCCTTTTTCTTGATCGGAAAGTCTTTTTCCTTTACCCATATCTAAAAGATGACCTGTAAACATTTAAAAAATGAAAAAAAGAGGCATTAAATGATGAAGGCAAAATTGTTCTTTTTTCAAATGCCTTTAAAATTATGACCACTTGCTAGAGGCACTTTTTGAATAAATTTGGTTTTTCTTTAAAAGTTCCAATTATCATCTTCTCGATTTTCCCAGTTAAAGATGTAAAATTATGATAGTAATGATGTCTAAAAGACAATTTTCTTGGATATTCTATATTTTCAAAAAAAAGATCGTAAAAATTCGACTGCCTTTAAAATTATGTCCGGCCGTGTATAAGATTTTTATTGGTTCTAACAATATCTATGCTATCTTGTGCTATTTCCAGACTTGAACATCATTCCCGCGCATATCGCCGCCACTCATGGAACGATGAACACAATCACAATCTTGCTTGTTTATGATTCGTATCGAGTATTCACTTTATTGCAAATCAAGAAGCTTAACAATTCTATTTTCTCGATATTTGGCCTGAAACCATTCAACATCCAAGCTGGAAATCAAAAACGACGCGGAGAATCAACAAATCAAACAAGGCCATCGGAGAGAAATGTTATGGTTAGCCCGCAAAGACCGAGACTATCTGTGCTAAAATTTTAGCACGGCTGCTGTGATTTACAAATCAAGATTACAGATTTACATCCAAAAGTAGCTCCAAGTTAAGAAAACGTGAAACGACTGCGGAAAAATACTAATTTCGCTCAATTGTTGTCTCACCAGAATACCCTTCTCTCCTCTTTTTCTCTAAATACCTTTTTCTGAATCTTGTTATTTAAATATATTATTAAATAATTTGTTTCTCACTGTTAAGCCAGTATTAATACAATTTAAGTCAGTTAAATTGTTGCTTTCTTCCCGTTTTGAACAAATCTTGGTCCATTTTGCTCCAATCCTTTTAGCTCCGCTATTGAATTCATGAAAGTAACCCGTTGGGTTGAAGTAAAATTCCAAATAACGGATAAATTGTGGTTGGTTAACCGAAGTTTGTACGATAAGGGGTAAAAGACTGAAAGTTAACGCAGAAACCAGTGTTAAGACAAGAAGTTTTTAGTGCACTGTGGTCACTTTAAATAAAGTTGTAATATTTGTCTGAGAAAAGGATATATAAACCCATTATGACCAAAACTACAGTAGCAGGAAATGCAGGGTAGTCCTTGTGTAACCTTGCGTACTCGGCTACCTTGGATCAAAGATTATGCAGGTCTTGTTTCCAATTGTTTCCAATTCCACAGGTTCACCTTGATGCATTTTAGCTCCGCTATTGAATTCATGCAAGTAACTCGTTGGGTTGAAGTAAAAGTCCAAAAAACGGATAAATTGTGGTTGGTTAACCAAAGTTTGTACGATAAGGGGTAAGAGACTGAAAGTCTTCACAGAAACTAGTGTTACGACAAGAACTTTTTAGTGCACTGTGGTCACTTTAAATAAAGTTATAATATTTGTCTAAGGGAAAAGGATATATAAACTCTTTATGACGAAAACTACAGGAACAGAAAAACCAGGCTAGCCCTTGTGTAACCTTGCGTACTCGGCTACCGCGCTTGGATCAAAGATTAGGCAAGTCTTGTTTCCAATTGTTCCCAATTCCAATTGTTTCCAGTTCGAATTGTTTCCAATTCCATAGGTTCACCTTGATGCAATTGTTTTGGTTCGACAATAAATTTTAAATACCTTTTGACCAGATCCTTTTTGCAGGCATTCTTTTGAGTTCAAAAGAAAGTATAAAATTACGGGATTATGCCAATTTCGAAATAAAACTGAATTTCTGTGTTAGAAATAGGGACTTGGACTTGTAAATTTGAATTTGCTAAGAGGTAGTCAGCAATTTAACTCTTGTTTTTTCAGGGAACTTTTGATTTCGGCAGGAAATGAAGAAGCGATCCAGTTCCAAGCTTATGTTTACCGAAATCGAATTTACCCCACACTTTTATGGATAAAGATAAACTAAACTAGATCACAAGCGAGATTCAAGTTTCCTCTTTCTTAGTTGATGAATGGGGAAATCCAAATTGGATCCAAATTGGGACTTCAATTTGAGGATTTATACCAAGGTTAATTTGGTTGATAGCAAGTCTAACAATATTACTCAAGCATTGCTGATTTCATTTCCGCTGAGAACACTGACTAGCTTTTGACCTTTCAAAGTAATTACTTGAGTTGTCAGTTAGTTTGGGTTGTGAAAACGTAGGCAAAAAAGAACGTACTGATTGTTGCGTCAAAGGGCTGATAAGAAAACAGAAATCAAAAGGAAACTGAATGTTTTACGTCTGTTCTTTGGTTCAAAGTAATCAATGATTACTTTATAGGCTGAACAAACAAACTTAGAATGTCGAAGATGGCAAAGGTGGTGTGAAAGCTTTTTCAGCTTTCAATTTTTTTCAACCTTTTTTAGACTTCAATTTCCCAGGCTCTAAGAAGAAACCTTGAATTAAAAAGTACTCTTGGTGTTTTGCCATTTGTCTTCTGAAGTATTCTGAAGCGACAATGAGGAATATTTTCAAATTGCGGCTTTTTTTCTTTCTTTCCACCTTTGTGGTTTCTTTCCTTCTCTTCCTCAGTTTATCAGTGTTTTCAAGCCAGAAGTACAACCAGATTTTGATTCATTTAACCCATTCAAAATGCAAAACAAATGAAAATGAAACTTTTTCAAAACGAGGAGTGACAATTCAACTAACGACTGCAATGAAAAGACAAAGAGTTATCATCGGAAATGAAATCAGAAAGTTTAGAAGTAAATATTTGAATGCCCTTTCGATGACAGTTAACTTAACAACCAGCAAGTATAAATACCCAACTTTAAGCCTCAACTACAGCACAAATTTGTATTTCTCAACTCCAATCCGAAATGAAAGTCGCTGTTGTGGCCCTTATTTGCTTCTTCTTCTTGATCGATCCACTCGTTTCAGCCACCGAAGAAAAGGAAAATGCACCAATGAGTGGGTTTTTGCCATATGCATTCCTGGACAATCACTTCCTCTATTCATTAACATTCCAATATTTCAGGTGTTCAAAATGATGTGGTCGACATGTTCCGTCGTGCTGATCGTCATCGTCCAGCCTCTTGCTGCCCCGACTCTTGCATTGGAAATTGTAACTCCGGAAAGTGCCCCTACTGGTGCGCTCAGCCAAATAATTGCTGCTGATCCCACTCAATGAACTTTTCCTAACAATTTCCACATTTTTTAATAAAACTTTATTTCAAGGTTTTAAGCTGGGTTTCTTTCTGGCAATAAATAATCAATTCAAGTACCAATATCGAAAAATCAGAGAAAAATATCGCGAATGATGCAGATGGGGAGATCATTCATGTTGAACTTAGGATTATGAACGAGATATCGCATTATTCAGTTTTGTTGTCTGTTTGCCGAATAAAAATGACAAGAAAATATTTATTTGCTAGAATTCTCTTATTTTCCTTCGCAACTTCCAAGACAGAAAAGAAAGCCATTTAGATAGGTGACATCTTTGTCCATGCAAATTGCTTGCCGGTCTCCTGTGCAGAAACCCCAACTGTGCCCTGATTTACTCTGAAGTTGAAACTAGGTATTTCGTTAAATTACCGACTTCTTACCTGGCAACATTTTTGTAAGTTATAAATGGGCTTTGCTGATCTACACATCGAGTTGCAGGCGGCAAAGTAACGTGGATATCGGAGGCCCGATGGTTCTTGGCATTGTAGACTGCCTGAGAAAATTTACAAGAGCTTTATGATGTTTGAAAGTCTAACCGATCAAGCAAACGAGAATTAAGCAGAGAAGAGTTTGTCGCATTTTCTTGAGTGAGCTTTGAGCAATGTGATGGAAATTTTTATTTGAATAAGCTTTTATATTAAAGCTGGAAATCACGAGACTCTAGTTTGTTTTGTATGAAAAGTGTAGCTTTTGATCTCCATTCAAAAAGTGTTTGTTGGACGAGGACACAAGTTCGAAAAGCTTTTGAGTGAAGCTTTGATCAAATGATTTTTATTTGTGGAGGCGGATTTGTCAAATCTGGTGTTTGAAGTCAATTTTATTGTAAAAGAGAAGTGATCTCACACAGATTGTGCAAAAGTTTCGCCTAAAATCATATAGTTGCAAAAAGCTAAGATACTACGTGACGAAAAACACAAAATTGCTATCATTATCCTAATCTTTACCATGAAATCTAAGCCTGCTAAACCATGACTCGAGTTCAATTCAAAATTTTATCAATATTCAGCTTTTCCTGAACAAATTTCTCTGATTCATCCAAACAATCAGAGCATTTTATGTCCGAGTGCCGATTTCCTTTATGCTTTTTGCGTTGCTTTTCCGGCTTTTTTACCCTACGGGCAAACATCAAAACGATTCAACAATAACACTTGGAAACGCATTCCTCGAAAGATACTTTTTTGATTTTGAAATCTTTTATTTCATTTGATCTAACTCGATGCGATAATTTTTTGTGAATAACATGAAATTCAATAACATGAATTTTGTGAATCTATTCATTATTCACTATCTATTAACAGTTCTCCTATTTTTACCATCCATGGTTTATTCAATTACTTGCTATGAGTGCACAAGTTCCCAGGTTCAAAATAATTGAAAAGTAAAAAATCTCGACCACGGAAGGATTCGAACCTTCAATCTTCTGCTCCGTAGGCAGACGCGTTATCCATTGCGCCACGCGGCCATGTCGGCATCGACTCCATAAATGTCTTTTCAATCAAGGAACCTTCCCTCGGGCGATTGACAGGTGTCAGAAAAATGCCAAAACTGGATTCCTTTGTCTAATTATGGTCAAAATTGGTTTCTCTTTGTCTGAACATGGCGGCCGCGTGGCGCAATGGATAACGCGTCTGCCTACGGAGCAGAAGATTGAAGGTTCGAATCCTTCCGTGGTCGAAAATTTTTGTCTAATCCTTGTTACAGGGAACAGATTGCAAATTGGCGGCCTCTTCATGCAGATATGGTTTTTTTGGGTGTGTAAAGATAGCGGTTTTGGATGGAGGAGTTGATAGAAGTTTGTGTTAGTTGGAAACAGTCTTAGACGAATTTTCAGTGGGTAATTTCTATGACGAAGAGCGTCATATCGGTTTGATGATGCGCGGATGCGCACTTCTTCCAATGGGAGGAGTTGATATGTGTGAACAGTCGAGTATATTTGGATACAGAGTTTTAAAGGTTTTATCCGAAGAATTTAAATCTTTAAAGGAGTTTTAGTGTACTTGTTTCAACGACTATTGCAACACGTCGACAAATCGACGCTTTGCATTCTTTTTCTTTATTTTATGGAGATTATATTTATTAACTTGAATATGTTCTCAAAAATTTAAAAATCTAATAAAGCTTTTCGATAGATTCACTTAATCACACGAAAAATAAGAAACGACGAGTGCGAGAAGCAAAATTTGTCTCCAGTCGTTTGCTACCTTGCTTTGCTGAGTTGTTGGTGAAAAGATTGGTTCAAATCTAAAATGATAATGATAAATGATCAAAAACAGTCAGTTTTTAAATGCAAATCTTGTCTATCTTTGAATTTTGTCTATCAAAACTCACTTAATCAACAAAGGCCTTTGACAATTGTTAACCAATTCAAAGGGACTCGTCCTGCAAAACCATTGATAACTCAAAGAAACAGCCCAAGTAGGAATCTCCACGTAACAAACAGTACTCTCATTTATTAATCTGAATATTCAAATTTATTTTTGAACCTGCGCAAGAGCAAACCTTTGTGTTGTCAAATTCCCATTCTCTGTGTAACTGATTGTTAGATTCGAGTCGCCAGGAATGGGATTCAGAAATGTGAGAGCAATTCCTTGAAAATCTTTCACATCTAACTAAAAAGCTTTTTAGAAAGTTTGAAAGCCTTTTATCATTCAATATAAAGCTAAATTTCACACAGAAAACCTACATATTGAATAATAAACGAATAGGTTTGTGGATCTGGCGAGTAATCGATATCCGTGTATTGGGGAGCTATCAAAAGCCCGGGAACAGGAGAATTCATCGCCAGAGTCAAATTTGCATCAACTATAAGATCTAACTTTGAAAGACAATCTGTATTACCTAATAATTTAAAAAATTCTATAATTATCAATATTTAACTAACCTTGCTGTTGGCATCGGAAGAACACGCTCGCCGACGGATCGACAACTTTTGAAACAAGTTTAATCACGACAAATTCTCCAAAAATGAAACTCGGCAGCGCAGATTTTGTCGTAATTGGATCACAGAGTGAATCGCCACTAAAGATTTTGAAATGAAATCAAATTTTCGGCAACTTACCCATAAATCTTATTATTGTTGTCCAGAGTTGTGCCCTGATAGATTTCAATTGGAAGCGCAGCACTCGGAAAGACTAAATCCATCCCGTAGAGCCCCAAATAGTCTCCAGGGAATGGAGTTGTTCCTCGATACAAGATTTTGATATCATTTCCATTTCCAATCAGTGGTACAGAGAACAGATTTTGTTTTGAACAATCATTTGTAGGTGAGTAAACAGAGATTTGGGGGTCTGAAAGATTTAAGATTTTACAGGGTGTCTCAAAAGTTCTAGCACAACATTTGCAGCTAGCAAATGCCTAACTTATTTCAAAAGTCGTAAGTTGTATAGAGATTTAAAGCCCGGAATCTTGGCTATATTTATTGCGTTGATGGATTGAAAACTGCGGCTGTTGTCATATGTCACGGTTTGAGCACTTTCTTCGAAAGAAACCCATTTTGGTGTCATGGAAAAGTTGTAGAGAATCAAAAACTAAGCTTATATCCAAATTTTCAGAACGATTCAAAAAATGGTTTTCAAGAAATGCCAAATTTACGAATTTTCACAAAACTTGCATTTTAAGCGAAACTACTAAGTGTATCTTTTTGGAAATTTGGCTATAAGCCTAATTTTTGATTCTCTACGAATTTTCCATTGACACCAAAATGGGTTTCTTTTGAAGAAAGTGCTCAAACTGGGACATCTCCAGTCCTCCATTTTTGAGTCTCATACTTGTCTCACACACAAACCAAAATCCTACCACGAAAGAGGAATCCGCAAATTGCCTGTAAAATGGGCAGAAGTCGTCAATAATAATGGAAATTATTTGGAATGAATCCATGGTTTTATGTTGAAGAAATTTTAGTTCAAAGTCCCGCAGTTTTCAATTCACCAACCCAATACATACCAAAAGCTTTCGAATAGGAGTCACAAAGCTCATGTTTGCTTTGCCGTTTGCAAACAAGTTTACCGGAAAGTGACCGAGTAGTGCTCACTCAAAAACTTGTCATATGAGTGACTCCAATTCGAAAGCTTTTGGTATGTAAATATAGCCGAGATTCCGGGCTTTAAACCTCTATACAAGACTTACCATTTTTGACATAAGTTAGAAATTTGCTGCTTTTACAAAAGGTTGTACCTGAACTTTTGGGGCACCCTGTAGTAGATCGGTTTTTTCGAGAGTTTCAGAGTTAATGGGTTTAAAAGACTATTTAATGTCTAGTCGAAGCTGTTCAGTTCAAATAATAGATCGAATCAGGTCCAATGAATGAAATACAGACTTAAAGTACAACTGACTTGCCGCAACAATAACTCGGAATCCCGGTCGATAGAGATCATTCGTTTTGATGAGTCGAATGGTGGCAAAGTTTGAAGTAAACGTGAAATTTGCTGGTCCGTTAAAGCTAAAAAGTAAGTTACGGGTAAATCTTCAAGATTTTGCTACCTTGTCATAGCCAAGGCTCCATTCGCTAGTTCACCATCGTAGACATCCAACAAGTAGCCATCACTCATTGATAGAAAAGTACTTGTGATTTGTGAACTGAAAGTTCTTAGTAAATTAAAGCAAAGATCTAAACATTTAAGTGCTCACCCAGTACAATTTGATCCATCAAGTCGATAAATAGCTGTATCATATTTATAGGTAAGAGTTTCTCCCATCAAAACAATAAACTCTTGGCTGCATAGATCGATATCAATTTGTTGGATTTTCACTGAATTTTTGTAGATTTTGTTTTAAAATATTAACTCACGTGGAAGTGCTTTTACAGAGACTGAGTATCCTGTGCTGTCCCACATTTTGTAGAGATCGGTGACGAGCGAGTTCGAGAATGAAACTTGTAACCAGTCATGACTTGTTGTATCTGATAAAGAACCGGTGATGAATCTAAAATGGGTAATGGAAGCAGACTTTTGAAGTAGCGGCTTACCTATCCTTTGTGGAATCCGTAACAACCAAATTACTGCTCATTGACGCCGAGTATTGGACATCAAACTGTAGAATAGAATCTCGGTCGAAGGTACTAAAATAAAATCTGACTTGAAAATTCCAATACCAAAGATGTTCCTTACATTGTTGAGTTACAAGCCATTGGTGAGCAAAATGGGAACTTCGCAACCCAACCATAAGAGATACTTGCGGTTTGATTGACGGTTAAAGTGATTGACGATTGAGGACAGGTGCAATCTGAAATTACAGACACACTAATTCTCTTGGTTCTACTTACTGATGGCTCTTGCTTGTCCAACCATATAAGTGTACTCTTCCAGGGAATCACTTTGGAAGACAACTTCCATGCGATTACTTACCCCATAAACTAGCCAAGGAATGTCAGATCCGCTGTGTGATGGAAACTAAAAGACTTGCTTTGAAAAGTTGACAATAGGTGACTTGCTTTAAACCCCAGCTTTAAGACAAATACAAGATGACCGGAAAGTTTGTTACTTTTGAAAGCGATGCCACTAAATTCAGGTTCAAAAAAGACAAAGTGAAAGAGGAGAAGAAAGGAGAAGGAGAAGTGAAAAGGAAAGTGAAAGGAGAAGTGGAAACAATAGTAAAATAACTTTTTTTATTAAAATTAAGCGTTTTTCATAAAGATTTATCAAAAAGATGGTTCTATTATCCATTCAAGCAAAGCTCTCTGTTCTCCAGGCTGGTTGAGCTGACAAATCCAGTGATCAAAAGAAGTCGAAGCACAAATAAAGCTATCCAGTTTTATATTCAAAAAGAGGAGATATTTTTCTTTAAAACCAGCCGTTCTACAACTAAATTGAGCTAGAAATAACAAATTTACAGTCATTAGAATTGAGAGCTTTTTGAAAAAGATCCTTTATTGAAACCGTTGAGTCTAAATTTTCTCAAAACTTGCTTTCATATAATAAAAATAGTTAACTTTTTAAAAAATTAAGTTTATTACATTTGATCTTTTGTCAATCGAATTTTATGGTGTTTCTTTTAAAAGTAATAGAACTTTCCGGTCATCCTGTAGGGTATTAACCCTATTACTAACTAACTTTTAAGTCTTAGCAGCCGTGCATTAAAAATACGAGCCTGATTTGCTTACATCCAAGCAACTCACCGCCAAATTGGCTCCTCCAACCGTGATCACATCACAACATTTCTCAGTGACAAAATGATAAAAACTGATCATCAGTTGATGGTTAAAAGGCGGGTTTTCAAAAACCCATTTACAATTGGAATTCTTGTGATAACCAAAAGTTGAATTCACATCTTGTGCCGAGAAGTCAATTATGCTCGTCTTACTCATGTCAAAAGCACCAACATTTTGACATTGATCAAATGCTGGAGTGTTAGTATCTAAATAACCGAGAAGTCAAGCAAAAAAAGAATCAGCCGACCATTGTAAGCACTGATAACAATGTAGTAATAATAATCAGCATATGGATCGTCATCGGTGTCTTCAACGAAGGTGAATGAATAAGAAAGGGTCAACTCGTTTCGATAATAATAGGTTTTAAAGTCACCAATCTCTTTGATTCCACTAAAAAGTTAGAGTTTAATTTGAAAGTAGAAAAGTTGCAATGATCAAGAATCAGACAAAACTTACGATAATAGTGTGGTTGTCACCGAGGACTCATTAGCTCGAATACCCGTCATGTTCAACAATTGTTGAGGGTTTGATTGAAACGAGTAAACGATCATTCGAATATTTGTTGCTTTGTTTGTTTGCAGCTTCGTGATACAAGAGGTGTTAAATTGGGCGCCGAGATCAAAAGTGTGATCGAAATATTGCCGAGAGAAATCTGAATGCAAGGATTAGCTTCGATAATTAGATAATTACTTCGATACCCAATTAGCCAAAATGGTTATCTTTAGTTTTTTATAGCTATTACGTCCGATTAAGAATGTATTCAAGTAGGACTTTCGATTTGAAATGTATTCTTGATTAAAGGGGTACTCTGGCCTTAAAGTTAAGAATCGCGGTCATTTCTATATTATTTGATGCGTTTTAGTCATCTCTACAACTATTTCCTATATGAAAAACAAGGTTTCCAATCGAGAAATGAAGAAAAACGCAATTTTTGCTTTCCGTCCCACCCTAAAACGTGGATATTTGGGCGAAAAATATATAAAGGTTCCGTCCAATTGCATTTTAGCCCTTGCGTTCTTTTCTTTTGCATGTATTTTCTCAAATTTAACAGCAATCTTAAATATTTGTTGTTTTTTAATAGAAAACATTACATTCTAGAAGAATAATTTTTAAAAAATGAAAATCAGACTTAAGAAGACGTGAAAAACAGATGCCCAATTTAACACTGACTTTCCTTAGGCCGGAGTATCCCTTTCAGAATTTATCGAATGAATTGTGTAAAAATGTGAAATACTCAATGCAAAATGATGCTAATCAAATTCTTTTTTAGGCATGTAATAGCGTTTTCTATGTTGGTGTTATATTGAATCATCGACAGCTGAACGGCCCACACAATAGTGGTGTTTTCCCTTTGATAGGTGCTAAAGGTATCTTGAAAAGATCTTAAATTAAGAAAACAGTAAAAACTTATCGCAACCAGTTAACAAAAAGGAAAAAAGACCTCAATGTCAGTGTTTGCGCGTTCTACACTCTCCTGTGACTGCGAATATCTAGGTTTTCCGTGAATCAATTTGCAGTTAGATTAAATTATTCCTTATTTTAACTATTTATTCATTAGATATTCAAGCAAATTTGCATTGAGCATTTCACATTTTTACACAAATGATTTGATAAATTCTTACCGTATTCTCTCAAATAGTAGTGCACCCTGGGCGTTGCCTAAATTGCTCGAAATCTCGAGAACCGCTTATCAGAACCTATCGATGTGGGGTCGGAAAATGTAGCTGACGATGAGATGTCGTGGGGGATTAGAGTGTTGAGCTTCTGCGAATACTTAGAAACCGTAAAATAGTCATCAACTCGGCTCGACGGGGTGCACTACTATTAGAGAGAATACGGTAATCGAATGTAACATATATAAAAACAGTGAGCAAAAGACCTACGATCAGAAACCAGCGTATAGAATCCACCACTAATCGAGTCGAGATCAACGATTGCCTCTTTTGAACAATTATTGTACAGTTGAGTTGTTTTATCTAGTGCTTGTTATCATAAACTAAACAGTTATCAAAACACCAAGTCTGGTAACTTTCCCAAGAATTCCTGGCCAAGCTGTGCTTGACTTGGTTGGGCTGAAGAAAAGATACAAGACATCTAAAGGTAAATTTGGAAAAGGTTTGACTTTAAAAACCTACCCGATTTATCATAGTAATCTACTGGGAAATAGTTGTCAATTGCAGTGCCAGTGACCGAGTATTTCGGAGAGCTAAAATAACAATTGAAATAACAACAAACTAACAGCAAAATATCTAAAATAACTAAAATTAGCTATTTCTAAAAACTCTTTCCCCAACCTAGAGCAATTTCGAAAGTCGTCAACATCACAGAAAAATAGGTAATCATTTTGATAATCAGTTACAAATCGATAATATTGCACACCGAAAGCATAGTTCGAATTCGGATTCACGCGAACTGATAAGAGTTTGCTAAATCAATTGTGGATTGGGAAATTTGTTTGAAACTTACACTGGGTCAGCATTCACATAAGGATCCGGATAAGTTGGAGTTTTGAAAGCAATGGATTCATCTCCGAGCGTACAAAGCTAGGACAGGGGTATTTCTGGATTGAAGCACAATTTAATTTAACGATAACGAAGTTAACAAGTACAAGTATATAAGTACAACAATATATCAAAAACAATGCCAATTCTGAAAGAGAATTTGTGCATTCTAGAGCTACGTTTTTGCTACCAATTTGAAAAAAAAGGAAAAAAAAACTCACCTGATTAATACAATCTTGACATTCAATTACCAATACACAGAAAGCACTCAGTAGAAAAGAGAGATTTAAGAAAAATAAAGATTGCATTAATTTTTTAGTCAAAAATACTATGATCAGAAACTATTCACTGCCCTTTGCTTCCGATTTGCCGTCGCTTTTTTGAGATAAGAGAAATAGCGTTTGAATCAATTTGGGTCAGAAAGAGGAAACTTGAATCTGGCTTGCGGTCTGGTTTAGTTTATCTTTATCCATAAAACGGAGGTAAATTCGATTTCTGTAAACATAAGCTTTGTAACTGGATCCTTTCTTCATTTCCTGCCGAAATCAAAAGTTCCCTGAAAAAACAAGAGTTAAGTTGCTGACTACCTCTTATCTAATTCAAATTTACAAGTTCAAATTCCTATTTCTAACACAGAAATTCAGTTTTATTTCGAAATTGGCATAATCCCGTAATTTTATACTTTCTTTTGAACTCAAAAGAATGCCTGCAAAAAGGATCTGGTCAAAAGGTATTTAAAATTTATTGTCGAACCAAAACAATTGCATCAAGGTGAACCTATGGAACTGGAAACAATTGGAAACAAGACCTGCCTAATCTTTGATCCAATTACGGTAGCCGAGTACGCAAGGTTACACAAGGACTAGCCGGGTTTTCCTGTTAATGTAGTTTTGGTCATAATGGGTTTATATATCCTTTTCTCAGACAAATATTACAACTTTATTTAAAGTGACCACAGTGCACTAAAAACTTCTTGTCTTAACACTGGTTTCTGCGTTAACTTTCAGTCTTTTACCCCTTATCGTACAAACTTCGGTCAACCAGCCACAATTTATCCGTTATTGGAACTTTTACTTCAACCAAGTACCTGCATGAATTCAATAGCGGAGCTAGAATGCGGAAGGATTCGAGCAAAATGGACCAAGATTTGTTCAAAAAGGGAAGAAAGCACCAATTTAAATTTAACTGGTTTAAATTGTATTAACACTTGCCTAGCAGTGAGGAACAAATTTAAATAATGTATAACAAGATTCAGAAAAAGGTATTCAGAGAAAAAGGGGAGAAAAGGGTATTCTGGCGAGACAACAATTGAGCGAAATTAGTATTTTTCCGCAGTCGTTTCACGTTTTCTTACTTTGGAACTACTTTCGGATGTAAATTTGTAATCTTGAATGTAAATCACAGCAGCGGTGCTGAATTTTTAGCACAAATAGTCTCAGCTTTGGGGGCTAACCATAATATTTCTCTCCGATGGCCTTGTTTGATTTGTTGATTCTCCACGTCGTGTTTGATTTCCAGCTTGGATGTTGAATGGTTTCAGGCCAAATATCGAGAAAATAGAATTGCTAAGCTTCTTGATTTGCAATAAAGGTAACACTCGATACGAATCATAAACAAACAACATTACGATTGTGTTCATCGTTCCATGAGTGCCGGCGATATGCGCGGGAAAGATGTTCAAGTCTGGAAATAGGACAAGATAGCATAGATATTGTTAGAACCGATAAAAATCTTATAGTTAGATACTTACCTGCAATCCCGGTGAGCTCAAGCAAAAGCACGGCAGCAAGCCAAGCCGCGGGAACAAGAAGCCCCAAAAAGAAAACAGCACACTAAATATTTTGATAGTAAAATTGCTGCTTGCATTTATACCAAAATATTCAATCTTCGAAACAATTTGCTTTTCAATTCCAAAGTCTTGGCACTCATCAAATGGCTTTGAGAATGAAGACTCCAATAAGTTGGAATGATCAGATCTAAACAAAGCTAAATATTTGTAATAAGTAAGCTCATATTGTTTAGATAAACTATTCCAACACTCACAAGAAGCCAAAAGAACTTCGAGCACTACAAAAGCCAGCCCCAAAATGCTCATCAGCGTCCCAAGGGATCCATCAGCGCAAAGCGAATAAGGATATTCATAAAACTGACTCAGTTCTGGGTAAATCTAGATTTAGCTTGTAAATTAAATGCTCTTCAAAAACAACAACCTTGAGACCTTCTTGTTTTGCGAGATCAGAATTGAGATTGACAAGGAGCCAAAGCATACCTCCTGTGAGAATGACCGCGTGGGCCACAGCTAGTACATGCACGCTGAATTGCACATATGGACCAAAAAAGAGTAAATGATCTTTGGGAAGGATCGTTTGTTGACGCTGAAAGAGTGCGGCTCCCATCGATGACATCATAGTTGCCAGTAGACCCCAGGCCACTGTCTAAATGTTACTATATTACTGGACTCGTTGTTATTATAGCGATAACTTGAATAGCAATAGCTTGAATGATTATTGCTGAATAACTCAAACTAATTTAGATCAAACTATCCGCTTCTGAATCTTAAATCGATTTAGTTAAATTGCAGATAAATCTAATCAAAATTGAAAAGGTTTACTTTTCCGAAAGGATCTTGGAAATATTGGGTTGGTGAATTGAAAACTGCGGGCTTTTTTTGCGGGACTCGCAGATAAAGAAAACAACAGCATTGAACCAGCTGAAGGGGGGTTTGGTTACTTAAATATTTCCTCAAATTATTCCGAAAAAATTATGCTTCCGGCTTTTTATTTTTTGGTATTTTTCTTCACTTCTTCTATTGCACTCGACAATCTGCCACCGGGACATATTCGTCATGTCTTCATGCTTCATGAGTTCCTACAAGAGCACAGTGCAGGCTTGGCAGCTGCTAATCATAAAAAGATATATGGGGAGGACTCACCTTCTGAAAGAACGTGTCGAGTATGGTTTTCCAAGTTTCGATCTGGGGACAAATCTTTGAAAGATGCAGAGGACCGTGGAGCGGCACCCCAACTGGATGACTCCAAATTACTCGAACTTATTACCAACGATCATCGGGTATCATCGCGTGAATTGGGAGAAGAGTTAGGGGTTGATCATGTTACAGTGCTAAATCACCTTCAGACCGTTGGATTTAAATCGGATTACCCTTGGATTTAAATCGAAACCAGGGACTTGGGTGCCCCATGACGTCCCTGACCCCCAGAAGTGGCAGCGCGCCTCCATCAGTGCCGCTCATCTCTCACGATACGAAAGGAAATCCTTTCTTCCTCGAATTATGATAGGAGATGAGAAATTGGTTTTATCTGTGAACTTTCGGAGGAAGCGGCAATGGGTGGGGCCAGGCGAGAAATCCGAAAGTGACCCTAAGCCCGATTTACACCAGAAGAAGTTTATGCTCTGCGTTTTCTGGGATATGGAGGAAGTGGTGCACTGGGAGTTGCTGTATAGCAAGAAGACCCTTAATGCAATCAAATACAGTGAACAGTTGGAAAAGGTGAATGAAACCCTAAAGAAGTATAGGCCCTTCAAGTTAAAGATCGTTCTCCTCTACGACAACGCGCGCCCTCATGTTGCCAAACTGACTTGCTCTAAAATAAATAGCCTTGTTTGGGAACTTTTGGCGCATTCCCCATACAGTCCGGACCTTGCCCCTTGTGATTACTATTTATTCCGGATCATGAGTAATGAGCTTGCGGGAGAACACTTCGATTCGGAAGAAGCAGTCAAAAATTGGCTTTGAAAGTCTTTCGATTCAAAATGAATCCCTTTTATCTGCGAGTCCCGCGAAATAGCCGGCAGTTTTCAATTCACCAATCCAATAGTAAGAAAGCTGAAATAATACAAAAGCAGTTTTACTAGTTATTTTAAAATCAATATATTTATCCATTCTATTCCTTACTCCTTGATATGGCATTGGTACATGCAACACAGTACTCCCAAAACCTGGATAAAGAAAGCATCGGGCCGGAAAAGTCGGCAAAGCCGTGAAAATATTTGTGTAAACGCATTCGAAAGTAACACAAGATAGCTAAGAATTAGATTTTTTTCTTAAAAAATAAAGCTTTTACATGATAGACGAAGAGATAATGTTTGTAAGTACTCCAAGCTTTTGGCGTCACTTTTAGAATCAGATAGCAGCCATAGCAATTGAACAGAAAGAATGGAACTAAAGATCTTTTAATCTTAACAATTTGTAAGGTTTGTTGAATCAAGCCTTACCTGACATAATGTCCAGCCATAAATTTACAGTTTTGTAGTAAGTTATATCAAAAACCATTGAAACTAAACAAAATATGTAAAGACAAAGTATTTTATCAGAAAGTTGAAATCGAAAGAAAATTCCACCATGCAATAGTTTTTTATCTTTAATGAATGCTGGAGTTTTGGCCTTTTTCCCTCAACTCACCTGCTTTTTTGTGAAAGAGTCTTCGTTTTGTAAAAGAAATGACCCGATGTTCTGAAAGGATTAAAGGTCAATAATGTTGTAGTGCGCTATTTGTGTGCAGAAATGTTCCAAAACAAATTTGAAAGCTAGATTATGGACTATAATAACACATTCACGACAATACGGCCGCTCTAATAACGATTATTTTTAGTGCCAATTCAATTGTTTAAGGATTTTGTTATTTATTTTGTAGAAAGTTCTTGATAACTTTGTACTACTTTTCAAGAGGAGATTCGGCGCTATCGAATGAGCTATAATGATTTAGTTTATCATTGAATCTTCACCAAATTATCAGTGAAAAAGTAACGACTACGCGGCTGTACGCCCAAAATACCGTCGTTGCGAATGTGTTAAATTCATGACACTTTTGACAAAATCTTGAGAAAGGAAATGTCCAGGTCAAAGCCACGAAAAAGGGGTTCCCTGAAGTGGCAATTTCAGAACAGCTAGAATTAGTGCAGTAGCCAAGTGTTTGCCATAGCGATGCTAAATAAGCTTAATTTTCTCTCAAAAACGAAGGATCTTGACACAAAATGAGCAACTCTTTCGTCATTCTTGACAAAATTACCAAAATTACATCGGCATTAGTTCATTCATTAGTTCCTCAATAGAGTGCCAAAAATATCTTGAATTTTCAATATTTCAATTTCAATAACTTTCCAATTACCGAGTGTTTCACCTGGACGATTGCATAATAAACATTTGTGGGCGAAAAGATCGATTTGTAAACCAAAAGAAGAGACATTTCCTGCTCGACTAACTATTGCTGGCCTTGTATTCATGATCGTTGAGTTCGATGCTCATTCCGAGAACTATGTCTTTACGATTATTCACTGCATTTCGGGTAAGTGTTGCAATGGCAGGCTTAGATAAAATAGATCTTCTTCAGTTGTTGGCACAATCATAAACCTTTTCGGATTGTACACTATATGGGTTTATTCTCCAAAAGAGATGGGCGAGTACTCAAAAGCATTGGCGTGTCTACAGGTTACAAATCTACTCAAATCTACTCAAATCTACTCAAAGGCTAACAAGCAAGAAAATCTAAATACCGGAAATGCTGTATTACAGCGGTCGGTCGCTTCTTTTTTCAATATTCCTTTGGAGAGTCGCTCTATTAGAAGGGATCATTCTATTTTTCATAGTCCCTAATTTGAAAGAACCATGTCGGATCATAAAAATATTATTTCTGTTAAAGAAAATTTCTCATAACCTCTATTAAATATCCACAAAATTAAAATAAATAACAATGATGCTAGTAACAATTAGCTAACAAGATCAAGAGGAACATCAAAGTTGAAAAGAATCAAATCATTGCTTGTATCGTCGATTTCTGCAACGTTTGTATCGACATCATCATTCTCTGAATAGCTTGCGAGAAAACACCTCTAGCCAAAAAAGAATTCCGTAACTTTCGATTGACCTTTCGATAATTTCGATTCGGTGGATTTGTCAAATCAAAAGTATCCCATCTTTCAAATATTTGGGTTTGATTTCTAGCGTTAAACCGTGAAAATCGTTAAATAACTCTACCATCAATAGCACTTCAATTTGATTTAAAAACACTGTAACCTTACTTCAGATAACAATTCCAATGATCACTGTGATCATCCCGTTCTTTTTGGGTACTGCTGTGATCATTCTTGATCAAACCAAATACACCAGTAAGTTGATCCTCAGCTCGATGCTATTTTAAAAACAAGTCTGCATGAAATTGAGCAAATGTATTCTATATAATAGTTGAGAATTTCTTTAGAATATTGCCCACTAATTAGCCTATGCGTCTCTCAACATGGTCTTGCGAATACCATAGCAATACTATTATTGTATCGACCGTATCATAAACATCTCCAAGCAACTTTGCGGAAACTGAGCAAATGGATAAGAGTTGATTGTAAGTAGTTTTTCTAAAAGCCTTATAAGTTTTTCAATAGTCATTGTCGAGAATTGGTTGGGTCCAAAAGTGTCTCCGCTCTGGGCCACTGCTTCCTTGGCTCCACAAAGTGCTTCAAATTCAAGATAAAACAAAAGAAAGTTTAGTGTTTACTATATTGAAATAAAATGTTTTATTAAAAAATGTGGAAATTGTTACGAAAAGTTCATTGAATGGGATCAGCAGCAATTATTTGGCTGAGCGCACCAGTAGGGGCACTTTCCGGAGTTACAATTTCCAATGCACGAGTCGGGGCAGCAAGAGGCTGGACGATGGCGATCAGCACGGCGGAACAGGTCGACCACATCATTTTGGGCACCTGAAATATTGGAATGTTAATGAATAGAGGAAGTGATTGTTTAGGAATGTATATGGCAAAAACTGACTCATTGGTGCATTTTCCTTTTCTTCGGTGGCTGAAACGAGTGGACCGATCAAGAAGAAGAAGCAAATAAGGGCCACAACAGCGACTTTCATTTTGGATTGGTGTTGGGAAGTACAAATTGGATTTGTGCTATAGTTGAGGCTTAAAGTTGGGTATTTATACTTGCTGATTGTTAAGTTAACTGTCATCAAAAGGGCATTCAAATATTTACTTCTCCACTTTATGATTTCATTTTCGATAATAACTCTTTGTCTTTTCATTGCAGTCGTTAGTTGAATTATCACTCCTCGTTTTGAAAAAGTGTTTTTATTTGTTTCGCATTTTGAATGGGTTAAATGAATCAAAATCTGGTTGTACTTCTTGCTCGAAGACACTGATAAGCTGAGGAAAAAGAAGTAAGGAAGCCGCAAAGGTGGAAAGAAAAAAAAAGAAACTGCAATTTGAAAATATTTCTTATTGTCGCTTCAGAATACTTCAGAAGACAAATGGCAAAACACCAAGAGTACTTTTTAATTCAAGGTTTGTTCTTAAGGCCGGGTAAATTGAGGTCTAAAAAGGCTGAAAAAATTGAAGGCTGAAAAAGCCTTCACACCAACTATACCACCTTCGATATTATAAGTTTGTTTGCGAAGCCCATAAAGTAATCCTTGATTAAGAACAAACGTAAACCGTTCAGTTTTCTTTTGATTTTTTTTTCCTTATCAGCACTTTGACGTAACAATCAGTACGTTCTTTTGCCTAAGTTTTCACAACACAAACTAACTGACAACTCAAGTAATTACTTTGAAGAGGTCAAAAACTAGTCAGTGTTGTCAGCGGAAATGGAATCAGCATTGTTTGAGTAGCATCTTTAGACTTGATATCACCAAATAAACCTTGGTATAAATACTCAACTTGAAGTCCCAACTACATCGCAGATTCACTTTGTACTCCTCCACACCAAACCAAAATGAAAGTCGCTGTTGTGGCCCTTATTTGCTTCTTCTTGGTCGATCCACTCGTCTCAGCCACCGAAGAAAAGGAAAATGCTACTTTGAGTGAGTTTTTAAATCTGTGGTTAGATGGAGATCTTAACATTGTCTTTCATATATCAATTCATATTTTAGCTTTCCAAAACGACTTTCTTCATCGTGCTGATCGTCATCGTCCGCGCGATTGTTGCCCCGACTCGTGCATTGGAAATTGTTACTCCGGGAAGTGCCCGTACTGGTGTGGCCTTCCAAACAACTGCTGCTAATCACAATTAAGTTTCGAGGTGTTTCTCCTGTGACAACTCTTTTGTAACATTGGGGTTCTTTTTTCAATAATCTTTTCCTTTTCAAGAAACATTATTTTACATTTACCAATTCCAACAAATACCAAACTTTTGCCTTTTTACTTGCCTTTCCAATCCCAAACAATTTGGGAACCCTAGAGAACATTTCACGTTCACCGCAGACAAAGCAAGAAGCTCACCATCTGTTTCAGTGCTTCATATTATCAAGCGAATTCTTAAAAAAGAGTTGTGTCTGTGTAGCACTTAGAATGGAAACAATTTTTAACACTTTTTAGAAATAATTATATTCTCCATGACCTGAATCGAAGTGACCTAATCCAAAACAACTTGAAAACCATACAGAACATTTCACGTTCACCACACACAAAGCGAGGAGCTCACAATCAGCTTCAATGCTTCATATTTTCATTCGAATTCTTAAAAAGAGTTTTGTCTATGTACCAGTTAGAATGGAGGCGATTTTTAACATTTTTTAGACATAATTCTCCATGACCTGAATCAAAATGTTCGCTAAACATACCTTGATATCTCGATATTTTTATTTTTTTATGGCGGCTAATGATTAGATCTGTATCGCAAAATTTTTACTTCAAAATCTTTTATGCAATTGACTCTCAAAAACTGAGTAACCTTATTCAACCACTTTATTCAATAACAAAAATAAAAATAGGAAAATTCACAAATCAAGAACACCTTTTGCATAAAATTTGATCTCAATCTTCTTGTTCACTCGTTCGACCATTTCCAGCATAAAAAGCACTTTTCGAGACTCGAAATTCTTGACAAAAAACGCTTCATGAATACTTTCAGTGTCATCCAAATCTTTTAATTCCAAGAATAATTCTCGAATTTCTTCTGCCTTCGTTGAATCCTCATCAATCTCTTCAGTAGTCTCATCTTCATACAATAATCCATAATAACTCTCAAAGACACATCCCAAAATCTCAAGAATTTCATCGGAATCAATTGGATTTGAGGATTGCATGTTTTTTAGTTGATAAACTACTTTGAATAAAGCGTCAGAGTCCATGCTAGGTATTCCACACTTCAACACATGTTCAATCAACATTTCGAGATCAGTCCCTTGAGTAACGGTGAACTTCACGGCATTGATCTCTGTTTCCATCAAAATTTCCATTGTTTCCAGGCTTGCTTTTCCAATGAAATGAAGCTCTTGAGTGTTTTCTGCCAAAGTTTGAAACACATCAATTGATGGCGTACCTGGGCCAAGAATTTCAGTAATATCTGATTTGAAAAAAGCAAATAGAGGCTTGAATATCTCGTAATCCGATAGATTGACGATAAACTTTTGTACATGAAATGGTGAGAAGAATTTCTCGAGTTCAAAGTCTTGAGTTAATTCAGGTGTATTTGTGGTTGTTGTTGACCCATTTTTCAGAAAAACTTGACGACAGCACAAGATTTTGGAAAAAAGGCGCCAAAAGTCGGGCCGTATTCCAATCTTTGAGCTGCTATTAGTTTGAAATGGTCCACAAAATTGCAAGCTTTTTCTACTTTTTAGAGAAATAATGATCATCAACGATTGAGCCATTGGTTTACCCAAATTTGTAGAGATATTTGATGGAATAACCATCATTGACTGAATAGCTTTTGAGAAAATCCCTCTACCTAATACAGAATTCCGCAAATTTCGATTAATCTTCAGTAAATTGAGCAAATCAAAAGTATCACATCTTTCAAAGATTTGAGCTTTGATTTCTGATGGAAGCAGGGAAATATTGAGATTCAAGGTCATCTGGATAAGAAGTGAGCAATTCCTCCAAATTTTGGGATTCCTTTCTTTGAGCCAACAAACTACAAAGCTGGATGCAGTTTAGAAGTGAGTCACTGATGTAGGAAGTGGTTTAGTTTTTGAGAAAAGTCTTCGCAAAGCGTTTTTGTTGAAAAAAGCGGCAAATCATTTGAATGAAGAAGTGAGGTAAAAATCTTTCAGATTTTGGCAAGAATCTTTTCTTTGAGGCAACAAACTACAATTCCGATTGCAATTTAGAAAGACAGCACCTTTCTGATGTTTTTTTTCTTCATAAAAGTGCTTGATGAAGTGCAATAGTGAAATGTTTATGCACATAATAGACAAAGATTGATTTCGATTAATCTTTGATGCAATTAGCAGCATCCTGGTAAATTGCACCAATAAGAACAGTGCCCAAAGTCACAATTATCAATACACGAATCGGGGCAACATCTAGGTTCTTCATCTACAGCACGAAGGGATGAGTTGACCGCATTCGTATCTGAATTGCATAACATGTAGAGGTTAACTTCTAAAGCTATCTAGGCCAGGAGTAGATTTGATTTCAAGACAACTCACTCCTTGGCGCATTTTCATTTTCCTTAATCACTGAGGATGAATCAACAAAGAAGAAGAAGCAAATAAGGGCCACAACAGCGACTTTCATTTTGGATTGGTGAATGGAGAAATACAAATTGGATTTGTGATGTAGTTGGGACTTCAAGTTGAGTATTTATACCAAGATTTATTTGGTGATAGCAAGTCGAAAAATATTACTCAAACATTGCTGATTTCATTTCCGCTGACAACACTGACTAGTTTTTGACCTTTCAAGGTAATTACTGGAGAATGAATCAACAAAGAAGAAGAAGCAAATAAGGGCCACAACAGCGACTTTCATTTTGGAGTTGATGAATGGAGAAATTCAAATTGGATTTGTGATGTAGTTGTGGTTTTTAATGGAATATTTATACTGGCCTTGCATTAAGTTTTAATTGTTAACGGAAAAGAAATTCAAAATATTGACTTTCACTCTTCTGATTTCATTTCCGATGCTAATTTTACTTGGATTTAACTTTTAAGGTTGCTAGAAATTGACATAAACACTAGTCCGTTCACATTTCAATCTTTGTCTTTCTTATCAGCTTTTTAAGCCAACAACGAGGTTTTGCATAATAAAAAAACTAACTGACAACTCAAGTAGTTACTTTGAATTTCATGGGGATATTTCTTGATTGAAGCACAATTTAGGTTAACAACAACAAAGTTAAGTACAACAATATATCAAAAGCAATACCAATCCTGAAAGAGAATTTGTGCATTCTAGAGCTACGGTTTTTGTTAACAATTTGAAACATGTTTGACATTTTAGTCCAAAAAACTCACCTGATTAATACAATCTTGACATTCAATTACCAATACACAGAAAGCACTCAGTAGGAAAGAGAAATTTAAGAAAAACAAAGACTGCATTAATTTTTTAGCCAAAAATACTATGACCAGAAATTATTCACTGCCCTTCTCTTCCGATTTGCCGTCGCTTTTTTGAGATAAGAGAAATAGCGTTTGAATCAATTTGGGTCAGAAAGAGGAAACTTGAATCTGGCTTGTGGTCTGGTTTAGTTTATCTTTATCCATAAAAATGTAGGTAAATTCGATTTCTGTATCAGTTAAATTTACCTGATTTAAATTGTATTAACACTGGCTTATCAGTGAGGAACAAATTTACATGATATATAACAAGATTCAGAAAAAGGTATTCAGAGAAAAAGGGGAGAAAAGGGTATTCTGGCGAGACAACAATTGAGCGAAATTAGTATTTTTCCGCATTCATTTCACGTTTTCTTACTTTGGAACTACTTTTGGATGTAGATTTGTAATCTTGAATGTAAATCACAGCAGCGGTGCTAATTTTTTAGCACACATAGTCTCAGCTTTTCGGGCTAACCATAATATTTCTCTCTGATGGCCTTGTTTGATTTGTTGATTCTCCCGGTTGTGTTTGATTTCCAGCTTGGATGTTGAATGGTTTCACGCCAAATATTGAGAAAATAGAATTGCCAAGCTTCTTGATTTGCAATAAAGTGAACACTCGATACGAATCATAAACAAGCAACATTGTGATTGTGTTCACCGTTCCATGAGTACCTGCGATATGCGCGGGAATGATGTTCAAGTCTGGAAATAGCACAAGATAGCATAGATATTGTTAGAACCGATAAAAATATTATGGTTAGGTACTTACCTGCAATCCCGGTGAGCTCAAGCAAAAGCACGGCAGAAAGCCAAGCCCCGGGAATAAAAAGCCCCAAAAAGAAAACAGCACACTAAATTATTTCTGATAGTAAAATTGCTGCTTGCATTTATACCAAAATATTCAATCTTCGAAACATTTTGCTTTTCATTTCCAAAGACTTGGCACTCATCAAATGTCTTTGGGAATGAAGACTCCAATAAGTTGGAATAATCAGATCTAAAAAAAGCTAAATATTTGTAAAAAGTAAGCTCATATTGTTATGATAAACCGTTCCAACACTTACAAGAAGCCAAAAGAACTTCGAGCACTATAAAAGACACCACGAAAATGCTCATCAGCGTCCCAAGGGAGCCATCAGCGCAAAACGAATAAGGATATTCATTAAACTGACTCAGTTCTGGGTATATCTAGGTTCGGCTTGTAAATTAAATGCCCTTCAAAAACAACAACCTTGAGACCCTCTTGTTTTGCAAGATCAGGATTGAGATTGACAAGGATCCAAAGCATACCTCCTGTTAGAATGACCGCGTGGGCCACAGCTAGTACATGTACGCCGAATTGCAGATATGGGCCAAAAAGGAGTAAATGATCTTTGGGAAGGATCGTTTGTTGACGCTGAAAGAGTGCGGCTCCCATCGATGACATCATAGTTGCCAGTAGACCCCAGGCCACTGTCTAAATGTTACTATATTACTGGACTCGTTATTATAGCAATAACTTGAATAGCAATAATTTGAGTATTTATTGCTGAATAGCTCAAACTAATTTAGATCAAACTATCCGCTTCTGAATCTTAAACCGATTTAGTTAAATTGCAGATAAATCTAATCCAAATTGAAAGGGTTTACCTTTCAGAAAGGACCTTTGAAATAGTAAAAAAACTAAAATAATACAAAAGCAGCTTTACTAAGTATTTTAAAATCAATACACTTATCCATTCTATTCCTTACTCCTTGATATTGCATTGGTACATGCAACACAGTACTCCCAAAACCTGGATAAAGAAAGCACTGGGCCGGAAAAGCCGGCAAAGCCGTGAAAATATTTGTGTAAACGCATTCGAGAATGACACAAGATAGCTAAAAATTAGATCTTTTCCTAAAAAATAGAATTTTTACATGATAGACGAAGAGATAATGTTTGTAAGTACTCCAAGCTTTGGGCGTCACTTTTAGAATCATATAGCAGCCATAGCAATTGAACAGAAAGAATGGAACTAAAGATCTTTTAATCTTAACAATTTGTAAGTTTTGTTGCGTTACCTGACATAATGCTCAGCCATAAATTTACAGTTTTGTAGTAAGTTATATCAACTACCATTGAAACTAAACAAAATATATAAGGACAAAGTATTTTATCAGAAATTTGAAATCGAAAGAAAATTCTACCATGAAATAGTTTTTTATTTTTAATTAATGCTGGAGTTTTGACTTTTTCACCTCAACTCACCTGCTTTTCTGTGAAAGAGTCTTCGTTTTGTAAAAGAAATGACCCGATGTTCTGAAAGGATTAAAGGTCAATAATGTTGTAGTGCGCTATTTGTGTGCAGAAATGTTCCAAAACAAATTTGAAAGCTAGTTTATGGATGTTAACACATTCGCGACAATACAGCCGTTCTAATCACGATTATTTTTAGTGTCAACTCAAGCTTTTAAGGATTTCGTTATTTATTTTGTAGAAATTTCTTGATAACTTTGTAATCGTTTGCAAGGGGAGATTCGGCGCTATCGAATGAACTATAATAGTTCAGTTTATCTTTGAATCTTCACCAAATTATCAGTAAAAAAGTAACGACGACGCGACTGTACGCCCAAAATACCGTCGTCGCGAATGTGTTAAATTCATGACTCTTTTGTGGTTTTTGGACAAAATTTTGAGACGGGAAATGTCCAGGCCAAAAGCCACGAAAAAGGGGTGCCCTGAAGTGGCAATATCAGAACAGCTCAGGTAGTGCAGTAGCCAAGTGTTTGCCATAGCGATGCTAAACTCTGGTGGTTGGATATTGTGCCAATAAGCTCAATTTTCTCTCAAAAACGAAGGATCTTGACACAAAATGAGCAGCTCTTTCGCCATTCTTGACAAAATTACCAAAATTACATCGGCTGGCTCACTAGTTTCTCAATAGAGTACCAAAAACATATTGGATTTTCAATATTTTAATTTCAATAACTTTCCAATTACCGAGTGTTTCACCTGGACGATTGCATAATAAACATTTGTGGGCGAAAAGATCGATTTGTAAACCAAAAGAAGAGACATTTCCTGCTCGACTAACTATTGCTGGCCTTGTATTCATGATCGTTGAGTTCGATGCTCATTCCGAGGACTATGTCTTTACGATTATTCACTGCATTTCGGGTAAGTGTTGCAATGGCAGGCTTAGATAAAATAGATCTTCTTCAGTTGTTGGCACAATCATAAACCTTTTCGGATTGTACACTATATTGGTTTATTCTCCAAAAGAGATGGGCGAGTACTCAAAAGCATTGGCGTGTCTACAGGTTACAAATCTACTCAAATCTACTCAAATCTACTCAAAGGCTAACAAGCAAGAAAATCTAAATACCGGAAATGCTGTATTACAGCGGTCGGTCGCTTCTTTTTTCAATATCCCTTCGGAGAGTCGCTCTATTAGAAGGGATCATTCTATTTTTCATAGTCCCTAATTTGAAAGAACCATGTCGGATCATAAAAATATTATTTCTGTTAAAGAAAATTTCTCATAACCTCTATTAAATATTAACAAAATGATAATAAATAACATTGAAGCTAGTAACAATTAGCTAGGAAGATCAAGAGGAACATTAAAATTGAAAAGAATCAAATCATTGCTTGTATCGTCGATTTCTGCAACGTTTGTATCGACGTTTGTGTTCAATTCTCTCAAAAGCTTGGTCATTCTTTGATCCAGACGAGCATTCTTCAACTTTTCGTAGCCTAAAACAAAAAAAAATTAGTAAAACAATAACGGATCATCCTGTTGGAATGACCTCATCTCGGCCAAAAATAATAATGCTAAAAATAAAATAATAATGTATACCGTATTCTCTCTAATAGTAGTGCACCTTGAGTGTTGCCTAAATTGCTCGAAATCTCGAAAAGCGTTTATCGGAACCTATCGATGTAGGGTCGGAAAATGTAGCTGACGATGAGATCTAGTGGGGGATTAGAGTGTTGAGCTCCAAAAGCACGGAAACCCTAAAATCGTCATCAACTCGGCTGGCGGGGTGCACTACTATTAGAGAGAATACGGTACTTTATTTCAGCATAAAGTGTGATATTGTTGAAGGAACAAGCATAAAAACACACTAAGCTAGACTTAAACTAAAGAGAATTTAAACAAAAGCAAAAAAATCACAAATTTTTAATAAAGCAAAAAATAATTCACACAAAACACACAGAAATAATTCACAGGCTAGCTACCTTATGAGATGAAATTTCAAGTTTAAAAGCATTTAATGATGTGATTTTACGAATATGATCGGGGAGAGAATGCCAAAGACTTACAACTCAAGAGGTGGAAAAGTTTCTAGCAATTTTTGAGGAGACATTGTTATGTTTTTATGTTATAGGACAAAGATTTATCAAGTAAAATGGTAACACCACCTGCGCAAGGTTTCACAGCAGAAACACTTTCACAACGAATAACGTTAATTGATTTAAGGAGTTAAGCAAAGACGAACAAATTGAATCATTTAACCAGGGCTCTGTAATGGCTAAAATCGGATAAGCTTTGGTTCTAACTAACGTTTGGAAAGTGACTAAACGATTGCAAGAATTAGAAACAATGCTGTGAGCGTTTGAATAGGAAATTTCTAGGAACGAAAGAAAGAGAGAAGCCTTAAGAGAGGAAAAATCTATTTGATTATTGTTGATCCTGAAGATTAAGGACGCGATGGTTGGGGTTGAGGACTCGTTCATATAATATTTGAAGCTGGACTGGAAATCTCGATGATGAGCTTGAGAACAATGAAAAGACGGCTGTATCGACGATGGGTTGAGTGTAGATAAATCCAGTAGAACCATTTCTTGATGTAACCTTCCGCTTCACGTTAGATGGAGCAGGCACTTTCTTGGGTCGTCCTCTCCTGTTTGAAGGCATTGTAAAGGTTTGCGATAGTAGGGGGAATTTCATTTATGTGATTCGTTTGCGTTGAAACCTCAACGACATTCCGGAGGCAGGCATCCATGCGGTCAGGTTAAGAATTGGGTGGTCGGTGAGAAGATAACGTGTTTTCTTTTGGCTTTGGAAGGGTCGGATTGACGATAAGATAGCAAATTATAAGAAATTGGGCAAATCACGGTAGAGAATCCTTGACAAAATAATGAAAAGACCCGAGCACATTTGGTACACCATATTTTGACGATAAGGTGATCTTAGGGCGTGGGCGAGACGAAGAATAGATTCCCATTCGATGGCTGACAAATATGTAGGCGTCCAATTCAAAAGCGGAGAAAATTGCGGAGTTGAGTAAGAATCGATCGAAGGTGCGACGATACGCTGGAGTGATTGTTGGGTGAAGGGGACATTCGGGAAGATCCTCAATGACCAGGTGGTACTCCGAAGTGAGCGATTTGGTTAGCACAAAGTCCTCTCGTGAGCGGAGGTCCAAATGGGATAGGTGGCAGAGGGTGGAGTGGATGACGGAGCCGCATCAGCATCAAATGTTGCATCAATTGGAGAAGTAGAAGTAGAGCTAAAGTTTCATATGGTGCCCTTAAACTTGGGTCATTAAATAATGATAATGCCTTCCAGAGAATACAAAATAAAAAAAATTTTGAAAGAAGGGGGTCGTCCTATTTGAGGGGATCGCTCTGATATAGCATTTACAATAATCTAATTTTTATTTTACAGGTGACAACAACATTTTGTGATCATATTCTCGGTGATGGTTGTTGTCCTTTTTTTCTTTTCCCCTTGATTGCAGGGGTACCATATGGATGGATGACACGCGTCGGGCTCTCCACCGAGTTCTTGACTGTATTTTTTAAATTTAAAACAAAAAACAAATGAATTATGCTAATTTGAAAAGGTTTTTGTCGTGATCTCTTTAGGTCTTGGGTATGTCTGTGCTGGGCCACACTCAAACATGTACGGTGTTTTTGTTTCTGCTTCGACTCCAATTCATCGTTCCCATGGGTCATCCGTTAAAAATGAAAACTGCGTAAACATTAGCTGTAAAATTATTGATCCAAGTCTTTTAGCTTGAAATATGCATTCTTTCTATTGCTGAATATCGCTCCTTACTTACATTGCCTGTGGTATTTGCCAGTCGTCTTTAATCATGACAATAAACAAGCTACGAATGATTACTATCGACAGGTTAGTTGATAGTTAGCAGCTTTTAACACATTCACGACAAAATCACTTTTGGCTTGGCTGTTGTTTCGGACGATAGCTATGTTATCTATGTGGTAGACGTGAAAATTCGTAATCGGAGGCATTCCGGGATAGAGAGTTTGAATCCGTTATTAACTTTGGAGCAACTTTGTGTGGGTTGCACTTAGGTAATTAAACCGAATGAAATATCCAAAAATAGAACCGTTTTCTTTAAAAACCAAGTACGAATTCGAATTTCGGCCCGATCAGCCTCAAGAAAAAGTGCTAATTCCACGTACGGCCCACCGGTGGGCCGTAGAGTCGCGAATGTGTTAAAAATGTTTTTGAAAAAGGATAAGTAAGCCCTCAGCAAGTTGAATACTCAGTTTTGGGAGCGTTCATCCCTATTAGGCTTAGGATCTAACCCGCAACTAACCTTTTAATTTACGTGATCTGTTGTCAGACCTGTAGGGATGCCTTTTCAGAAATACCCTGAATTGCTCCAATTCATCGAATTAGACAATTTCTTGGGTTCTGCTCCGGAAATGAATTTCTTTTTTCTCTACAATATTTGCAGTTTTCTGGCTATCTGTGGCACATTGATGATCAGTTGGTGGTTTTAGAATCAAATGGCTATGCACCTAGTTAACGATTGTGATTGTGGAACATTTGATACTCGCCCCGCCCTCTTTGCCATTGGCGATCGAACTTTGAGCTCATACATCTTGGTGTTGGGCTGTTCAATGAAATAGTTTTTGTACCAATCGACAGAGAAGGACTTGGCGCATCCAATGATACCAAGAATATTTAAATTGAACGGCCCAACACGAAGATATTTGAGCTGAAAGTTAGATTGCCAATAGCAAAAGGGGCGGGGCGCGTATAAAATGTCCAATAACCCTCACCAAATCCTCAATTTCGTTGGTACCAGGTTAGTGCAAAAAATGGGTTGCTAAAATTGGTAAATTATAAGTTTTATATAAGTTGGGTACTTTGACTGCCAAACCCATGGGTCCTCTTCTTCTAATATGCAAAATGGCGTGCAAAAAAGTCAAAAGTACCCCAAACCTGCTTTTGATTATTTCGCACGCCATTTAAAATGCAAATGTTCTTGGCTTAATGTAAAGTGACTTGCAGAATAGTCAAAAGTACCATGAAAAGACTTAACAACTCAGGTTTATCTTGTCTGTGCTTCTACTTTCTTCGCATTCAAGAAGAATACCTGGAAAAACGACTCATTCACGAGGAGAGGAAATTGATCAAAGCTTTAATTACACAAGTGAGCTTCTGCGACTATTAAGTAGACTTGTCCCACTAATGGTTCAAACGATCAATGCGCAAAGTCACGCCAGGCCATCTTTCAAATACATTTGTATCATTTGTATCATTTCAAGCATCATATCTTTCAAATATTTGGGTTTGATTTCTAGCGTTAAACCGTTAAGGTTGTTAAACAACTCTACCATCAGTAGCACGTCAATTTAATTTAAAAACACTGTAACCTTATTTCAGATAACAATTCCAATGATCACTGTGATCATCCCGTTCTTTTTGGGTACTGCTGTAATCATTCTTGATCAAACCAAATACACCAGTAAGTTGATCCTCAGCTCGATGCTATTTTCAACACAACGAAAGTCTGCATGAAATTGAGCAAATGTATTCTATGTGTCGCAGCCGCTAGTGATTCAATCACCATCGGCTAGCCGATGGTGATTGAAAGTTTTTTTAATGAAACATTTGGAATACAATGCAGATTTATCAAATAAAAAACTTAGGTTAATAGGACCAAATATTTTAACACTTCGGGAGGTAACTTCCGTTGTCAAATTGTTGTCTTCTGTTGCCAAATCTGCCAAAAGATGTTCTCGAAAAAAATTTTAAAACAACGCCACTCATTCCATCTTTTAGACACAAACTATTACTTTCTTCGGTGTTAAATGAGTAATAATTTTTATTTTAAGTAATAGTTGACTAATGATTTTTCAATCGTTTCTTTTTTTCGATTGATCTCGTGTATCGTTGCGACTTTTCTAGTTATTTTTTTAGAAATGGAAAGTAAATTTGTCGATCACCTTACGCAACATCAATCTACGAAGAAATACAATTGGATTCCCGATGTCACAACGCCAAAATAGTGAAAACGATCAAACGAATAACCAGTGAAGATACAAAAGAAAAAAGGACTCCTGAAGAAATAAATTTGTTGGCGCGCTTTACTTTGCAAAAGGAGAACGTTCTGGACATCATCTACAACATTGGAAGAACCGGAGAAATGAAACGGGTGATCATCAAGGAAAATCTTGAACTGTTGATGAAAACACACAAGGATCCTGGACACCCTGGAAGGGACATAATGTGGAAAGCACTAAGGGAATATCATGGAATATCGAAGGATATCATCGAGATTTTTGTCAAACTCTGTTCTGAATGTGAATTGAAGAAAGGCACGCCGGAAAAAGGAGTCGTTGTCAAGCCAATCATCACCAAAAAACAAATCGAGCGGGCCCAAGTGGATCTGATCGATTTGCAATCAGTACCAGATGAGGATTTGGATGCGTAAATGGTCGATGTGTATGCCACAAGTCGAATGTTTTGTGCAACAGTCGATGTCACAACAGCAATCCCTGCTCAAACAAGTAACATTTAATTGTTAGTTATTTTTTAGTTAAACTTGATTTTGTGCTAGCACTTTGTTGTATTGCACCTTAGGGAAGTTGTTCATTAATTTTTTTGTTGTTAAACTTGTTTGCTTATTACATGTTTGCAATAAATTGTTGAAAAGTGAATAAAGCTTGCAATTCATAAAGCAAAAATATTAAGCAAAATTTACTTTCATTTAGATGACATAATTTTTCGAATTTGGCAACAGAAGTTACCTCCCGAGGTGTTAAAATATTTGGTCCTATTAACCTAACTTTTTTATTTGCATGTGAGATAAATCTGCATTGAATTCCAAATGTTTCATTAAAAAACTTTCAATCACCATCGGCTAGCCGATCGTGATTGAATCACTAGCGGCTGAAAATCACGAGCGGCTGCGACATATATAATAGTCGAAAATTTTTTCAGAATATTGCGCACTAATTGGCCTGTGCGTCTCTCAACATGGTCTTGCCAATACCCTAGCAATACTATTATTGTATCGACCGTATCGTAAACATCTCAAAGCAACTTTGCGGAAACTGAGTAAATGGATAAGAGTTGATTGTAAGTAGTTTTTCTAAAGCCATATAAATTTTTCGATAGCCATTGTCGAGAAGTGGTTGGGTCCAAAAGTGTCTCCGCTCTGGGTCACTGCTTTCTTGGCTCAACAAAGTGCTTCAAATTCATGATAAAACAAAAGAAAGTTTAGTGTTTACTGTATTGAAATAAAAAAATTAAAAGTTTCATTAAAAATTGTGGAAATTGTTAGGAAAAGTTCATTCAATGGGATCAACAGCAGTTATTTGGTTGAGCGCACCAGTAGGGGCACTTTCCGGAGTTACAATTTCCAATGCAAGAGTCGGGGCAGCAAGAGGCTGGACGATGACGATCAGCACGACGGAACAAGTCGACCACACCATTTTGGACACCTGAAATATTGGAATGTTAATGAATAGAGGAAGTGATTGTCCCGGAATGCAGATGGCAAAAACCCACTCATTGGCGGATTTTCCTTTTCTTCGGTGGCTGAAACGAGTGGATCGATCAAGAAGAAGCAAATAAGGGCCACCACAGCGACTTTCATTTTCGATGGGCGAATGGAGAAATACAAATTGAATTTGTGTGGTAGTTGAGCCTTACAGTTGGGTATTTATACTTGCTGGTTGTTAAGTTAACTGTCATCGAAAGGGCATTCAAATCTTTACTTCTAAACTTTCTGCTTTCATTTCCGATGATAACTCTTTGTCTTTTCGCTGTAGTCGTTAGTTGAATTACCACTCCTCGTTTTGAAACAGTTTCATTTTTATTTGTTTTGCATTTTGAATGGGTTAAATGAATCAAAATCTGGTTGTACTTCTTGCTCGAAAACACTGATAAGCTGAGGAAAAAGAAAGAAGGAAGTCGCAAAGGTGGAAAGAAAGAAAAAGAAACCTCAATTTGGAAATATTTCAATTTGGAAATATTTGGAAATATTTTTAAAATATTTTAAATAAATAATATTTGGAAATATTTGAAAATAGTTTTTTATACAGACAATTCCGTGAGAGAATTTACATAGATCTGCCAGATAAGAGTCGAGAGCGCGTCATGAATAGGGTGTGTTCCTCAAGAAATAGTGCAAAATAGGAAACGAGTGCATTTAAAATAAACTGAATATCTTACAAATTGTCATGAATGTCAGAAGAAACACAATTTATTGTATGCCTGCATTTATTTATTGTATTTATTGTATATTCATATATTATAAAACCTTATTATGAAACAATTTTCAGATGGCTCGACCAACAAAGAAGGTGCTTTCAAGGAGACGTAATATAGAAGGTGGTCATCTCGCAAACCTCAAGATACCGAGCTCCAGTCAACGGCGGAACTCAAAAGCTGTTCAAGCCGAGTCTGTGAAGAAAGTCTTGAAGAAACGCCCTGATGTAAGCCAGCCCTATGATCAAGTACAGCATTTGGAGAATGCTCACCAACGACGAGCAGAGAAAGCTGACGAAAAGAAATCACAGGAGAAAGCGAGACAAAACGCTGTCTTAGTGACACAACTGAAGAAACAAGTGACCAATTCGCAAAGCAGTCAGTCCGTACCAGCAACATCAGCTTCTCCCGAAAAGGCGTTAGCACTCAAAAGAAAAGCAGGGGTCTCAGACCGCGGATTTTCTAGAATCAACACGTTTGTGCGGAAGGCTTGTGGTTACCTCATTGGATCTAGCAGACAGTTGCGGTCATGTCGGAAAAAGCTTGAAGAAATTGTGGAATACGTAATTCACGACGATAATGAAGACCAAGACGACGAAAGCGAACCCAAAAAAAGCATACGCCTCTTGAACGTGGGGAGGGTGCTGGTGGAACGGGAAAAGCGCTTGAAGTTGGACCCAGATCAAAAGAAAATCGTGGTGTTATCTCTTGATAAAGGCCATAATCGAGTCATGGCTACGGTCTCATATCCAAACAGCAAAAAGCCGTGCTCGGTTTTTAACTTTCTCCCATTGATCGTATGGGAAGGCCCGGATAATTACTCAGAATTGCAAGAAAGAAATGTGGCTGACTATTATGAGCAATTGACGAAGATGGGCTACGAAGTCTTACTTGGTGGAGACTTATTATTTTTGACAACAAATGCTGGCCTTGGAAATGGGATGCGATTCAGCTGTCTTTGGTGTTCGAAAGAGTTCGACAAAGGCAAAAACAAAGACAATGATTCGATCGATTTCGTGAAGCACCCGCCACGAAGCAAGGCTTTGGAGGATATGATTGCAACTTTGAAGCTGGTCCCCAAAAAAGAGGATGTCATCCCGGTGCCAACAAACATGGTTATTCCACCGATCCTTCACACCAAGATCAAGGTGGGCAACTATTTGTTTGAAAAAATGCTAGCTTTGGAAGGATCATCAAAGGCGTTCAAGCAAGTTGTAAAAAAACGACATTTGACTGTGAATAGGAAAGAGGAAGGAGTCATATACCACAGATTTCATGGTAACGATATCAAACGCTTATGTGTGGCACTTCCTGATTTCAAGCAAATCTCCACGTCAACTGAGTACTCCAAGGTGATCGAGGCCATGGAAGCTTTCAATGACTGGGCACAGCTAGTCTCGTCGACGAAAACGGGCCTAGATTTGATGAAAATTGCCGAAATTGCGTACAAAAACCAGCACACAGCTGAGAAAGATTGTTGTCAAACGGCAATTCTTTGTGCTGCACTCGAAAAAGTCGGCGGGCTTGGATCTAGCGTCCTTATTCACTGTATTGTCTCGCATTTGGGTTCGTTTCTGGCACAACATCGGATGATCGGAGCCGTGGTCGAGGAGGGCATTGAAGCTATCCACAGTAAGCTGGAAACGGAGATCAGGCGCCACAAGAAGAGCAAAATCGAACGACTTCTTCAGGCTGTGAAGTGGTTAGGCATCCAAGTCCTTCTAAATGATGCCGAGGAAGAAGTTAAGGAAGAAACTTTCGTAAATTAGTTTGTCTTATCTATCACTTTTATCATATTATTACTACAAATATATACAAATAAATATTCTTTTATGAAATATACTGGAATACACATCTTCTGGAGTGTTTTTTAATATAGATTCAGAATAAAAACACCTAGGAACTCAATTTTGCTTCTGTGGTCCTGAAATGGGCACTCTTCCCTATATTTGTCTAAAAGTGACGCCGGGAAAAACCTCAGAACTCATCGTAAACAAAATGCAGAGAAATGGCAAGGGTATCGTTAGAAAGAGTAAAACCAGGGCCACAACTTTGTAATACATCGTTTGGCACGTTCTTTTGGAGTGAATATGAGAAAAATCGGAAAAATCGAAATTTTGACGAATTCCTTAACATTTTGTTCGTAAAACTTTAAGCCGTAATAACTTTCTTGTGAGTAAGCTAGATTGACGATAAGCTTTTGTACATGAAATGGTGCGAAGAATTTCTCGAGTTCAAAGTCTTGAGTTAATCCAGGTGTATTTGTGGTTGTTGTTAATCCATTTTTCAGAAAAACTTGACGACAGCACAAGATTTTGGTAGAAAGACGCCAAAAATCAGGCCGTATTCCAATCTTTGAGCTGCTATTAGTTTGGAATGGTCCACAAAATTGCAAACTTTTTCCACTTTTTAGAAAAATAATGATCATCAACGATTGAGCAATTGGTTTGCCGAAATTTGTAGAGATATTTGATGGAATAACCATCATTGATTGGATGGCTTTTGAGAAAATCCCTCTACCTAATACAGAATTCCGCAAATTTCGATTAATCTTCAGTAAATTGAGCAAATCAAAAGTATCACATCTTTCAAAGATTTGAGCTTTGACTTCTGATGGAAGCAGGGAAATATTGAAATTCGAGGTCATCTGGATAAGAAGTTGAGCAATTTCTCTAAATTTTGGGATTCCTTTCTTTGAGCCAACAAACTACAGAGCTGGATGCAGTTTAGAAGCGACTTACTGTTTTAGGAAGCGGTTTAGTTTTTGAGAAAAGTCTTCACAAATCGTTTTTGTTGAAAAAAGCGGCAAATCATAAAGAAGTGAGGTAAAAATCTTTTCTTTGAGGCAACAAACTACAATTCCGATTGCAATTTAGAAAGACAGCACCTTTCTGATGTTTTTTTCTTCATAAAAGTGCTTGATGAAGTGCAATAGGGAAATGTTTATGCACATAATAGACAAAGATTGATTTCGATTAATCTTTGATGCAATTAGCAGCATCCTGGTAAATTGCACCAATAAGAACAGTGCCCAAAGTCACAATTATCAATACACGAATCGGGGCAACATCTAGGTTCAGCACGAAGGGATGAGTTGGCTAAAGATATTCAGCTATTCAATAATGAGCCATTCTAAAGATAATCAGCAATAATGAATCATTCCAAAGTTATTTAGCTATTCAATCATTCTAAAGATATTCAGCTATTCAGTTGATCACTGAATATCGTTGTTTATCATTTTCTTTAGCCGCATTCGTATCTGAATTGCATAACATGCAAAGGTTAACTTTTAAAGCTATCTAGGCAATGAGTAGCTTGATTTCAAGACAACTCACTCCTTGGCGCATTTTCATTTTCCTTAATGGCTGAGAATGAATCAACAAAGAAGAAGAAGCAAATAAGGGTCACAACAGCGACTTTCATTTTGGATTGGTGAATGGAGAAATACAAATTGGATTTTTGATGTAGTTGTGGTTTCCAATGGGATATTTATACTGGCCTTGCATTAAGTTTTAATTTTTAACCAAAAAAAAATTCAAAATATTGACTTTCACTTTTCTGATTTCATTTCCGATGCTAATTTTACTTGGATTTAACTTTTAAGGTTGCTAGCAATTGGGCATAAACACTAGTCCGTTCACAATTCAATCTTTCATCTTTCTTATCAGCTTTTTAAGGCAACAATGAGGTTTTGCCCACGCTAACAAAAAACCTAACTGACGACTCAAGTAATTATTTTGAAGGGGTCAAAAACTAGTCAATTTTGTCAGCGGAAATGAAATCAGCAATGTTTGAGTAGCATCTTTAGACAACAAATAAACCTTGGTATAAATACTCAACTTGAAGTCCCAACTACATCACAAATCCAATTTGTTTTCGCCTTTCATCAACCCCAAAATGAAAGTCGCTGTGGTGGCCCTTATTTGCTTCTTCTTCTTGGTCGATCCACTCGTTTCAGCCACCGAAGAAAAGGAAAATGCTACGTTGAGTGAGTTTTTAAATCTGTAGTTAGATGGAGATCTTAACATTGTCTTTCATATATCAATTCATATTTTAGTTTTCCAAAATGACTTTCTTCATCGTGCTGATCGTCATCGTCCGCGCGATTGTTGCCCCGACTCGTGCATTGGAAATTGTTACTCCGGAAAGTGCCCGTATTGGTGTGGCCTTCCTAACAACTGCTGCTAATCAGAATTAAATCTCCAAGTATTTCTCCTGTAACAACTCGTTTGTAACATTCGATTACTCTTTTCAATAATCCTTTCCTTTCAATAAAGCTCTAATTTCAGATCCATACAGAACATTTCACATTTGCCGCGTACAAAGCCAAAAAAAATTAAATTAAATCAGTCTACTTAGATGCTCGTTTATTTTAAGATGGAGGCACCCACGTTTTAATTTGTAATCTGAATCAAAATCACTAAAACCGAAAAACTAAACATGTTTTACGATGCCTTTATCAGAACCTTTCGCCCTCAAAAACTCCGATCCTACCTGAAAAAACGCCCGAATTTGTCATCTTTTTCGGTGGCTTCACTGATAAAAAGCAAAGAATAAAACTCAAAAATCCCTTCTTGGAAACACATCACTAAGATGAAGTTGACACTGTTGGGTGCCGTTTTATTGAATGTGGCTATTGCCCAATTCTCGTGCCCTGCTGAATTTACCTACAATAATGCCCTTGGAGCTTGTTTAAGCACTTACACTTTCTATTGTAAGTTTGATAATTCTAAATTATACTGAAAAATTGCTTCAGAAATTTCAAAAACAATTATTTAGCTAGCTGGAGCTCTGCCAACTTCTACTGTAATTATGCTGGAGCCAGCTTGCTCTCCGTGCACAACGCTATGCAGAACTCACTGTATGCTCAGATTCAAAAAAGTGGGTAATCTGTTGAAAATATTTGCTAATGTATGTGTCAGACTCATACTCAAATTCAGATCAAACTGGAGACAATCGTGGCTGGCTGGGATTGACGAAGAATGGGAGTATGTGGATGTGGACTGATGGAACACCCTTCGACTACAACAGAGTGCAAGGTTTGGTTTAAAACATTGAGTTCTCAATGCTTATCGAATACGAAACTTAAGGCACTCAAGGAAACTGTGTCTACCTTGACTCAAACGATTTGTTCTGGAAAGGAGCGGATTGCAGCGTTGATCTCCCGTTCCTCTGCACCGTTCCAGCAGGCAACGGAACTCGAGCTCAAACCACTACACAACCATCGTTATTCAATGTCACGACAACCAACATTCCAAACACACCAGCCAATCTCAATTGTCAATCAGGTTTTAGTCCTTCACAATGTTTGCCGTAATATCAGCAGAGTTTGCTAGATTACCATTCTACACACTCTAGTTACCCTAAATTTTTAGTCAATCAACAATCATTGTACACCTGTCAACAGGGCTGGCAATACTTTCCAACAACCGGATATCAATATATGGCAAGAATTTTGTTAGCTAACTTTAATAAAGTCATTCAGGTGATCTATGAGAGCGATTACAACACCGGAGAAGCTTATTGTGTGAGCCAAGGAGGCCATCTTGCGTCAGTTCACAGTGCTGAAGAGAACAACTTCATCACAAGTAGGTTAAACGCATCTTTATAAAGCAAGTTTATTGTCAGATCTTTGTTGTCCCACTGGCTGCTCGTTTTCGAACAACGATGGTCGTTATGGACAGTATGTGCTTGGAGCCTATGAGGTGAGTCTTGCAGTTAGACGATTTGAAATAGAAAAAACTAGAAAGGATAGAAATTTGAACAAGTATTACATACTTGATTCCATTATTAGTCGACTATTCATTTCAGACTTAATCTTTTTCAGCAAGGTGGCTCGTTCTTCTGGAGTGATGGAACTCCGTTCGATTACTCAGGCAGTCAATGCTTTGACGAACACTTGGATAACTCGGTCCTTTTGGTGAGTTTTGCGAGAATTCAGCTTATAAAACAATCAAATTCTTTGTGGATAGCCTACTTTTGTAATGTATACTAATCTACTAATGGAATATGAACTAGTTGAATAAAAAAAACTCAAGCTTTTCAGGTGTCCAACTACCTCAACTGTGACATTTGCGGAACTCCCGGAAATTGGTTCTGGGAGGTAATTGATTCGAATCAGAAGATGCCATATGGTGTCTGTAAGAAATAATTGTTATCTTTTTAATTCAATAAACGTTGAAAATGAAAGCGACAATACAATCTTTGAAAGAAAAAGTCTTCTATAAGAAGCCATCAAAAGAACCATCAAAAGTCTTGTGAGGATTCAGCTTATAAAACAATCAAATTCTTTGTAGATAGCCTACTTTTGTAATGTAAACCAGGAACTAAATAGGAAGTAATTAGGAACTAACTAGGAACTAAATGGTAACTAAATAGGAACTAAATAGGAACTAAATAGGAACTCATAGGAACCAAGTAGGACCTAAAAGGAACCATAAAGGTACTATAAAGGAACTATAAAGGAACTATAAAGGAACTAAGCCTAAGCAAGTCGATGATGCCGATCCATATATTTCTTGGATACTTATGGGTTATTTCATTATTTCTAGTAAAAATACAAGAAAAACGACTCAAGATGAGCAAAAATTAGAGATTTTGCTTGGAGATACAACAAATGAACCCCGTCAATTGCTTCCCCGACCCCGAAAATCCCTGGATACAACTGAGCTTCCCCGCTTTCTAGGTGTCACTATGCCCAATTTTTGGAATTAATTTTTGCATTTAATTTGACTGTATTTCTGCTGAGAATTTTACATTCTTTTAAACTAAAATAACTTTAATTCAATCATTTCCACATGAAACTTCATCAAAAAAATTGTATCACTACACATACACTTCTTTAAACTTTGCTGATTGCTCAATGCTGAAATTTGATATTCATTCCTCACCAGTTTTCCGTCATTTTTTAAAGCGATTAAGAGAAAAGTTGAAAATACCGCTCCGAACAGACGCACATCTGAGCTCATAATCAGAACATGTGCTCAGTTGACTATGCGTCTCACTTGCTTAGCTCAGTGCATGTCCTGAGCTGATTGCCATTGATAGTGAGCTCAGAAGTACTGAGCTGAGTGACCCAGAGATCACTATTAGAAACCATAGCTCAGTACATGCCTTGAGTTGACTGAGTGCCACTAATAGTGCCACTCAGTCAACTCAAGACGATCGACAATCGTGATGGTCGAATCAGTTACAGTTTTGGTTGCTGCAGTAGCGTGACAGCCTTGAACGTTCTAGGGCCACGTTCTCCATGTGTTGCCAGACTCTCATCGACACTTGACGGACGTACCAGAGGCAGCGGTCCCATTTCACTGATCTGTCATTAAAGTTTCACTGAACTTTGAGCATGAAGTGAAACTGAAGTTTCACTGAACTTTGAGCTTTAAGCACTCAACTATTAAGTGATGCATTTAAAACAAAGTGTTCTTGCTCAAAGAGCATCAAATTTGCATAATCTGATATTTGCTTAGAACTCGGGGAAATATCGTGGAAAAGCGTTGTTATGCTTTTTTGGTCAATAGCGTGTTTCCGTTCGGATTGATTGTTGTTGGCAAGAGTTCTCAAAACTAGAGTCACGTTTATTATTGAAATTAGATCGAGAATCAGTATTGGAATGGAAATAGATGGAATTATGAAAGTAAGAAAAAAATATAATTCAATCTTACAATAAATTGACATTATGGTACTGTAGGGTATTGAATGTTAAGTGTTGAATGAAAGGGTACTGGCTATGTAGTAGGTAAGGCTGCTATCGGTAAGGTTTAGTACTATGTTCGTGGTTACTGTAGGTACTGTACTATAGGTATTGTACTTTATTTGCACCAAAAAACCATCGTTTTCAATTTCCGAAAGAGAAAGATCAACATGATTCAAAGCCAATCGATTCAAGCCAATCGGCTTAACCCTCTCCATTTCAAAAAAGATACACAAGGTGTTTGTTTGAACTCACCACGAAAGCAAAGCCAAAACTTTTCTGCATAAATTAGGAATGAAGCGAACACTCATAAATGGAGCTGAGCTTCATAAAGTTTGTTTCTCTCAGTAATGGCACAACTTACCAACAGTCAACTCCTTCTTTTTCTGCTATTGTTCATTGCTAGCGATGCATTTGTTAGGTAAGTTGATGACCGATAGTTGATGGCCGATAGTTGATGACCGATAGTTGATGACCGATAGTTGATGACCGATAGTTGATGGCTCTCTTTGAATTGATAGATAAAAATCGGAGAGGCAACTTTTAGTTTCTATTTGGCTTGGGAAATACCAAAGTGATTACCCAATTCAGAATCCCTCTCACAAAGCACAAAGTCAACAGAACACGAATATTGTCGGCTACATTCGGTGGATGGAACGAGAACCTGGCAAATGCACAGAATGTAAGTACCGACTCGAGAAGGAAAAGGACTGGATCCGACAGCCGATCCTACCCATCCGAACCAATGAAAAGTCAATTTGATATCGGTATCAGTCCATTTGATCGGTATCACCTAAGAGTTGCTGATTATCTTTTTGATGCCCTTTTCAAGCAATAAATTCATTTCAGGAGCTCTACTTTGGAAGTGTTCTGGTAGGAAATCCCGGTCAAACACTCACCGTCGATTTTGATACCGGTTCGGATATGTTTTGGGTGCCTTGTAATTGTAAACTTGGTGACATCGGTCTACAAGATCCTTTCGAGATAAACTCTTGCGCCTCACATACTCATGTTGTGAGTTTTCTACCGAAAATTAGCTTACAATTAAGGTTTCTAAAAGGTTTCTTACTTCAATCTTATTCCTAGTTCAATCCAAAAGCGTCAAAGACAAACCGCATGACCTCGACACCGTTCAGCATTCAGTATGGGAGTGGTTTTGTGGATGGTCGTGTGATGTATGATAGGCTTTGTGTACGTGAATCCTTGACTGCTTTGATTTGGAATGATTTTAGATTCCAGGCACAGCTCATTGCACACCAAGACCACAGAAAATGGGATGCACTTCATTTACGGACTCTGGCTTTCGAGTGAAAAACTTTTTTTGAAAATGAACTAAAACTAAATTTTAGAATGCTCCTGGTAGCATTGATAGCGATGGCTTGATGGGATTGGCTTATGTTTATGGAAAAATGGGTGACTCGCTGATACGATCGATTTTCAACAGTGTAAGAAGTTATACTGCTTTACTCAGTTCATTCATCTTTAGGCCAATTGCAAGCTTGAAATATTTGCTTTCTACTTGAGCAACTCTGGAGACAAAACAAAGAGCGAGATGACGATTTGTGGAACCGATCCAGCACATTATATTGTGAGTCAAAAAACGCTAAATATCCAACCATATTTTCAGCACAAATCCAGCACATTATATTGTGAGTTGGAAGAGTTTTAAAAAGCTGGGCAAACTCGAAAACGTCTTTAATATTTAGGCACCACTCCGTTTCCTCAGTGTTGACAAATCGAGTTACTATTGGACTGTGGCTTTAAGTCGAGTGCAATGGGGAGGGAAAACGGTTGGGTTTTACTTCAAAAATCCAGACATCAAAACTTTCTATAGCAATGGACAAAATCGGCGCTGAATGCAGTCCTTTTTGATACTGGAACAACTGGAATTTACTTGCCCGGTTCGCTTGTAAATAAAGTGAGTAAGAAATGAGATTGGCTTTAAAAAGTAACCTGATATTTGGTTCTAATCGATTCAATGAAACAAAACGACTTCTTTCTCTAATTCTCTAATCTTTAAGTACCAATTTAGATTGAATCCGCGTGTGGCAAGTGTAGTTGTCCGACATTAATCTTTACCTTGAATGGACATACATTTTCTCTCCCTGGCAGTTATTATGTGGTAAGAAACTTGTCAAGACTAACTCTTTTTGAGTTTTAAAAGAGAATTGTAAGATTAATTAGGGCAGCGACAGCGATATTCAGACACTCGTTGTAGTTTGAAGGACTTTTTAGTCTTTGATGCCTAGTGTTGCTGACAAATCCTAAAAATCTATTCATCAAAAGTATCCAATTGACAATTTTAGGACTCTTCATGCACTTTGTTGATCTTTTCTTCCGATGAGATCTCGATTGCTGCCGGTTTGAATGCACAATGGATTCTCGGTGACGCGTTTCTTCGACGATTCTATTCAGTCTACGATTATGCACATGGACGAGTTGGGTTGGCTCCTCGACGATAATGATCTCAACCATCAAAAAACAGTGTAATTTTTTCTATATTAATTAAAACTAAGTGCTTGAATGCATTCTTAACACTAAAAAGTAGAAAACAAATAAATTTATCTAACAATCAAAGCCGAAGGGCAAAAGACAAATGAAACAAATACTCAAAGACAAAACAAGTAACTTAAATTTATCACAAATTTCAATAGAAAAACCCTGGAACCAAAATGTAACATCTATAATGGAACAAGCAATTGTTTAAAACAAGTACATTCAACGATTTAAACACGTTCAACCGTCTGATCAACAACTTTTTGGATTTTGCAATAACACATTGGTCGATATGTGGCTCGAAGAAGACAACTTGCTGCCTGTTCGTATTTGAATTCAAAGCTCAATATTTGTAAGAAGTATTATTCTGTCCAGGCTGCTCTATCTTTTATCTATTGACACCAAGATAAAATATCTAAACCGCATCGAGCCGTCGCCCTTTTGACTACCCGACTTCACGCTCTCAAAAAAATCCAGAAAAAAGACATTTTAAACCCGTTTTAATGTTATTTTGCAGAAAAATGTGCTTTTAGAAAAGCTACTTTGCCCTAGACCAATTCTAAGCTTCTCATACAAGTAGAATTTTTAATTATTCAGCTAATTTTTTGAATTTTCCATTAAAATATTGCCCTAAATGTTTCTGACTAAAATAGCTTGTATTCTTTCCTAGGTATAAACGGATGTGGACTAGAATTTGGGTTAAGTTAAAGAGAGTGGATCCCTTTTTGATATCTCGCCATCTCTAACACCCCGACAATCCAACTCAACTCCTCCAATGTAATAGAGGGGAGTCCCTGTGAAATGACCGACCTGTACTGCAGTTGCATAGACCCGGAAGATATGTCTCTTTATTTACAGTAATACAATAAGATGAATAGATTACAAATAAGAGTAAGGGGAAGGGGGGACTCCAAATGAGAGTCTCACTTGTCCTCCTAGGCAATCCCAAGACCGCCCCTTCTCGGGATAAAGGGCACAGGGGGGACACATTTGCATGAGACACATCTATACAACGTTTGGCTTGGAGCTGACACTTGGAATTTGCAAAGTAAGGCAACAACACCGAAAAGTGCCGCAGAATCGTCATTTTCTTTAGAAATACTGAAACTCTTCAACACCATTTGTTAGGATTGAACCATTTCTACAAGCAAAATTAAGTGAAGACCCTTTAGTCAAATTTTGGCACTTCGTGAATTGTCATGTTATTTTGTGACTTCATGCCAGAATCATTTCATGAAAAAAGGTGTGTTTGTTTCAATGCTTTCTCTGATATTTTGTTTTCATTTTTAAATTGCATTCAAACTTTTAAATCATTATATAAATTATTAGTATTGACTAGCAATGACAAAAAAAAAGTTTGACACAAAAATTGAACTAATTGACAAAAAGTTGAACTGTAATTAAGCAAGGTGGGTAATTTTGAATGCATTTAATAGTGTTAAAGTTCATAGATTTATTATATTTGTTTGGAATCGATGATCTTTCGTCCTTTCGTCTCAAAAGCACTCTTTTATATCAGTACACACTTGAGTAGAGGTTTTGCCTAAAATTGGGACTTTATATTTCATTAGACACGCTAAAAACAATATGAAAAGCAAGTTTTAACATTAGAAAGTCTTACCACTTTTCATATCTGAAAAAATTGTGCTAATATATTGATTGATGTCGTTATTACATCTTTGAATGAGTGTCTGATCAAGGGTTTGACATTCCTGAATTCATAAAGATTAGTTTTTTAGACTAAAAGTCTAAAACAGATCCAAAAGCTGATCAAAAACCCACATTGAGTAGCTGTGCTTGCAGAGTTGTTTGATCATAGACTTTTGTGCCAAAGTGTTTGTGTGCCTGTAAAATATTGGTAATTCCACTGTATCAATAAGTTGAGACTTACTGCATCAATAAGTTGAATACAAGTCGGACAAAAGTCTAACGGAGTAGTAGTTGGAGCTTTTGTGGTTGTAGTTACGGTAGTTGTCGTTGTAGTTGTTGTGGGAGTTGTTGTAGTTGTTGTGGGAGTTGTTGTCGTTTTCACTGTGGTTGTAGTAGTCATTACCACCGTTGTCACACATTCGCCCATATCGTGACAGATTTGATAGGTTGATTTTCCTGAAAACTTCGTTTTCTTAACTCTTTTGTTAGCTTAACCATTTTGCATATCTTTATAGATGATGTCAATGTTTTTTCGAATCCATCCCTCACAATCTCGAACAGCTTGCTCGCCGTAAATTCGTCTCAATGATGCACAATCCTAAATCCTGAGTTTGGCTAGGTTTTGAAATGTACCGTATTATTTACACAAATAATACGGTACAAACAATTCACAAGCGCAACTCTTAAGCCCTGGGAAGAAACTCAGATATATGGGAAAAATGAATCAATAATCTAGCCGGCGGGATTGAACCCTTGACCTAGGAACTAGGGAACTGTAAGAAAAGAACCTGTGAGAGACCTTTGAAAGCTTTCAAATACTTAAATGTTCATAAAAACAGCTTTTTGTGTTTCAGGAAAAAAAGCAAGAAGTTTGGCTCAGAGGGGAATTGAACCCGCGAGTAAAAATGGCATAGTTGAAAATAATCAAGTGATTCTCACTTGAAAATAACAAGCCCATGGGCTTCTATTAAAGTTTTTACGGTAAATAAGATGCTTACTGTCATCAACTCCCGCTCGACGCCATTCTTGCTTTCACCTCTCCGATAGTGTGATTGTGCCTAAGATCATGACTGGGTTATTGTTTTTGAGCATTTTACTTGATTAACAACATATTCACACATAGCGCACGGGTCACTGGTTGCTCGTTGCTGAAAATTGAAATAGATACACTACTGGGCAATGAAATATCATATTTGAAAAAAGCTCGTCAGTTTCGCGCGTCTGTAACTCTCTTGTCTTTACCGTATTTCTAAATATTAATATTACCATTGTGTAGCCCTTGAAAAGAGCTTTCAGAAAATGTATAACACTAATAGTTTAAACTCAAAGACAAGGGAGTTACAGACGCGCAAAAGGGACGATCGTTTTTCAAATATGATATTTCATTGTCCGGTCCTGTACATTCAACAAGTTAAATCGTTCAAATCAAATCGTTATATCAAATTTCTGTACCTTTAAAGCCAACCCAAGAATTGCAAAAGAAAACAGAATAAGAGCTCGTTTCATTTCTTCTAAAGCAAGAGTTTAAATCAACTTTCAACAAACAGACTCCAATCAAAATCCAAAAAGAACTGAGAGTTCCACCCCATTGCGTGATAAGTGCCAAATCTGGGAACAAAAAGAAGATAAAAGAGATTTTCAAATCTCGGTTTGTGGCTTTATCAGTGAAGCCAGAAATCACACTGCCGGAATCACTCAGATGAGGCAATTCCCGAGATCCGGCTGATTTTGGGTCCGAGATTTTAAAGCATTCAAAAATTTAACAAGGTCCAAAGAAGAAAATATTTTTGTATCATAGTGATGTAGTGTCTGGTAAAATGGTAACTTCAAGGTTTTATTTCATATATTTGATTGGTGCATAAGTCTTTAGTAAATGTCTGAACTGTAGTTTCTCAAAAAAAAAAACTATATTTATTCAAAATAAACATCATTATAAAGTATAACTTGTTGCAATTTATTGGATAAAGCGCAGAGAGGGCACCTAAATTACAGAATCTGATAGCCGTTTGAGAAGAGCACGCGGAAATATTGTGGAAGAGTATTGAAGTGATTTTTGGTCAGATCGCGTCCGAGGGAACTGTTGACGAAAACGACTCAAAACTGACTCAAAACTAGAGTCAAAATTCGCTCAATTCCAAAAGTTAAAAGCCTTTGTGTATTTCAGTATTGCGACTGTAAAGGAAAATGAAATCAGGTAAAAAAAACGAGGATTTCTGACCATGAGGTGACTGAATCTAGCAATTGGCGATCTAACAATTGACGTTTTCTAATTAAAAGAATGAATCGAAAGAGTAACAGTAGCACCTAAACTACAAGTTTAGCAAGCAAACTTTTCAGAATGAGATAAACTGAGCAAAGCACTAAGAATCTTCTAACCCTTCCGGAAGTCAAACATCAACGCGGCTCAAAGCCAATCGATTAAGCAGTCGGTCGGCTTTATTCGCTCAATTCCAAAAATTAAAAGCCTCTGTGAAGACTTTGTTGGTTTGATCTCAAGTTCCGCACCAAACAATGCCAAAACATTTAAGCGAAAAGAGAAGGAATGACTAAACTCATGAAAATTAGTTTAGCTTGTGCTTGAGTAAACACTTTTAATCTTACAAAGAAAGTAGAAGAAACATTTGACAGTGAAAAAAAGTGTAATGTTTGGATCAAATTTATGCTGCAAATACAATGGTTTTATGATGATAACACCGTTTTTCATAGCTTCCTTTTTTAAAAGCTACCGAATACCATTGTCGTTTCAGAAATTTCGTTCATCTGAATGGGCATTAATTGAATTTTGGGCAAACACTGAAACCTCTTTAATCATTCGAATTAACCCTTGCTCAAAACATAGCAAAGACATCTGGAGTTTGTTGATTGATAGCTCAAGTTCATTAAAATGTCGATCGACATCGCGCGATTCCAAATCGGTGTCTACCAACCATTTCAACTTTTCAACCAGTCGCTATAAAGTAGAGATTGATAGATTCGATTAAATATAATATAGACAGATTCGATTAAATATAATAAAAACAGGATAAGTAGCCATTAAAGGGCTTCACATTCTCACGAATCTAGTAATCTAGGAAATAGTTATTTAAAAATAGTTAAGATTGGTGCTTTACGGTTGACAGGGAGGGGCGAGTTTTTGGTCAACTTGCAGCTGATTTTTAAACACCTTAAACTTGTCAGATCAGGAAGTTTAAATAGGATTTAGATAGCTTAGAACGGCAAATTTAAGAAACTATTTGTTTCGTCAAAAGTTATTAACAAAAACCTATCTAAAATTGGGCTGCAAAAATGGTCAAAAACTCGGCGCCTCTCCCTCCTTCCCCCCGATACCCATAAAGATCCTTAAGATTTTTTAAGGTTTAATTGGCTTGTATTTAGTCTTCAGCATACCTTGTATGTATCACGTGCAACAATATTATCCATTCTGTTCACGATTTTTGCACAATACACTGGCAATAGTAAGGATTTGTATAGTTTCTGAAAAATTGTGAATCCAATAATTTCAAAATTTTCTTTACAGCCAACGCTAAGAGATCAGTCTTTTGTCCGCAATTTGAGTGCTCAACAAGGCAATGTGAGCATAGAGATTCCTTGAGAATCTGTGAAATTATACTAGAGATCTAAAGATTTTCGTTTACTCTACCGCTTGATGTAACTCTTGGGCGGAGACTTCATGATAGCCTCTTCCATGTCTCATCTAAACACATTTATCGATTAAAAAGAACAGTTTGTCTTACTTGGAAGTGTTCATCGCAAATTCGTAGATGTCTGAGTAAGGAATCCCCATCTGGTTCTGTGCAACTTGGACAAACGATGCGTAGACCCTCAAATTTGTCAAACCTAAGGTTTATCGTTACATTTTTGGCTGCCGTCGTTCGTGGAGGAGTTGGAGCTGGAGTTAACGATGTTAAAAGTTGATAAATGTTTGAAGTTTCTCGTCGCTTTGGAGTAGACTGAAAATTCAATTATTGACAATAATTGGTGCAAAAATAGCACCGGGTGTTTTTAAGAACCAGCTTCACTAACAGGGTTGAAACTAGGCGCCTAGGCGTTGAACTAGGTGATGAGACGAGACTCGAACCCCCTTACCAGGCAAATTCGTTAACCATTACACCACAACGCGCCTGATCTCTCTTACTCCAGAGGGAGTTAACTACACGTTACTAACAAGAATAACAAGGATATAAGATCATGAATTTCTATCTATAAAACCAAAATTCAAAGCATTCACCTCCTCGTTACCCATCGTTGTGGCGAAAGAATGGGAGTACCAATATTTTTGACGAAAATGAAGAGAAGTTTTGTTTAGTTTGAATTTAGAAGTTTTTGACGCAATGAAAAGCCTAAATGTAAGGAAAAGCTGAACTCCTTATCAATTCTCCACTCGACAGTTTCTTTTATATTGCTTTTTTATAAATATTCTTACGAAAAATTTTCATATTAATGGCCAGAACAACTAGAACTTTCCAACGAACTTTCCAACTACGGGCAATTTCGCAAATCATAGATTTAAATTAATTTCCTTGCGAAACGTTTTTCCTTTTCATTGTTTTAAGTCTTGTGTCACTGTCTGTCTGTCTGTCTGTCTTAAAACTTGAATGTTTACTTGTTTACACTGAAAGTGTTGCACAACATCATTTTTGGTAACCTTAACATCCTTTTTTACGACACTGAAAGCAAATAAATTGGACCAAGAATGCAAAAAAGAACCCATAAAGATTCAAATTATTTGAGATTTCATCAGAAATGCGGATAAAATGAATGAAAAATGCCGACAAAATAACACCCAAAATAAAACAAGCCTGACTAGAGCAAAGGAAGATGAGAATACTGATCTAAACACGTTGTTCATACGTCTGATTAACGACTTTTTTAATTTTACGACAACACATTGATCAGTAGGTGGCCCGCAGAAGACAAATTGCCGTATCTAAATATCCTATCTAAATTCAAATGCCAATGAAAAGTTAATCTTTCAAGTTTTTAGTTCATAGTTAACTTACCGATTTATGAGAAAAAATTGCTTTGTTTCTAGCACCAACTTCCCACCATCTTCCAGTTTAAAGATTGCCCGTTATATAAATATATCTGTCACTGTCATTCCGAGAATTTACCGAAAATTCTGCGTCTCGACCTCAAAAAACGACTATTGAACGAGTTGGGAATTCTTATGACCTTGGTAAGCTGAATAAGTCAAGATCATCAAAATCTTCATAAAATCACTAAGCCAGATATTTTAGTAGCAAACCCTACGCTTTTTAAGGTCACATTCTCGCAGAGTTCAATGTGATCACAGTCCGTCAAAAATTGATTGAAATTGAAGCAGCGATCAATGGAATTGAAAGCATTAGCCAAAGCGACTCTTTCTTGAATAACTCAAAACATAGCTTTCTTTCAAAATCTCACTTTCGCACTGGTATTGGTTCTCCGTAGTTACAATTGCAATACTCTGCTAGGATTGATAAATCCCGACAATCCTTTGGCAAATCTGGGTCTAATTCCCTTAGCCATGAGTTTCCGAGAGTATCTTGAAGGAAATTTAATCTTACTCCTACCATTGATACGGAAAAACGATTGATCTTCGAAGTCAGCAATGGGTCGATGCTAAAAACACAAGCACTGAAGTCTTGAGTCTCAGGGCAAAGAGTTCGAAAGAACACACAAACACTGAACCGTTCAAACCTCGTTCTTTTGTCTTCCTTATCACCGCTTTTGAATTAACAACAAGGTTTTGCCTACGCTTTCACAAAAAACCTAACTGACAACTCAAGTAATTACTTTGAAGGGGTCAAAAACTAGTCAGAGTTGTCAGCGGAAATGAAATCAGCAATGTTTGATTAGCATCTTTAGACTTGATATCACCAAATAAATCTTAGTATAAATACTCAACTTGAAGTCCCAACTACATCACAAACCCAATTTTTATTTCTCCTTTCACCAAACCAAAATGAAAGTCGCTGTGGTGGCCCTTATTTGCTTCTTCTTCTTGGTCGATCCACTCGTTTCAGCCACCGAAGAAAAGGAAAATGCTACGTTGAGTGAGTTTTTAAATCTGTAGTTAGATGGAGATCTTAACATTGTCTTTCATATATCAATTCATATTTTAGTTTTCCAAAACGACTTTCTTCATCGTGCTGATCGTCATCGTCCGCGCGATTGTTGCCCCGACTCGTGCATTGGAAATTGTTACTCCGGGAAGTGCCCGTATTGGTGTGGCCTTCCAAACAACTGCTGCTAATCAAAATTCAGTTTCGAAGCATTTCTCCTGTAACAACTCTTTTGTAACATTGCATTTCTCTTTCCAATAATCTTTTCCTTTTAAATAAACATCTGATTTCAGATCCATACAGAAAATTTCACGTTTACCGTACACAAAGCAACAAAAACTCAAGTTGAATCAGTCCCCTTAGGTGCTAGTTCATCTTAAGATAGATGAAAGACATCTGTGATCTGTGATCAATATCGCTAACCAGAACGTTCGCTCGCGGCCTAGCATACAGCCCGGGCAAAGGATGCTTTCCTTTTGGAACCCGTAAAGGAAAAGGAGCAGTGAGCAATTGAGCCGCTTCCTTGACTTGACTTCTATATATTTCTTGGGTTCTTATGGGTTATTTAACAATTTGTATCCAAAATAAGAAAAAAAGGCTTCAGATCAGCAAAAATTAGAGATTTTACTTGGAGATACAACAAACGAACCCCTCCGATCGCTTCCCCGACCCAGAAAACCCCTGGGTACAACCTTTTGCAACTGAGCTTTCCCGCTTTCTAGGCGTCACTATGCCCAAATTTTTGGGATTAATTTTTGCATTAATTTGACTGTAATTTTGCCACAAATTCTACACCCTTCTAAACCAAAACAGCTAAAATACAAGGACCTGCAAAGCTGATTTCATCTTCTAATATACACTAATAATGAGAACCGGTCCCAATTCGGGCCCCTGCTTTAATAAAAAACAAATTATGAAACCTTTATCGTCATATTCCAATATGCATCCACCTAGTCAAACTGCAGCAAATCTCCATTCAGATTGGCTTCTTCTATAGTACTCTTCTCCACAGTTTCATCTGTTGTTCGACCAACAACGAAAAGTGTTTGGTAGGAGAACTTAAACATTAAACTTATTAATGACTAGCTAAATTTTTTTTATTGAAATCAGTTTTTCAGAACTTACATTCATTTCCCAGGCGCCGTCAGCATAAGTGACTTGGATTGCGTCTCTCCGGCTTTGATTCCCGATAATTTTTATTTGAATGGACTTCTTGAAGCATTGTTTACAAAGAAAGCGTTGCTCAAACATAATTTTTATGATCTTTGATGCTCAATTTGCATATCATAATTAGCTCGACTGGAAAATAGTTAAAAACGAGAAAAGGGGCCGAGAGCGAGATAATGAGTGACTAACGCGGACACAATTCAGCGAAATTACACCTGTTATTGAAATGGGAGCATTTCGAGTTTTGTTTAAAGTTAATTTTGATGGAAGTGTTTTCGGAAAAATATTTTGTTGGTGTCGATCTTCTTCCATATCGAATTGAATTATCGATAATTTTTCTTATTTTAACCGTGATGTCAATATTATTTGTAATCTTTATCGCATTTCGGAGTACTCCGAAGAAAATGGTTAGATATCGAGTTCACATAATCGATAGCTTGGTGAGGTTTTTGGGAGAAAATGGCAAGTGAATAAGTTCGCAAATAAGATTGAGCATAAGCTCTGAAAGCTCTCGAGTTAATGAAGCAAGGATTTTTCAAGAAACAGTTGTGACTGAAGTTTAAGGTCCCCCCGTTCGGCCACACATTCACCTGAATAACAACAAGGAAAGCGTTCTTTGCCGATTGTTGCTTAGCGACAACTCGATTCAAATATAATAGACCGTAAGTCACACAAATATAAAATGGCGTCAAAATGCCACATGTGAGAAAGGCAGCTATTTGGAGGATTTTCAGCCATAAGTTTAGATCGAGAACAAGGGGTGGCTGGTTTGGGGAGGGGAAAGGTTCTGTTTGTATCGACAGCAAACAAAGCTACAATAACTTACAAGAGCTGAAAGATACAGTGGCCCACAGTAGTACAAGCTACAATAGCCTACAACAGTACAATCTATAGTCTGTAGCAAAATAAACCTACGGTAACATTAGTACAATGCCACAGCAGCATACAACAGCCTAAAGCTACGGTAGCCAACAATAGCATGAGGCTACAGGAACCTACGCCTACAGCAAACTACAGTCAGGATTTTGCAAGTCATCTAAACCTCTTCCATTTTCAGATTGCCAGCGGTATCTTCAGCTTCACTTTCATAATATTCTACACTCCTTATGTTTTCCATAAAAACGGCGATCCGCAGATTTATTTCCTCTCAACAGCTCTTCTAAACTATGCCATTAAAAAAATTCCATTGCATCTTTTATTGGCAAGTTTACTATTCACTTCTGAATCTTGGCAAGTTTACTATTCACTCCCACTTCTAGATTGGTTGCTATTTCGCAGCTTTCAACACGGCTCGAGCTGTCATTCTCTGTTTCAAATATCGTTTTGATGCGGTGATCTATGGACGATTCAGGGATCAATATTTACGATGGGATAAATATCTCGTTTATCCATTAATCATTTTTCCGTTTATTGCTACGATATTTATTGTTCCAAATGCCACCCATTCGACGGGTTTTCGAGCAGTTGTTGTGGGTTAAGAATGGCTGATTTAACTACATTTTGAACCACTAAAAACTTGAACAAGTTTTAAACTTTGGTTCCAAACCGTGTTTTTTTCTGATTAATATATCGATTCCTTTTTTTTATCCTTTCAGAAATCCATAACCTTATCCACTTCAAATCTCGAAATCGAAGTCGAACCCCTTGTTCTCGATCTAAACTTATGGCTGAAAATCCTCCAAATAGCTGCCTTTCTCCCATGTGGCATTTTGACGACATTTTATATTTGTGTGACTTATGTTCTACTATATTTGAATCGAGTTGTCGCTAAGCAACAATCGAAAAAGATTCTTTCGACACAAAGAACAGCTTTCACTATGTTGTTAATTCAGGTAAGAAAGAAGTAACAAAAAAGACCAAACCAGTTACAACTGATATCTTGAAATAATTCTCTTCAACGGAGCTTTCAGGCTACCAACCCCTGGCGCAGTTCCTGTAATTGTAATGATCATTGGTTTTCTTATCAACAGTGAGATGAGCATGTCGGGTAAAAGACTTGGAATTACAAAAGAAACTCCATCTTTCAGTCTTCAATCTCACCACAAGTGTCATTATGATTTCATATGGATTCTTCTATCCATTTGTTGTCTTGATTACGACAAAACCCTACTTTTTATATACAAAGAGCTTGCTATTCAAAGCATTTTCTAGACCACATGCCGTTTCGATCAAACAGTTCCCTGGTGCAGCAAAACCTTGACCTCTGCTACATATTGTATCACTGCAAAGAATTCACCAGACTCACCAGACAAAGAATTCACCAGACCAGAATTCACCATAATGCTTGTTGAAACGAAAGCAAAACAGTCCACGTTCTGCAATTTCAAATTATTCTACACGACGGCGACAATATGTATTTAAAATATAAATGATCTGGGTGGCTTACAATAAAAACTTCATCGATGAAGAGAGCTATTATGTGAGCCAAGGAGCACATCTTGCCTCAATCTACAGTGAGGCTGAAAATGACTTTATTATGGGTAAGTTGAAATTCTTTCAAACTGGTAGACTTTCAAAGTGTTTTTCAATGTAATCATGCACTTGAGTACCCATGGCATAGGGTACCTTGTTAGTCCTGTTATTAAACCTAAAGAAGCTGTAACCCAACTTTTGCTGGCCGGGTTCAATACCCCAGATGTTTTCCTAATCTTTTCGCAATTATCGAGTCTTACAAGCAGGTGTTACTGTATTCGTAACAGTTTATGCGGTAACAAACCTTGTCATTTAGATCTATGCTGTCCACCTGCCTGTTTTGATTTAACAGTTTATTTAGAAGTAAATAGCAAATAACAGATAATAGCAAAACCATGAAATTACGCAAAACGTGGTGTGTAAGAATTGTTTTGAGCGCTATTCTATGTTATTGATAGAAATTTCAGAGAAACGGCACCCTCAAATGGACTGGTGGATCTGCGTTTGACTATCAAAAGGTCCCGTGCTTTGATACAAATCAGGATTAAGATTTGGTTAAGATTGGTGGTCAGTGTGGCTAATTTTTGGTGTGTTTGAAAATTCGAGGGATCCCAAATCTCAGATCTCAAACTATCACGCTGTGATGTTTATGGCACTCCATGGCAATGGAATTGGCATACCATTGGCGTGCAGCCAACCGTCCCTAATTCTGTCTGCAAAAGCAGATAAATTCAGCCACAAAATATCAATAAATTTTGTACCCTGTTAAGTAACAAATTTTTATCTCTGCTCACAATTTTCTGAAGAAACTATTTATACAGAAAATGATAAAGAAAGATTACACAAACATGTATTAGGTTGAACTGAATGAAACCGCCGTTTCATTCAGTTTCTACATAGAAATTTTATTGTTAAAATACTGCGAAAAACAACAATTATTCCAATAAGAAATGCGCCATTATCTTCAATAATCTTTCTTCGCTTTTCTTTCGAAAAGCTAAGGTGTTTGACCATGAAAGTATTGGCACTTCGAAATCCTCATTCCCTTCGTGAAATCGTTGGAACCAAGCTCGACATTGTCTTTCGGAGATTAGTGATTGGCCAAATACACTTGCAGTGACTTTATAGCAATCGGCTGCCACTTTTCCTTGCTTGAAGTCATACAGCATACAAACTCGAATTCGATACTTCAAATCGTTCATCCTAAAAAGTTAAAAGTAGCAGGGGGAAGACAAATGGAGAACCAAGAAAACAAATAAGAAAACAGATTTTAAGTAACATAAAAATATATTGATTAAATAGTCAGCAATTAACATTTAACGACAAAAGATTAAGCGGCGGCGACTTCATTTGGTTTAACCTAAGATTTTTAGTGTCATCTTTCCTTCAGACTTTGTTTGCTTTACTGGATGTTGATTCCATTCAATTAGAGTTTCATTGAACTCATAATTAAGTAAATCAAACTACAAGAATGGTTACAGTAGTTTTTCCAAACTATCCATTTTTTAGAAAACATTGTGATAAAATACGACTCTTCTTTACTGTTAAAAAGCTGAATTAAAATTTTTAGCAATTTCTTTTTCTTTTTTTTTCAATTTGTTCTGAAGTTAATCGGTCAAATTCTAAAGTTCATAACAACCAGAAATCAATCCAGAAACGCTTTTATTTTCTCAATTTTTTTGTTTCAAAAGTGATCTTCGGCGTCACTATGCTCAAGTTTTTGAGATCAATTTTTGCCTTAAATTTGTTTATAGTTTTGCTAGAAATTCTACATCCCGTTAAACCAAAATAATTTGGTTTTATTGAGAATAGGTATTAAACTGTCCAGAAAGTCTTCAAAGCACTGTCCTGAAGGTTTAAATTTACATTTGAAAATCGTAAACCTTATTTCCTTATTGTGTGTAAGTATTTCTAGACAAACCATTTACAGTCGAACCTCTCTATAACGAACCTCGATATAACGTAAACCTCTCTATAACGTAAGGCGTGACCGGTCCCGGCCGACGTTAAGCTATATAAAACGGCACTCTATATAACGTAAACCTCTATATAACGTAAGCTATAGCCGTCCCGTGAGTTACGTTATAGAGAGGTTCGACTGTATTTCCAAATACAGCAGAGAAAGTGGTAGCAAAAACATCATCGCTATGAATGTTTGATCAAAATTTTGAAATAAATTCTTGTATTATAATCGATTTGCTTTCATAAAGAATAGCAAAACTCCAAAAATCTTTGAGTATAAACAATCGAGTCCGATTTCTAAAAAGAACGGCTCTTTTTTGTTTGGCTTTAAAAATAATCCATGATTCATGGAAGTTTAAAGTATCGCTCGTTTCCGATAAATGAGAGCTGATACTCATCGGCAGTTTCTTTTGCACCACCCTAATACTTCCGTTTAAAACCAACCAATTCACCAATTAACGTATGGTTTGCTCTAAATAAAAAATGTTTCTTCTTCAATTTCCCATCCTTTTAAGCCAATTTTGGTTCACTTTCAAGAAAATTTGAGAGTGAAAAGTGAAGCAAATTGGAGTTTCTCGTAAAAATCGATAAAAAACCTAAACGAAAAAATTGGCTGAATGTATTTCTCTGAAAATTTGGCTATATACCAAACTTTTTGTGCTCTATCTTTTATCTATTGACATCAAGATAGGTTTCCTTAGCTAAAGTGTCATCACATCATCAATTTTTGACTACCCGACTTCGCGCTCCCAAAAAAATGCAGACATAAGATATTTTAAACCCGTTTTAATATTATTTTGCAGAAAAATGATTAGCCTTTTTAATGAAAAAAGCCGTCGTCAATTCATGCATTTGTTGGTTTTAAACGAAAGTAAGAAAAAAAACGAAAAGACTTTCTGGACAGCCTAATGATTCCAAATCCGGATCACTCCAATTTCTCAGTCTCAATAACCGATGCTCTATAGTACCCCTGGTGTTTTGACCTCAATCATGTTCACTCTTCAGATGATCACAAGCTCTTTTGTCGTTTTTGCCAATATAGTACTCGTTGGTTTGATCGGCATTGGAATGCCTGCACTTTTTGGTCTATGGGCTCAACAAATGTTGGCACCAATACTCAAAGTTCTCGAATGTTTTCTATCCTATTTCTTATCCGGGTCAGCCATTTATATTCTTAAGAAGCATGAAAAAGTATTAGTTGGCTTTAGTTCAATGTTTTTAGAATCATCACAATAGTTTGCCTCCAAGAATGAAAGGAAACAAAAGAATTCAGCACGATCACTGGAAGATCGACGGATTCGAAATTGTCAACAACCAGAGTCAAAACAACAACTACTAAAACTCAATTTTTTTTTGTCTAAAATAGGTATTATGGGTGAATTTTAATGCTTAAACACTTTATTTCAACAACAACATAAACTCGTTTATCCGATCAAATTCGAAACTCTTTCAACAGCTGAATCGTAATAAAGACTAATGCTGTTTGGAGCCATTGAATCCCTTCTTGTTCTTCGATCATACAAAATATAAATCATAATAAAGATGACAACTATTCCCAATAAAGAGAACAAAATCCATGTCATTGTGTGACTTTGTGGCTTACCGTTTAACCAATCTAAAACCTTGTTTCATTTGACAAATTTCATTTAACTTACATGTTTCTAGTTTCAATTGAAATCCTTTAGATGTGTCCGATCCGTCACTCACAAATCGGAGAAGCAGCTGATTGCTTTCAGTTGTTCGGACTTCTCCAATTCGGTCAAATCTGAATGAATTTGTATTAGAGCCTACTGACAATGAGCTTGAAAGACGTTGATTAGACCAACAATTGCTACACTGCTAAATTGGGTTTTTCAACCCTTGCAACAACAAGCAACAATTGCAGCAACAATCAACAATTGCAACAACCATCAACAACTGCAGCAACAATCAACAATTGCAACAACAATCAAAAATTGCAATAACATTCAACAATTGCAGCAACAAGCAACAATTGCTAGTACACTGCAAGAATATCAGTAAAGTTGGTTCGCTAAAGATTAGCGAGACAAGTGTATTGTAAAGTAAAGTATTTCAACAACTATACTTTTTCGTTATCCCATGTTCCTCATATGTCAGTCGATCATTGTAGAAAATAGAAAGGGCAATGACAACGATCCGAATTTTAGCCCCATCAGCAGCCGTTATTGAATAAGAACAATTCATATTGTTGCAATAACTAAAAATCATCCTGAACAAAGTTAACAACGTGCTTAAATCATTAGCAAGTTGCTTTAAGCAAGCCAAATAAAGTCAGATGCCTTACTTTGCTGGATAATATGGTGATAAAACCCAAATCGGCAAATCATCAAGTGTGTATTCTGTTTGCTCGCATTGACAGGCTAAAAGCAAATATTTATTTACTATCTAAACCAGTCTTTAAAGTCTTTAAGCCTTACAATCCGCCTGTTAAATGAATCTCCAAAGCCACATGACCAAGCATTGATAAAGGAACATTTCCTCACCTCCTTTCCACTCCAAATTGATGCTTACATTAATCTCTGTCTCGACATTATCCGGCCTTGTTCCAAAGTGCAAATAAATGAAGTCAGCTCTATTTAATCTTATCAAAATCTCAGCTCGATAACTAACGTGTTTGCTGAAGTGAGGTAGTCACCAGTGCTGAAACTTCGAGACGGATTGTCATTAGGAATAAAGGAGCTAAAATGAGAAGGAATTTGTGAACATAGGGATTAGCATTAGAAACCTCTTTATATTTTCATCTATCGCCATAGTGAGCAGCCATGCATAAAGAGTGGTTTTCTCAAATTCCCATGTTATTATAAGGCGATTTTTTGGGTTATTTTTGATCCTTATAAAGCAATCCAATTGAGGGCATTCCTTTTTGATGTTGAACTTGATATTTTTTGTTTCGAAAATATTCAGATCAAGAAAAGGCTCGATGGAACCGGGGAAACATGTGCATTCTAAAACTATCGTGAGTTTTTCACTTCAATTTCTAGCTGTGAGGCTTCCCTATGAATTCTGTCTTGATTTTGTCGATGGGATGTCGGTGTATTTTATTTTCAAGCGCTAAGCCAGAGGTCACGAAGGTTAAATCCAGACACCAACCTTGTTTTCATATTCATACCCGTAAAAGGACTACCTACCTAGCTTGTAGACTTGCTATCTGATCGAAATTCTGTTGAATCCGATCCGATTCTATCCGATAGAAGGGTTGACCGGATCCGATCGGATTTGATTTATTTCAATAGAGGCTTTTATCAGATCGAATCCAATGGATGAGATCCGATAAAAGCCTCTAATGAAATCCTATAAAAGCCTCAGATTATAGGATCCCGCATTCAATGGATGGGATCATCGATCATCCGATCCGATCCGGAAGATGTGAAGATGTAATCCGGATTCGATCCATCCGATGGCAAGTCTACTAGCTTGTCCAACTCAGATTATAGGATTAAAATCAAGTAATGTAGATGAACCAAGGCTTTGACTGTGTAAGACAATATTGTCAAGGCTTGACGAGTTTCTTAACTTGAGAGAGATCAAGGCTAGTATACTCTGAGCATATCTTTTACAAACTTCTCGAAACGTGCATCAACGTGAAGTTGAGCGCATGCACATTTCGATGGTATGAAATATTAAATGAAGTTGGCAGCATCCAGATTTGTCTGTAGTCGTGCCTTGTCCGAACCAATGAGCTGAAAGATGTCAAGTAAACTATGTTCCAGAGTCAAAACCTGGCAATTCTCGAGTTATTTGTCGTAACGCCCTTCATTTTGAGTGTGAATGGCGTTTTGTAGGATTCAAAACGCTAAACAAATGTTGTTGAGTTATAAATTTTACAAACATTTGCTTCTAATAAGATTCGTTCATAGTGAGTTGAATTCTCTTCAGTGGCGGCAATGCTGACTTCTGATTCACATGTGGCAAGATCACAAACGCCGGATGGAAAATCGGGAAGAGTAATATTGGTATCATGCGATAAAACAATTTTCTCCATAGAACAAATGCAACCTGAGATTGATTTGGATTCTGGGTTCAGCCTAGTTGACTGATATTGTATTAGGCTGGCAAGTTATAAACGATCGTTTTTGGGTAATGTGTTTTCTGAAAAAACGGCTTATCCAATCAAAAAACGGTTTGCTTGATTCAAAAGCCCTTATCCTTAATCCACAAAATGGCTTTTTTGAATTTTTGAAAAATGTTTTATTTTATGTTAAGCGAAATTATTCTAGGAGCAGCACATCTTGAGCAGATTGAATTCAAATGGAAGATCAACGATTCTACTCGTTCGCCCAATCCGAAAGATGATTTGTTTCTTGGACAAAGGTGAACGGAAAACAACGATGCATGGACCAATGATTGTTTTGCCAAGTCCAACCTCTGGAACAGTGGAACATGTCGTCGACACACTTCCAAGTGATTGTTGGAAAAACAGGTTGGAAAGGCAAGCTCAGAGTTTGAAAGTTTTTTGACAATTTTTATTTGGATACAGTCAAATTTGAAAAATGTTTTATTTTAGAACTTTTTTAGGCATTTTAATGTAAGAGTTCAAAATCCTGGTTTCTAGCATTCATGAGCTATTATATTTTTGAGTGATTGCATACTTTTTAAAATAAAACGCTTCATTGATTACATAGTTTCCCAAAATTTCAGAACAATCCAATCGATCGAACCGTTTTCTTTCTTTTAATTTTTTTAAAAAATCATGCTTAAATTCAAACAAAAATGGATTAAACTAGCACAAAAGTGCATTTTGAGCCTAATTTGAAAATTAACCTTCCGAAGATTTGATTGTTCTGAAATTTTGGGAAACTAAGTACAGTCGAACCTCTCTATAACGAACCTCGATATAACGTAAACCTCTCTATAACGTAAGGCGTGACCGGTCTCGGCCGACGTTAAGCTATATAAAACGGCACTCTATATAACGTAAACCTCTATATAACGTAAGCTATAGCCGTCCCGTGAGTTACGTTATAGAGAGGTTCGACTGTAATCGATGAAGCGTTTTATGTTAAAAAGTATGCAATCACTCAAAAATATAATAGCTCATGAATGCTAGAAACCAGAATTTTGAACTCTTACATTAAAATGCCTAAAAAAGTTCTAAAATAGAACATTTTTCAAAAATTCAAAAAAGTCATTTTGTAGATTAAGAATAGGGCTTTTGAATCAAGCAAACCGTTTTTTGATTGGATAAGCCGTTTTTTCAGAAAACACATTACCCAAAAACGATCGTTTATAACTTGCCAACCTAATAGTTTAACAAACTTTGGAGGTTATTTTTTAAAACAACAACGTGAAACCCAATCCGACTCACGATTCGGTCCTGTTTGAACGGAGAATTCAACAAATTTTTGCTCTGATCGGCATATTTTCAACAAGACTCTATTTCCAAATGACTGAGAATTGCGCAACGAAGACTTTTGGTCTAAGTAACTAAATTCATAATCGGTTTAAGCAGAATGAGGTTCAACAGTACCTCATTTTGTCATTGCAAGCTGTCATTGCAAACATTCCCATGAACATTATTGAGTGTGGCAGCTCGATAGCATGTTTGTATTCTTTACCTAGAAGAGTCTTCATCAAAATTATTTCCATAGATAAACCAAAATCAGAAGAAAATTGGAGTGAATTTCCCTCAGCCGCATGAAAGATCGCCGTGCATTCGGAATCGAAAAAAATCGTTTTAAATTAAGGTTAGCTTTAATTTTCTGTGAATGGATGGCTTTCAAGGGCTAGTTGACAATCAGTTTATGGTGATTTACAATCTTTAAACCTTCAAGATCAGAGATATTTGAAAGCCTTGGGCTAAAGTGTTGAACACTTTGATTAACAATAATAACCCGATCCAGACCACAATTGCTTTCCTTTGCCGTGTTTTCTGAAAATGTTAAAATTTGTATAAAACCTTAAAAAGTTCGACCTTCAACCATGCGAATTAAGAATTTTAAAGAAAAAATAAATCAACCTTTAACTTTGCGAATCGTTATATGAAATTTGAGACCACTTTCTGGTGTTAGACCATAGATGTAAGGATAGAGGAGTAAGCGAATCCTGAAAGCTTGTCCAAGAAAAGTTGCTGTTTCGTCATCTTCATCATCACGGTCCGTTCTAAAGTTTTTATGAAGCTGTTAACATATTTTGGATAAAATCCGGCAATTGCCGCCATTGCTGACTGGCTAAGAGGCCTGTATCTTACAAGGAAATGGTCAGAAGTGATCGTGAAACGAAGAGGTGCAAACACAAGTCGAGTCCGGCGAGTACGATATCGCTTTTAATTTTTGCGAACGGGCAATGGTTTTCGAGAAAAACGCTTTGCAAATTTAGGCTTTCTGAAAACGGAGCCTAGAGGTTAAAAAGAAAATCATCTCGCATCTCACTTCTTAACCTCTAGGCTCCGTTTTCCGAGTAGAAAACCTAAATTTGCAACGCGTTTTTCTCGAAAACCATTACCCGTTCGCAAAAACTAAAGTTTGGGGTGCGACCCGCTTTAACCTTATCATCGAGGATGATTCTGCTTAAGAATGGCCGAATAGCACAAAAGGTTAAAAGGGTTTCCCCAAAGCACTTACAACATAACAAGAACGTGCAGCACCCAACACAAGATTAATACTCGTCAGTGGTGGCACAAATGTTAATAAGCTCTTTCTACAATGTTAAACCAGTTATCTAAACAGGATTTAAAACCTGAAGAGTAGCATAAAGTAAGTTGAATTTATAATTTTACTGTTTATTAGTACAAAACCAAAATGCAACAATACCCATCACAAAGACAGCATGCGCATCAAAAGAAACAACCAAGTCCCCCCAGAAAGAAAGCAAAAGCAACCCGCAGAACCAAAAAAAACTTCCGGGGAGGGAGAAAAAAGACGAGAAAAATGCGACGCGAATAATTGCAAAATAGGAACGCAAATAGGAAGGAAACGGACGCGACCCTAAAAGCGCTATCGTATTCGCCGTACTCGACTTGTGTTTGTCATTTTCACCTCCTTTTTGGCCCGAAATCTCACGATCACTTCTGAACATTCCCTTGTTAGTCGAGAGGTCACGGGTTCAATCCCGCTGGCTAGATTATTAGTCCTTTTTTCCCATATCTATCAGCTTTTTTCTTTCCTACATTTAGTGCTTAGGAATTGTGCTTGTGTATTGTGTGTACCACATTATTCGTGTGAATAAATGCATTTTTAAAAATAAAATCTGACCGTCCTATTGGGATTTGCACTTCACTGCCGTTTACTGACAAAATTTCGAAGACGTGCATGTAGCCGCTGTAACGACTATTACGTAGCTGAAAATCGTCGATAGTCAGCGTCAATTGATGATTTGGCGGTGGTTTAATCTGCAATTGTTTGGTGATATATCTGTAAATGTAGCTTCAGCAGTGTAGCTTGAGAAAAGCTCAATAATCTCACAATCCAATTGCAATCAATGCTGCCCAGGTGTTTTTCTGGGTATCCAGGACTCTTGAGAATCATCGGTTCATCATCGGTTTCATTCATTGTTTTCTTTTCTTCTTTATCAAAGCACTGTCCTGAAGGTTTAAGTTTACATTTGAAGATTGTAAACCTTATTTCCTTGTTGTGTGTAAGTATTTCTATTGGGTTGGTGAATTGAAAACTGCGGGCTATTGTCATATGTGACAGTTTGAGGACCTTCTTCAAAAGAAACCCATTTTGGTGTCAATGGAAAAGTTGTAGAGAATCAAAAATCAAGCTTATATCCAAATTTTCAGAACGATTCAAAAACTGGTTTTCAAGAAATGCCAAATTTACGAATTTTCACAAAACTTGTATTTTAAGCGAAACTACTAAGTGTATCTTTTTGGAAATTTGGATATAAGCTTAATTTTTGATTCTCTACAACTTTTCTATTGACACCAAAATGGGTTTCTTTTGAAGAAAGTGCTCAAACTGGGACATCTCCAGTCCTCCATTTTTGAGGCTCACACTTGTCTCACACACAAGCCAAAATCCTACTACGAAAGAGGAATCCGCAAATTTCCTGTAAAATGGGCCAGTCGTCAATAATAATGAAAATTATTTGGAATAAATTGATGGCTTTATGTTGAATAAATTTGAGTTCAAAGTCCCGCAGTTTTCAATTCACCAACCCAATAGACCATTTATTTCCAAATACAGCAGAGAAAGTAGTAGCAAAAGCATCATCGCTATGAATGTTTGATCAAAATTTTGAAATAAATTCTTGTATTATAATCGATTTGCTTTCATAAAGAATAGCAAAACTCCAAAAAGCGTTGAGTATAAACAATCGAGTCCGATTTGTAAAAAGAACGGCTCTTTTTTGTTGGGCTTTAAAAATAATCCATGATTCATGGAAGTTTAAAGTCTTATGGATCAGTTTGCAAACATTCAATTGTTGATTATTGTAATAAGTAAGAAACAAAGACAGTATTCCTTTTAAATTCACTTTTTTCTTTTCGCTTTTCAAAAAGTCACTTTGTTAAAGCCATTTACTGCTAATTCTGTTAAAAAATTCATCCGAAAATCAATTTTTTCGTAGCCAGTAGTCCCCGATTTTTGTGATTTTTTAGAAAAAACCTTTCCTAAATGTTTTTCTAAAAAACTTTCTAGAAATTGACATACTCTCGGATGCAGTTTCAGTTTTGTTACTATGAAATCATTTGTTTCACTGACGCAAGCCCAGTTTTCTGCTTTCTGCGCGGTACTTTTTCTTTCAAAAATATGAACCCAGCTACTGGTCACTTTTCTTTGAACTTTTTAAATACAAAAACCAAGAACACATGCTTTTTTGTAAGTTCTATTTGAACGGTGATGGCAGAAATGTTTGCAGAGATTCTCTTCTCTTCACAACATCTCGAGAAGTCATTTTTGAGTGAAATACACAAATGAAAGCACAAAACGTGCAAATGAATTGCAACTGCTCAATGAAACTTGTTGGATTAAAGCAGTTCAGCCTGAGATATCTAACTCCAATGCTGTGGTAAGGAATTGATGTCTGTAATGCGAGTATAATAATAGATTGGAACGGTTAAAGTGAGAATTTTTTGCACTATATTTTTCTAAAAAACCAAATCACACATTTATTCAAGGTAATCGCCATTATTATCTATTATTTGTTGCCATTTATTGGGTAGAGCAAGGGATCCCCTTTTCCCAGAAATTCTTGGGCTGCATGTCAAAGAAGTCGCGTAGCCGCGTACCTCGACGCGATCTCCGAAGTGCTCCCCATCGAGCTCTGCAGCCAGCTTCCGGAAAAGATGAAAATCAGAGGGTGCTAGGTCGGGGCTATACGATGGACGAGGGAGAACTTCCCAGCTCCTTCAATTTTTGTTGAGTCAAATTTGCAACATGAAGTCTTGCATTGTCATGCAAGAGAAGGAGCTTTCCATGATTTGGCCAATTTTTTGTGATTTGTTCGGTGACCTGATTCAGCTGTACTGAATAGAAGGAAGCTACGACAATCGTGCCTTCAGGTAGCAACTCCCAATAAACTACCCCGCTCAGATCCCACCAAATGCACAACATAATCTTCTTCTGGTGCAATTCTGGCCTGGACTCAGGCTTGGTTGCTCGCCAGACCGATCCACTGCTTCTGTCTCCGATAGTTGATATAGAGTACCCACTTCTTATCACCAGCAATCACGTGTGGAAGAAAGGAATATCTTTTGTACCGGGAGAGTAGGGCGGCAGAAACTGTGAGGCGCTGCAATCTCATCACATCTCTCTTATCACATCTATTATCTCTAAAAAGGTACTCCCAGAAAAACCCATAGAAACCGCATTTTTGCCTTAGTTCGCGCCGATGTGCGTCGCCTTTTTTGACTACCCGACTTCGCGCTCCCAAAAAAATGCAAAAAAAGATATTTTAAACCCGTTTTAATATTATTTTGCAGAAAAATTATTAGCCTTTTTAAGGAAACAAACCGTAGTGAATTGATGCATCTGTTGGTTTTAAACGGAAGTTTGGAAAAAAACGACAGCCTAATAGCCGACAGCCTTCTGGACAGTTCCAAATCCGGATCACTCCAATGTCTCAGTCTCAATAACCGATGCTCTACAGTACCCCTGGTGTTTTGACTTCAATCATGTTCACTTTTCAGATCATCACAAGCTCTCTCGTCGTTTTTGGCAATACAGTACTCGTTAGTTTGATCAGCATTGGAATACCTGCACTTTTTGGTCTATGGGCTCAACAAATGTTGGCACCAATACTCAGAGTTGTCCAATGTTTTCTATCCTAACGAAAGGAAACAAAAGAATTCAACACGATCTCTGGACGATCGACGGATTCGAAATTGTCAACAACGAGAGTCAAAAAAACAACTACAAAAACGCAATTTTTTTGTCTAAAATAGGTAGTATGGGTGAATTTTAATGCTTAAACACTTTATTTCAACGACAGAAAAAGCGCGTTTATCCGATCAAATTCGAAACTCTTTCAACAGCTGAATTGTAATAAAGACTAATGCTGTTTGGAGCCATTGAATCGCTTCTTGTTCTTTGATCATACACAATATAAATCATAATAAAGATGACAACTATTCCTAATGAAGAGAACAAAATCCATGTCATTGTGTGACTTTGTGGTTTACCATTTAACCAATCTGAAACCTTGTTTCATTTGGCAAGTTTCTTTTAACTTACATGTTTCTAGTTTCAATTGAAATCCTTTAGATGTGTCCGATCCGTCACTCACAAATCGGAGAAACAGCTGATTGCTTTCAGTTGTTCGGACTTCTCCAATTCGGTCAAATCTGAATGAATTTATATTACAGCCTACTGACAATGAGCTTCAAAGAAGCTGATTAGATCAACAATTGCTACGCTGCTAAATTGGCTTTTTCAACCCTTATAAAAACAAGCAACAATTGCAACAAGAATCAACAATTGCTAGTACACTGCAAGAGTTATCAGTAAAGTTGGTTCGCTAAAGATTAGCGAGACAAGTGTATTGTAAAGTAAAGTATTTCAACAACTATACTCTTTCGTTATCCCATGTTCCTCATATGTCAGTTGATCATTGTAGTACATAGAAAGGGCAATGACAGCCAGCCGAATTTTAGCCCCATCAGCAGCCGTTATTGAATAAGAGCAATTCATATTGTTGCAATAACTAAAAATCATCCTGAACAAAGTTAACAACGTGCTTAAATCTTTAGCAAGTTGCTTTAAGCAAGCAAATAAAGTCAGATGCCTTACTTTGATGGATAATATGGCGATGAAACCCAAATCGGCAAATCATCAAGTCTGTATTCTGTTTGCTCGCATTGACAGGCTAAAAGCAAATACTTATTTACTATCTTTAAGTCTTTAAGCCTTACAATCAGCCTGTTAAATGAATCTCCAAAGCCACATGACTAAGCATTGATAAGGGAACCTTTCCTCACCTCCTTTCCACTCCAAATTGATGCTTATATTAATCTCTGTCTCGACATTATCCGGTCTTGTTCCAAAGTGCAAATAAATGAAGTCAGCTCTATTTAATCTTATCGAAATCTCAGCTCGATAACTAACGTGTTTTCTGAAGTGAGGTAATCACCAGTGCTGAAACTTCGAGACGGATTTTCGGCTTTGGGAATAAAGGAGCTAAAATCAGAAGAAATTTGTGAACATAGGGATTAGCATTAGAAACCTCTTTATATTTTCATCTATCGCCATAGTGAGCAGCCATGCATAAAGAGTGTTTTTCTCAAATTCCCATGTTATTATAAGGCGATTTTTTGGTTTATTTTTGATCCTTATAAAGCAATCCAATTGAGGGCATTCCTTTTTGATGTTGAACTTGATATTTTTTGTTTCGAAAACATTCAGATCAAGAAAAGGCTCGATGGAATCGGGGAAACATGTACATTCTAAAACTAACTTGAGTTTTTCACTTCAATCTCTAGCTGTGAGGCTTCTCTATGAATTCTGTCTTGATTTTGTCGATGGGATGTCGGTGTAGTTCATTTTAAAGCGCTAAGCCAGAGGTCACGGGTTTAAATCCAGACACTAACCTAATTTTCATATTCATACCCGCAAAAGGACTACCTACCTAGCTTGTAGACTTGCTATCTGATCGAAATTCTGTTGGATCCGATCCGATTCGATCCGATAAAAGGGTTGACCGGATCCGATCGGATTGGATTCATTTCAGTCGAGGCTTTTATCGGATCGAATCCAATGAATGAGATCCGACAAAAGCCTCTAATGAAATCCTATAAAAGCCTCAGATTATAGGATTAAAGCCGCATCCAATGGATGGGATCATCGATCATCCGAACCGATCCGGAAGATTTGAAGATGTAATCCGGATTCGATCCATCGGATGGCAAGTCTACTAGCTTGTCCAACTCAGCTTATAGGATTAAAGTCAAGTAATGTAGATGAACCAAGGTTTTAACTGCGTAAGACAAGATTGTCAAGGTTAGGCGAGTTTCTTAACTTGAGAGATCAAGGCTAGTATACTCTGAGCATATCTTTTACAAACTTCTCGAAACGTGCATCAACGTGAAGTTGAGCGCATGCACATTTCGATAGTATGAAATATTAAATGAAGTTGGCAGCATCCAGACTTGTCTGTAGTCGTGCCTTGTCCGAACCAATGAGCTGAAAGTTGTCAAGTAAACTATATTCCATAGTCAAAACCTGGCAATTCTCGAGTTATTTGTCGCAATGCCCTTCATTCTGAGTGTGAATGGCGTTTGGTAAGATTGAAAACGCTAAACAAATGTTATTCAGTTATAAATCTTAGAAACCTTTGCTTCTAATAAGATTCGTTCATAGTGAGTTGAATTCTCTTTAGTGGCGGCAATGCTGACTTCTGATTCACATGTGGCAAGATCACAAACGCCGGGTGGAAAATCGGGAAGAGTAATATTGGTATCATGCGATAAAACGATTTTCTCCATGGAACATATGCAACCTGAGATTGATTTGGATTTTGGGTTCAGCCTAGTTGACTCATATTTTAGTTTAACAAACTTTGAAGGCAATTTTTTAAAACAACAACGCGAAACCCAAACCGACTCACGATTCGGTCCTGTTTGAACGGAGAATTCGACAAATTTTTGCTCTGATCGGCATATTTTCAACAAGACTTCATTTCCAAATGACTGAGAATTGTGCAACAAAAACTTTTGGTCTAAGTCACTAAATTCATAATCGGTTTAAGCAGAAAGAGATCTATTAGGTACTTGCACAGGAAACTGCGGATTACTTCCGAGGACGAAAGTTTTTTTATTTGAAAGTGTGATGGTCCGGTTTAAATTGTATTATATTGTATTACTATTGTTTAATTATTTTCACAACTCTTGCTATCATTAAATATTATATAATCTTCGGTAGAAGATGACGGATCAAAAACTCATGTTGCAAGCGTGCCTTCTCTATGACCCCAAAATGAAGAAATCAGCATCGAAGTCGCACCGAGTCTTTGTGAAACATTCGGAGAAAACATTTTGAGTGAAAGGACTTGCCAGGAATGGTTTCGACGTTTTTGTGAAGGGGATGGCAGCTTGGAAGATGGATATTGTCCAGTTGTCTTCGATAATGCGGAGTTGCTGGAGTTGGATCCAACTCAAACTTTGCCCGAATTAGCCGAACACTTTAAATGGGATTCGAGCACAATTTCTCGACGCCTTGCGCTTATTGAAAAAAGGAATCGTTGTGGCCAATGGGTCCCACATGAATTATCCCCTGAAAACAAAGCCAATCGAGTTTTATGGTCTCGGTTTCTATTGAAAAAGGCTATGGGCAGTGCTTTTTTGAAAACATGTTGATGATGGACGAAAAGTGGACATATTTCAATAATGCAACACGCAAAAGACAATAGTTGAGCAAAGGAGAAAGGCCTGTTCCGAAATCACATCCAGAACTTCACGGAAAGAAAGTTATGCTGTCGGTCTTTTGGAATATGAAAGTAATCGTTGATTTTGAATTAAGAAAATCTTCAAAAACTATAACTTCTCAAATCTACGCCGAACAGCTGAAGAAAGTTGATGAAATTCTACGAGAAAGAGGTGCTGATCCAAGGACAATCCATTTACTCGCTCACAATTTCCGGGTACACACATCAAACCTGGCTCAAAAAAATCATAGAAGAATTTGTGACTTGTGCCTCATCCGCCCTATTCGCCTGATCTCGCTCCCGCAGATTTCCACTTGTTCCTGTCTATGCAACACTCTCATGCAAATCTAAAGTTTAACAATCCTGAAGAAGTCGAAATTTGGGTGCAAGACTACTTTGTATCGCGGGACCCCGAATTTTTCGAATCAGACATCCGAAGTCTACGCAAAAAATGAAAGAAAATAGTTGGTAATAACGGCGAATATCTTTTGGAATAAAGTTGTTTTCTTATTGATTTTTGGCTTGTTCAAATGTTGGTTATATAATCCGCAGTTTCTTTTGCAAGTACCTAATAACAGTACCTCATTTTGTCATTGCAAGCTTGATACGTTCCCATCAACATTGCTACGTCAGGCAGCTCGATAGCATGTTTGTATTCTTTACCTAGAAAAGACTTCATCAAAATGATTTCCATAGATAAACCAAAATCAGAAGAAAATTGGAGTGAATTTCCCTCAGCTGCATGAAAGATCGCCGTGCATTCGGAATCGAAAAAAATCGTGTTAAATTTAGGTTAGCTTTAATTTTCTGTGAATGGATAGCTTTCAAGGGATAGTTGACAATCAGTTTATGGTAATTTACGACTTTTAAACCTTCAAGATCAGAGATATTTGAAAGCCTTGGGCTAAAGTGTTGAACGTTTTGATTAACAATAATAACCCGATCCAGACCACAATTGCTTTCCTTTGCCATGTTTTCTGAAAATGTTCAAATTTGTATAAAACCTTAAAAAGTTTGACCTTCAAACATGCGAATTAAGAATTTTAAAGAAGAAATAAAAAAATCCAACCTTCAACTTTGCGAATCGTTATATGAAATTTGAGACCACTTTCTGGTGTTAGACCATATGGGCTTGGATAGATGAGTAAGCGAATCCTGAAAGCTTGTCCAAGAAAAGTTGCTGCTTCGGCATCTTCATCATCACGGTCCGTTCTATAGTTTTCATGAAGCTGTTAACATATTTTGGATAAAATCCGGCAATTGCCGCCATTGCTGACTGGCTAAGAGGCCTGTATCTTACAAGGAAATGGTCAGAAGTGATCGTGAGACGAAGAGGTGCAAACACAAGTCGAGTCCGGCGAGAACGGGCAATGGTTTTCGAGAAAAACGCTTTGCAAATTTAGGCTTTCTGAAAACGGAGCCTAGAGGTTAAAAAGAAAATCATCTCGCATCTCACTTCTTAACCTCTAGGCTCCGTTTTCCGAGTAGAAAGCCTAAATTTGCAACGCGTTTTTCTCGAAAAACATTGCCCGTTCGCAAAAACTAAAAGCACTATCGTACTCGCCGGACTCGACTTGTGTTTGCTGCTCATTTTCGTCCCGAAATCTCACGATCACTTCTGACCATTCCCTTGTTATTCGAGAGGTCACGGGTTCAATCCCGCTGGCTAGATTATTGGTTCTTTTTTCCCATATCTATAGGTTTTTTTCTTTCCTACATTTAGTGCTTAGGAATTGTGCTTGTGTATTGCTTGTACCACATTATTTGTGTGAATAAATGCATTTTTTTAAATAAAATCTCACCGTCCTATTGGGATTTGTACTTCACTGCCGTTTACTGACAAAATTTCGAAGAGGTACATGTAGCCGCTGTAACGACTATTACGTGGCTGAAAATCGTCGATAGTCAGCGTCAATTGATGATTTGGCGGTGGTTTAATCTGTAATTGTTTGGTGATATATCTGTAAATGTAACTTCAGCAATGTAGCTTGAGAAAAGCTCAATAATCTCACAATCCAATTGCAATCAATGCTCTCCTGGTGTTTTTCTGGGTACCCAGGATTCTTGAGAATCATCGGTTCATCGTCGGTTTCATTCATTGTTTTCTTTTCTTTTTTATCGAAGCACTGTCCTAAAGGTTTAAATTTACATTTGAATTTGAAAATTGTAAATCTTCTTTCCTTATTTTGTTTAAGTATTAGGTTGATGCATAAGTCTTTTTGTTCCTTTTCGTCTGCCGTTTCAAGCCAACAAATGCACCAATTAAACTACGGTTGATTTCATTAGAAAAACCAATTATTTTTCTGCAAAATAACATTAAAACGGGTTTAAAAATATTTTATGCCTGGATTTTCTTGAGAGTATGAAGTCGGGTAGTCAAAAAGGGCTAACTCGATGATGCGGTTTAGACACCTTAGCTAAAGAAAACCTATCTTCGTGTCAATAGATAAAAGATAGAGAAAAAAAAGTTTGATATTTCGCCAAAATTTCAGAGAAATTCATTCAGCCAATTTTTCCGTAGAGTTTTTTATAGATTTTTGCGAAAAAGGCGTTATTCACTCTCGAATTTGCTTGAAAGTGAACCGAAATTGATTTAAAAAGATGGAAATTGAACAAAAAAACACTTTTTTTATAGAGCAAACTATAGATTAATTGGTGAATTTGTTACTTTTTAACAGAAGCACGAAAAAAACGAAAAGACTTATGCATCAACCTATTATTTCTAGACAAACCATTTATTTCCAAATACAGCAGAAAAAGTAGTAACAAAAATAGCATTGCTATGAATGTTTGATCAAAATTTTGAAATAAATTCTTGTCTTATAATCGATTTGCTTTCAGAAAGAATAGCCAAACTCCAAAAAGCGTTGAGTATAAACAATCGAGTCCGATTTGTAAAAAGGACGGCTCTTTTTGTTTGGTTTTAAAAATAATCCATGATTCATGGAAGTTTAAAGTCTTATCGATTAGTTTACAAACATTCAATTGTTGATTATTGTAATAAGTAAGAAATAAAGACAGTATTCCTTTTAAATTCACTTTTTTCGAATAGCTTTTTAAAAAGTCACTTTGTTAAAGCCATTTACTGCTAATTCTGTTAAAAAGTTCAGCCGAAAATCAATTTTTTCGTAGACAGTAGTTAGTCCCTGATTTTTGTGAGTTTTTAGAAATTGACATACTCTCAGATGCAGTTTCAGTTTTGTTACTATGAAATCATTTGTTTCACTGACGCAAGCCCAGTTTTCTGCTTTCTGCGCCGTACTTTTTCTTTTAAAAACATGAACCCAGCTACTCGTCACTTTTCTTTGAACTTTTTAAATACAGAAACCAAGAACACATGCTTTTTTGTAAGTTCTATTTGAACGGTGATGGCAGAGATGTTTGCAGAGATTCTCTTCTCTTCACAACATCTCGAGAAGTCATTTTTGAGTGAAATACACAAATGAAAGCACAAAACGTGCAAATGAATTGCAACTGCTCAATGAAACTTGTTGGATTAAAGCAGTTCGGCCTGAGATATCTCTCATCACAAGTAATCACGTGTGGAAGAAAGGAATATCTGTAGTCCCGGGAGAGTAGGGCGGCAGAAACTGTGTGGCGCTGCAATCTCATCACATCTCTGATCACATGGGGAACCCACACGCCAAATTTCGAAACAAATCCCATTGAATGGAGATCGGCATGATAGGCCTTTAGTTGTTCTCCCAGAGCACTGGTTGATTGTTTGTTGTCGATCGAGCTCAGTTAGAGCTGTTTCATTGAAGTCATTCACGCTTCCACCCCTCGCCTTTTCCTCTAGGGAAAAGTCGCCTTTCTCGAAACGATGAAACCATCTGTGAGCGGTTGTTAGACTAAGTGAACCTTGCCCATAAACATTATTAATGCCCCATAAGCACGGATGGTAGTGGAATTTTCTTTGAAGCGAAACAAAAGGACATGCCGAAGATAGCCTTTCGGTAGAGTATCGGATGCCTTCAAAAGAAAGACAAAAATAAAACAGAAAATACCAATATTCCATTTGGATTTTTTAGTAATTAATAGTTGAAGAGTGGCGTAAACAAACTCCTTTTTATCTGAATGCTTTTGGCGCTGGGGAATACTGATAAGAGAAGAAAAAAATCATCATTTTGATCTTTCCAACCTAATATAAGACTGCTTTCAAAGTCTTAGCTAAAGCCTTATGTAAGGCCTAATTATTGTAAGCTTTCTCGCGCGATTGGAGTCTAGTTTGAACTGTTTTTGTAACTTTGTTAAGTGCATTGCTGACTGCGGGGGCGATTTGGTGTTTACATTTGATCTTTGTCGAGAGACGTCAAATGAATGCCAATGAATTGCCCGGCTGGACCTGAAAAGGAGTAAACCCAATGAACTCCTCAAAAATTTTTTTACTCTTCAATGTTTGAACTGCAATATTTGACCACAAGTATGCGAGGAAATGGTTTTCCGGGATCAAGTAAAACGTAGTATTTGCGGATACAGAAAAACTGGCAAAGACTTTCAAAGTAATGCTTACAATAAGCTGCATTAGAGCAGAAATATTTTAATACTGATTGTTTCTAAATGAAAACATTATATTCAATTGACCGTTTTTGACTCAGACACAGAAAAAAGCTAACAATTCAGCCAACAGTTTTCTCACAGTTTAAAAATCGAGTTCTTCTGTGAATACAGGGTCAATATTTATGGAAACCAATAGATCACCAGGTTTCAAGCTTGTTTTATACAAATCTAATATTTAAAAAGAAATAAACATATCAAAAACATAGATTTTAAGAAGTTTAAGTCATTCTTTTTCAAGATTATTGCCTTTCACGTTGTGTTTGTTCAGAAATTCCGGTGGAAAGTGCTCACTGTGCTCACTGTGGTAAGGAAATCGTATGATTTGAGTTTGTCACAAACTTACGTTAAGTTTTCTTGAGAGAATCAAAACTGGAATATGTTTCGAACATTTTTAATGTCCCATAAATTTGAAAACTCGTAAATAGTGAAGAATTTCTTATTATTAAAGAAGAATAGCTAGGTCTGATCCCTGTAATTTAGTAACCGCGTTCCAATAAATCAGTTTTTCGCATAACAAATTGAGTAAACAGTAAAAGTGTGGATGCCATGTTTGTCCTAACTTTGTAATTCAGTGCTTTCTTCAATGATTTTTTGCAGAAACTGATTTTGGAAGCGCTAAACAACCTTCAAACTCAAAAGTTCCCATAAATATTGAAGTATTTCAAAAAGTAATAGAAGTAATATGTACTCTACTCGTATTTCGAACAAGAAACAAGCCTTATAACTCGTTAACTTTAACTTCTCTGGTTTTAACTTGTCCATACACAGTTAAAACCTAAAGTTAGCTACTTTACTTGATCAAGAATTATGTCTAGTCTGAATGCAATTCATCCAATTCGTCCTGAGTGCGGCTAACGGGAATATTTTTGGGCATAGTACTAACTATACCTTTACCTTATACATTTTATATTGTTTTTATAAAACCGATAGTCTTAATCAATTTAAGCAGCTTTTCTGTGCCTTTTTGACTAAATTAGTCAAAAAATCGCTTCCTACGTAATCACAAGACCATCGCCAGACCAAAGAATTCGAAGAAGTTTGGAAATCATTAGAAGAGAAAAAGTTAACTAGTCTTTTCTAAAAAACTACATATTTGACCACATGAACTGTGAAAGAAATTAACCTGTGAAATTGGGAGAAAAGCAAACAAATCACTTGAACTCTGGTAAAAAGAAGTAACATGTGAATGGCGTTGTTCAAATAGAACTGAAAGTGGTCAATTGGGCGGGGGACAGCAAGGAAACAAATTTTAGACGAATAGTTTGAGTATAAATATCGGTGGGGAAGTTGGAGAAATCATTCGGCTCTCATTTGAATCTTCTCTAGTCAAGATGAAAACTCTCTGCTTGATCGCTCTCGGCTTGGCCGTCATGTAAGTCTTTTCAAGTTTAGAATCAAGATTCAAGTCAAGTAGACAAGTTTCTAGATAAACTCATAAGACTAAGTCTTAAACATTAAAAGAAAAACCTTCAGAAGATAATTCTTATAGTGTAACATCAGACTAGGATCTGTTCGGTATTAGAGCTAGTTGAATCTAGGCCTCAAATGAGTCCAGGCTTTCAAATCATTGAGCAATGACCTTATGAACTCTTGCGGTGTTGGAAAGATATATCAATTTCAGGGTTGTGGCTCAAGGACCTGGAGGTGGTGGCCGAGGAGGCGGTCAGCAAGGTGGCCAAATGGGAGGACAACAAGGAGGCCAAATGGGAGGACAGCAAGGAGGACAGATGGGAGGACAACAAGGAGGACAGCGAACTGGTCAACAAGGAGGATTTGGAGGACAACAGGGCGGTCAGATGGGAGGCCAACAAGGTGGACAGATGGGAGGACAACGTGGTGGACAGATGGGAGGACAACAGGGCGGACAACAGGGCGGACAACAGGGCGGACAACAGGGCGGACAACAGGGTGGACAAATGGGCGGACAACGTGGTGGACAGATGGGAGGACAACAAGGAGGCCAAATGGGCGGACAAGGAGGTCAGATGGGCGGACAAGGAGGACGCCCTGGAGGAAGATAAGCTTTCCATCCATAAACATAAGAGATGTGAATACTATGTATTTAATAAAACTTGCATTCAATGATCTTTATTTGAAAGAACGACACCAAGACGGTAAAGAAAATGTTCCAGTAAAAAGAAGTCAAGAAAATGTTCAAGAGTCAAAAACATGAGAAAAGTCAAACATTTTATTGAGCCAACAAGTTACGGTTTGAAAAATGAAAGTTTTTACAAAGCTATTTTGATTTTTGAGGTACAAATTGACAAACTCTTGAAGTTTTAAAGCAAGTTCTATCCGCTATTTTCACAGCCCGGGACATTGTAGGGCCAATCACAAACAGTGAGATTCGGATTCCATACAGTACCAGGACCACAAGGCATACGGGTCCAGCCAGCGGGAGCACACTGGAAACAATCAATATTTCAATATTGCCATTTCAATATTCCAAATCAATCAATATTTCCATTTCAAATGCATTATTCGTTTTCAATTTGAACTTTGAGAACCAAGACTTCAATGGAACTCTGTTTGACTAAATTACCTGGTAGAAATAATTACAAGAAGTTGGATCAGCTCGATAGTTAGCAGCACCAGCTTGTTGCTGAAAGATTATTAAATGTCTAGATAAATAATCAGCCAGACTTGACAAGGCATTCCGGGATAAATTGATGGCACTGTTGACATTGAAGCCTTAGTTGTTTGAGACTTGGTTGTAGCTTTGGTGGTTGGAGTTCCTAAGGTTCATTTTTAAACAGCTAACTATTATTGCTCACCAATGATGTATGGCCGTTTGCAGATTGCCGTTTGAAAGCTGAAAGTACACTGGAGATCATCCCATTTCTGGTATTGATACCACCACGGGACGTTGAGGCCAAAGGGAGAGCTGAGCACCTGGAAATGTACAAGATCCTTTTGACAATGCAACTTGAAATAAAGCCGACATTTGACTTTGGCCATTCAACAGCTTGAACAAAAGGCATAAAAGGTGAAATCCTTTCTGCTAATTTCATTTCCAAATCTCTGACTTCATCAAGGAATTGATTCATATTGACGAATAAATTTTGACAAAATCTGATCCGATTCACCAAAAACCAAAGAGATTTCTCGGGGAATTCGTAGGATTTCTGTTGAATTTCAATAGTTTTCAGAGAGATTTCCGAGGAATTTCTAAGTCAATCTAACTTTGACTACCGAACTCACTTGTATACAACTCTGCCCGCCATCATTATTCGGGCCGACAGGCACCCAATTGGTGTAATCCCATGGGGTATTGTCAATCCATTTCCAGTCCCCTGGGTTTGATCCCGTCTAAATGTTAGAAGTGTCTCTTAAAATTGCAATCAAGCAGTATTTGGAGCACAGGTAGCTGCAATTCTGGTTAGTTGTGGTAAGTTCTCAAATCTTTGCTGCAAAAACTAACCCTCTGTCCACCAATCAACGTCTGGCCATTTCCAATCGCTTTGTGCTGACAAGAGATTTCTAAAATGAAAATGAGGTGCTAGCATGAGATAAGCAATGAGATGCGCTTTTTGCGCCAAAATCTTTTGCGCCAATTTCATTTGCACTAAATGAGCTTTTTTTCAAAAACACTCACAAGAATTAGTTGATTTTGTACTTGATTGACAAAAATTAGATGATTTTGACGAATAGACTACAGAAAAAGATATTTTTGTGTGTGTTTTTCTCGCTTTATCGATTTCAAGTAGTATTCAGAGTTAGGAGAAGCGGCAATATGGCTCTCAATCGCCACAAGATCTTGCAGCATTTTCAACAAACGGCAAACTGATAACAGCTTCATTTCTAATATTTCTATAGCCTCTAAAACTTCTAAAGATCAAGTCTGGTAATTTATTGACCTTTACCAGTTTAATGAATCAAAAAACTTTTCGATTTGAAACTTGTGCTAGGTAGAATGCTCAAAAATTGAGGTGCGCCAAATTATTTGCGCTACGTATCGTTTGCGCCAATTTTCATTATCAATTAACAAAATCACTGTAACAAATTACTTTTTCCCAACTTTTTTTCAGTTTACTACTTCACAATTTTAATTCAAACTGTTTTCAATTAGAAAACACGTTTAAATACCTACACACACCCCAAAAACAGCATTTTTGTGTCACCGATTGGGATTTTTGCTCTTTATATCGATTTTATGTTATTTTCCGGCAAAGGCGTCAAAGTAGCGAGCATCGCCGACGAAAAAAAGTAGTAAAAGAATAAAAATAAACAATCAAAGCTGGTAGGAAAGAGTATTGAAAAGCGCAAATTTGGCGCAAATGATACGTGGCGGAAATAATTTGGCACTTTTGCTAGCACCTCATGTAAATTTCTACGTTAAAGTGACTTCACAAGAATAGCTTTTGAGATAACATAAAAATCTAACCATTAATCAACATGTCTTCTTCGTAAGAGTGAATCGAGGCAAGCGTTCCGTTGATTTCCTTGCATTTAGAGACACCCTGTGTAAAGGTGAATCCACCAATGATCACCTATACTTGTTAGTTTATTATCAAAACTATTTTATATGGACTTACCTTATAACAGCTCTTAAACCTGACATCTAGAAGCCAACCCGGCGGACAACTGACAACAACAATATGAGCGGTCACCGTGTACAATGCAAAAAAAGCACCAATGCAAAGTGGTCTGAGCATCTCCTTTTCAGAAAAATCTCAGAAAAATGAGATTTTCAAGTTTTCTGTTCCTTATAAATAACTTCAGCGGCTGGTCAAATAACCATTGAAGCTTGTGTTTTTAAACCAAATACCGCAAATGGACGAAATACTGAATTTTGAAAGAAATACCGCTATTGTTTGCACAATAGCCAATGGTTTCGAACACTCAATTTAGAACCGTTATTCGAAATAACACTTTTCAAGAAAAGGTTCAGGCTTTTAAAGCACTTACTTAATTTTTTACCAAAATTCTTTTACTAATTCGCTTGTACCTAAAGACACAAAACAAAGACCTAGAGCTTAAACATACAAAAGGGGTAGCGACATAGAAGTAAAATGCATTTGCGGACAAACAATTACATTTTGGGGAAAAAATTGTACGGAAAACCCTGAACATGGATAATCTTTCATCAGATTAACTCTTGTAAGATGAAAAAATAGCGGTGATTTGGTTGATTTTAGAAGAAAATCGTCATTGAGATCATTGAGATCATTAATCAGATCATTGAACTGAATATGTTCCTTTGAATTTGATTCTGATTATCGAGGCCTTGGGTAAATTTGTATTTCTATAAAATAATCTCAACTTATCAACACTTCTCATTAAAATGGTAGATCCAGTGCTATTTGAAAAAGTCATCATCTATCTTAACAGCATCTTGGCCTATTTGATGAATGGAATCCTCATCTATTTCATTCTCTTTCACAGTCGGAAAGAAATGGGCAACTATCGATATTTGATGTTATCATTTGCAGTTTTTAATCGATTCTATCCGACAGTTCATTTGCCGGTGATGCCGGTGAGTTGTTTTCTACTGATCCGGTGTTGCCAACGTACAGAGTGGCGCACAATTATGGAGACTCGGTTTTTCGACTGTAACTCGACGCCCAATTCTTCGATTCCAAAGGAAATGATTTCGAAAGTACAAAATATCAAACTTGCCAATTACACTGAATTGTTGACTGTTTTGGGTAATTCTTTAAACCAGCTACGTTCTGGAATTTGATGAGCTTAATAAACTTTTATTTTAGATTAGATATTTCAAAGAACGCACAAGATGAACACACTGAAGTAAAGTTCAAAACTAGAAAGAGCCGGTGATAAAAATTAAGACTAAAATTGCGCACTTGTAATTCAATTAGATAAAAAGACGCAAAAAGGAAAGAATTTGGTTGTTCTTTGGAGGAAATAATCGTTCTTTTAGGCTGAAAATTCAAGAAGTAATGAGTTTTGGAGCATTGTAAGCATTGTAAAATTCGGTGACGATTCAACTTCCCAAAAAGCTCATAGCACATTTTGACAAGTTTCAAAATGACAGATCTGACCATTGTTGGGCAATCGATCATCTATTTCAACAGTACATTAGCATATTTAATGAATGAAATCCTCATCTATTTCATCCTTTTTCATAGCAGGAAAGATATGGGCAACTATCGATATTTCATGTTATCATTTGCGGTTTTCAATCTTTTCTATCCAACAGTTCATTTGGCAGTGATGTCGGTGAGTTATCTTCTACTGATGTAGCCGGTATATTTAACGCAAATAACATTTCCAAAAGAAAGCTTTAGAGCTGGACCAAGACCCCATTTTCCAGGTCAAGACACGTCAAAGCCAAGGCAAACTAAAGCTGCGAAGTAATGCATCAAACATAAATATTGAATGCAAATGAAGGGAAAGAAGGATAAGAAGGAAATTGGCTAGGATAGGATTCAAACTCAAGCCGAAAGACTTCATGGGTTCCATAGACTAGCACACTATCCACTAGACCGGAAAAGCCGATGGGAAGTTGTGATTGGGAAATAAAAAAATATCAGGTTGGCAACTAAATAATGGCCCTTTTCAGTAAAAACAAAAAATTTATTAACAAGATGAACAAATATCAACATCAATCCAAAAGGTATTCTCCGTCATTCTTTATTACTTCTTTCCACTTTTGACGGAGCAACTGGATTCCTCTCTTGAAAAATTCTTCTGGTTGATCGTCAAAGAACTTCTGCACTGAAATTCGGACTTCGTCAAGGTCATTGAACTTTTTCTCGGCTAGAAAGTGTTGCATCGATCGAAAAAGATGGTAATCACTAGGCCCCATATCCGGGCTGTATGGCGCATGAGGAAGAACATTCCAGCCCAACTCCTCGATTTTCTCCATTGTAAGTTTTGCAGTGTGTGGTTTTGCGTTATCATGGAGAAAATGAATTGAAGAGGGTTCGAGTCCTTGAGAGCGAATTGCTTGATCTACACGAAGTAGTTGAGACGAATAGAGTTCTGAATTAACCGTTTGCCGGCTTTTGAGAACCTCGAAATGCACCAACCCACGAGAACTCCACCACACACAGAGGAGAGTTTTCTTTGAGTGAATATCCGGCTTCGGAGTTGGTTTTGGGTCTTCGTTTGTGCTAAGCCACTGTCGTTTTCGCGTTCGATTATCATAAAAGATCTATTTTTCATCAGAAGTGACAATGGAATCCAAGAAGCTTCCCTTTTTCGCAAGTTTTAGTAGTATTCCAGCTGTGATAACACGGGTAGCCCTATTTTCTTCGCTCAATTCATGCGGAATCCACTTTCCACTGCGGTTACTTTTCCCCAATGCATGAAGTCGCTTTTCGATTGCAGTATGCAAAAAGCCCAATCGATCCCCTAGCTCGCTTGATGTTTGACTTGGATCCTCCTTTAAAGCTGCTTCCAAAATATCGTTCTGCAGAAGTTTGGGTCGTCCTTGGCGAGGCTCATCTTCAAGACTTTCATCCCCTTCCTTGAACCGTCGATACCATCTCTTACATTGTGTTTCGGAAAGAGCTTCATCACCAAAAACTCGCAATAAATCTCTGTGAGATTCGGCAGCTGTTTTGTCTTGTTTGTAGTCGTACCAGAGACAGACACGCATTCGATATTTGAGATCTTCCATTTCTAAACAAAATTATTTGAAAAGTATCAAATCAAGGAAAGTAAAAAACGTATAATAATGCACCAGAAATTCAGTAATATTCAATTAACAACAAGCGAGGGTAGATTAAACGCAAAGATTAAAAGATTTTATCAAAAAAGGGCGAGGGCCATTATTTACTAGGTTGGTGCAAATGAAATTTTGTTTTTTTACAAACATTAAAGTCATCCAAAATTTTTTTAGATAACAATTTATTTAAAACAATAAGCACCATTATTATCTATGACATCCCTCCAACGTTGCTTCAGATTGCGGATCCCCTTCTCAAAGAACGCTTGATTCTGTAATGCAAAGTAGTTGGTCACCCAATTTTCGACTTCTTTTGCATTCTTAAACTGGCAATTCTCAAGGGAATGTTGCATCGATTTGAAAAGGTGAAAATCGAAGGGTGCTAAGTCTGGACTATACGGCGCATGTGGTAAGACCTTCCATCCTAGCTTCTCTAGTTCCTTACAAGAGGTTTTTGCCGTGTGAGCTGGAGCATTATCACGGAGAAAGTTGATAGTTTAGGGATTTAGGCCTTTTTCACGCAAAATTTCGTCAACCTTTTTGAGTTGTTGAATAAAATAAGATGAATCGACTGTTTTTCCGGGCTCTAATAATTCAAAATGAACAAGTCCATTGATATTCCACCAGCAAGACAACATCACTTTGCGCCCATGATAATCCGGCTTTGGAGTTGGAATTGGCGCTTGACCTTTGCTCAGCCATTGTCTTTTTCGAGAAGTATTATCAAAGTGAATCCACTTCTCATCCATCGTCAAGATATTCTCAAAAAAATGGCTTCTTTTCGACTTATGGAGCAGGATATGGCTGATCGAAACGCGTGCTCCCAGATTCTCAACACTCAATTGATGTGGAACCCATTGTCCATTACGATTTGTCTTTCCAATTATTTCCAAATGGCGTACAATTGTTGAATGATCACATTGGAGATGTTTGGCAAGTTCTCGTGTTGTTTGCATTGGATCAGCTTCAAGCTTCAATTAATTGTTCCAATTCATTGTTGTCGATGGCTGTGGCACGATGTCCATGTGATTCGTCTTCAAGGGATTCATTACCATCTCGGAATTGGGCAAACCAGAGCTGGCATGATCTTTCGGTGATAACCTGTTCTCCAAAGGCGGAACAGAGATCACGATGTGAATCAGCAGCGTTTTTGCCCATTTTGAAGTCATAGAGAAGACACGTGCGCAGAACATACTTTTGATCCACCATGATCTAAAGCAAAAATCAAATAAAAAGTGAAAGCTCTGACTTTGAAAAAATGCGAAAATAAAGTAAATATCCAAGAGTACAGATGCACAAAAGAACACCAAATAAGTTCTTCAGATTAAAAAAATAAGAACATTTTATATCGACCGAAATTTCTTTTGCACCAACCTAATAGTTGCCAACCTAATAAAGACAAGGAATGTTCTCTAAATTCAGGCAGATCGAGAACAATCACTCAACTTTTGGGCTTAACCACGATTGGGAAATAAAGACAAGGAATGTCGCTAGATTCAGGCAGATCGAGAACAATCATTCAACTTTTGAGCTTAGCCACTAAAATGCACTACAATAAGCACTAATATATCGAAATTAACCTAAAATCCTTACTAGAAAATGCACGCCTACGGCTACGGCTATGCTCTGATGCCGACATCATTCTTGATGAACACCATCATACCAGCGCATTTGGGATTGTGCATATATGGAGCACTCTTCTCACAGGTTCGATTCTAGCTTGACTCTATCAAAAACTCTTCAGAGCCTATCCCTTCTCGAGTATCATTTTATCTATCGATATCTCGCCATTTGCAAGTAAACTGATCTTTAAGGACTAGCTCTATTCCCTTTCAGAAGCCACTGCTTATATGTGTTCAACTCGTGGAAATATTTCATCATTCATCTCTTACTGATGGGCCTTGTTTGGGGACTGACTACACATTTGTTCTTAAGCTCGCAGACTCTGGCAGTATGAATTTTCAGTGATCCGCCTAGTGCAGTATTTTAGGACCACTTCCGGGAACCACTTTGGGAAATCTATGTGAACAAGACGGCAATTGTTGGGCCATTGTACAAGATTTCTATTTTATTTTTCGATGTTGCTTTCCTATGTTTGAGACTGTTAACGAACGATAGAGGTTTTTGGCGCGAAAACAAACTCGGTGAAGTGGTTTCGGATTGGACGAATCTCTTTGCGCTGGCAGTTGTTGAGCTAATACTTGGAGCATCGTTCGCTGTAATCATCTTTTGCACTTGGCAAATTCAAAAGACTTTGAAAGTGAGATTTCACTGAGTGAATCACTTTAAAACAATCTTAGACCACAGCAATGAGCGAAAAATCGATCAGGTTGCAACATGAGCTCTTCAGAGCGCTATTAGTTTAGGTAAAACAACATTAAAAGAGCAAACTTTAACAAATTTAGCCTTGCAAAAACTTCAAGAAGCTTTAGACAATTGTTCCGGGAATTTTTGCGTACACCCCTGGAGCTATCGCTTCATTTTGTCCGCTCTTTGGTGTCCCTCTTGGCCAATGGTGCACTCTGATTCCAATTCTCATTTCATTCTATCCATTTGTTGATCCAATCTGCATGCTATATTTTATTAAGGATTACCGGAATGTTTTGATTGCCAAGTTTGGTACAAGGTGGGTACTGAAGTTTGATATAAAAGGGCCTTAACTTATCTAAGATTATCTAACAATACAGGGTGGCCGGAAAGTTCTATTACTTTTGAAAGCGACGCCGCGAAATTCAGGTTCAGAAAAGGAGAAGTGAAAACAATAGTAAAATAAATATTTACCTTTTCTTATTAAAATTAAGCGTTTTTCATAAAGACTTATCAAAAAGATGGGTTTTATTATCCTTTCAAGCAAGGCTCTCTGTTCTCCAGACTGGTCGCACAATCGAGCTGAAAAGTCCAGTGATTAAAAAAGTTGGAACACAAATAAAGCTTACCCAGTTTTATATTCAAAAAGAGGAGATATTTTTCTTTAAAACTAGCCGCTCTATAACTAAATTGAGCTAGAAATAACAAATCTACAGTCATTTTGCGAATTTCAAAATTAGAATTGAGAGCTTCTGAAAAAGATTCTTTATTGAAACCGTTAAGAGAGTCGAAATTTTCTCAAAACTTGATTTCATATAATAAAAATAGTTAACTTTTAAAAAAATTAAGTTTATTACCTTTGATCTTTTGTCAATCGAATTTTATGGTGTTTCTTTTAAAAGTAACAGAACTTTTCGGGCACTATTGGGTTTGGGAGTTTGAAATGGCAACGTTTTCGGATAGAATTTTGAAAAAAAACTAAACCATACCCTTTTTTCAAATTTATTTCTAATAACAATTGAAGTTTTGTTCATTATACGCCAAAATTTCATTCCGATCTGGTGTAGTGTTTTCGAGAAATGAGGATGGATGTGTCAAAGGTCGATTTTTGACTATCACTTAACGTGACGATTTTTGTAACAAAAATACTCGACTAGCATCCAGTTAAAACGGCTATTTTATAAGATAATAAATCAAATTCGATAATAAAAGTTAGTAATTGAAAAAGACGTGTTTGAGTCCTGAAAATAGTAACCTCAAAGATCTCTCATGTTCCCAAAAAGTGACAAGTTCTTATTCGAAAATTTTTGATTAACGAAAATTTTAAATTTTATGTTTATTTTGGTTAATAATTTTATACAAACATATTGGTTCAAACAGTTTTTGAGTCTAGTAAGTTGCAAATTTTTAGCGGTCTTAATTTTAAGGGAAATTTAGGCAAAAATCGACTTTTTAACTCTCATTTCTCAAAAACTCTGCATCAGATCGGGATGAAATTTTGGCGTATTTACTATATATAATTGAAGGTTGTTCGTCCGTCCGTCAGTCCGTCCGTGCGCACGAAAATTTTTCGAAACGTCGAGGAGCAGGTGTGGCCGAGGGGATAGCGCGCCAGTTTCCAGATCGGATCCAGCCCGCGGGATATTGTTTTGCTTTTTTGTTATTCAATGAAAGAATTTGTCTTTGCTATGAATTATATGATTGTGACATATTCGTCTGTCAGAAAAAAAAACAAGAAATGGGTTTCTCGGGCTGGAAATTGATACCCGGACACTTTCGACTATGCTGATGCCAAATTTAAAGTCAGATTCGAGGCCTATGTGCAAGTTAGTAAACGGGTTTGGCCAAACGGAGTGTGGCGTAGTCGCTACTCAGGGCTCGGCCCCAGTTGACCAATTTCGATGTGTGCTATATTTTTTGATACGACAATTTATATATGGACAATTTCTCGGCCGCCGCGTGGCGGACGCCCAGCTGGTAATCAACAAAGCTTCAATTGTTATTAGAAAAAATTTGAGAAAAAGTTATGGTTTAGTTTTTCTTCAAAAGCTCGATCGAAGACGCCGCCATTTCATATTCCCCAACCCAATAAGAGTTATCTAAGAAGCGAACTTGATTTTAGAATCAGAGTCTTGGGCGGAAATGAACATGAAAGAGTGACATCTCTAAAGCTTTCAGCATTCGAAATCTCAACCCCGCAAAAGAAAGGATTCAATTTATAATCAAAAGACTGAAGCTCATTCTTGATGTTTCTTGAACAGAGAATTCTATTTACCGAGACCCGATTTGTGAACAACATTTTTTTCCTCTTTCTCAGCCTTTTCCTATTCGTGACCTTTAACTTTTTTTTACACAGGTGGATTCACGAAAATCTCTAAAACCATACTTGTTAATAAAAAGTACGCACATCAGTAAGTCTATTACATTTGCTAAACCCCAAGAACTACACAAAAGAATTCAATGAATTCAAAGAAAATGTGACACTAAAGCACCTGTTTCATTAATTATTCTATTGGGTTGATGAATTGAAAAATGCGGGACTCTGAACTAAAATTTATTCAACATAAAACCATAAATTCATTCCAAACAATTTCCATTATTATTGACGACTTCTGCCCATTTTACAGGCAATTTGCGGATTCCCCTTTCGTGGTAGGATTTTGGTTTGTGTGTGAGAGAAGTGTGAGACTCAAGAATGGAGGACTGGAGACTCAAAAATAGAGGAATGTCCCAGTTTGAGCACTTTCTTCAAAAGAAACCCCTTTTGGTGTCAATAGAAAAGTTGTAGAGAATCAAAAATTAAACTTATATCCAAATTTCCAAAAGATACACTTAGTAGTTTCGCTTAAAATACAAGTTTTGTGAAAATTCGTAAATTTGGCATTTCTTGAAAACCAGTTTTTGAATCGTTCTGAAAATTTGGATATCAGCTTAATTTTTGTTTCTCTACAACTTTTCTATTGACACCAATAGGGGTTTCTTTTGAAGAAAGTGCTCAAACTGTGACATATGCCAATAGCCCGCAGTTTTCAATTCACCAATCCAATATTTTGTTCAGACAAATAGTCAACCTATGCAAGAAACAATCAATTTCATTGGTCATTGAACAATGTTTATTCCAAGTGTATCGACAGAACAATGGATTTCAACAATATTTAATTGCACTTGGTTTCTCGCAACTTTTCTTGTACTTGTTACATTATATTTTCTCATAAAGCAAAAGACTTTTGCTACGCGTGCTCATCGGATTTTGCAGATCAACTTGCTAGTGAGTGGCTTACAATAGTAACAGGGTTGATTTATGTAAAGCTGCGTCTCCTCTTCAAGACAGGCTAATAAGTTTTCGGGCTTCTCTAAAATTTTAGATCAATTAAAACCTCATTCTAATTGGTAAACTCAATAAAATGAATAGCATCAATCAATTCCCCGATTCTGTAAACTCCTAGGCACAAGTTTACAGCTGAATATCTTCTTTTTGTAGCATCTACAAAGCAAAAGAGGAATCTCTGTGTAAATGACTGGCGAGGTGTTCTTTATGCGCGCGCACAATCGCTCTTCATCAGGCAAAACGTCCTGGTATAGGACACTTCCGACGCCCTCTTGGAATCCTTGAGGGGAAGGAGAGGTGAGCAAACTGCTCAGTCTCTTCAGTTTGGTTGTTGCTATGCCCGAATCTGCCGATCAATTCCCGCCCCAATTCTGATTGCATTTTTGCGACCATTCCACATCCTCCCAAGCCAAAACTAGTTGCAATACTCAAGGTTAAAATTACCTAGACTGTTAAATTACCTTTGATACCTCATAAATTATTGATAAACCGATTTATTTGAGTCATTTCTACATAAAACTTCATTAAGAAATTATAACTTACTTAGAATTCAGTTGAAGCATCTCAGTTCAAAGTGAACTACTACAATCTGGAAGAGATTTCTTTGGCAGATTGCCCCAAAGTATCAAAAGAGCTTTAGCTAGCTGCTCAAATCACTGACACCAGCACTTTCCTATGGAAACCATTGTACATAGCAGACCAATGGGCTATGATTTTATTGGATGGCACTGACTCAGCGAATCCGTTGACTATCTCGGCCCTAGTGGTTGGTGTTTTTATGCGAAATCTGATCAGTCCTAGTTCTCTATAAAAAAAGTCCCTTCTTGGGTTAAATTGCACAAGTATCATTCCAGCTCATGAATTTCCTTGGCAATCTTTATTTCGTTGGAACTTTCTGTTTCAATGGAATCTATCGAACCGAACAAATTCACACAGAATGGAAAAAGATTATGAGATTTTTCTTCTACTTGACTATCATTACGCTAACTTATGGTGGTGTTTGTATCATTGTCGTATGCTTCAGTTTCTATTTGGACGATTATGTGATTTTTGATCCGATTACGGTAGATAGTTCACGAATTAGCTCATCAACTTTTTCAGATTTGCAAACTAAAACCTCCGATCTGCAATGTGAAGGATGTGGTGGTCGTGAATCTATCACCAGCTGGGGTGATGATGTTTGAAATTCAACTACCGTGTCATGCCCTATTCTTCGTTCTTGTCTCGGTACTCTCAACCTCAGCTATAGTTGATTTTGCGCAAAAATCAAAGATGGCTTTGAGTCAAAAGACAAGAGAAATGCATTTATATTTTACGGTTATCTTTTTGTGTCAGGTATGCCTTCGCCGATAGCTTTCATGCCACTTTTTAGCTTTCTCTAACTTCTATATTCACTGTTTTTCCTTATTGTTTAGCCTCACTAGTTTTATTGGATTTTGTTGATGGAGAGATCTGGTTAATAAGTGAGTTGAACTACTTAACGAAAGCAGAGAGATCGTCAAAGAATAAAGATCAATCTTTTAGTCTCTTCAATGGCAACTCTCTACTCAAGCCTTCATTCAATCTCCAATTCACTCACCATCCTTTTCGCCACAAAATCTTATCGATCGATCATCTTTGGATGGATTCGGATGCCATTGTTCTTAATGTCAGGAACAAAAACCACTCTTGAAACCGTTAGAGACTCGACCATTGTTGTTCAACGACGACCGAATAAATAGTACTTGTTGTTAGTACTTTTTGTACTTTTTGAGTCCAGTCGACTCTCTCTATAAAAATTTTTCTGTTATATAGAGCTTTCCGTTAAATGGGACTTCCGTTATGTAGAGAGAGGATTTCAAGTCCAAAAATTTTCTCCGTCATACAGAGTTTTTCACTGCATTTTCATTTACTTAAGTGTTTTATTCATTTCTAAAAATAAATTCATAAGAAAAACAATGCAATCGTACCAATTTTGTTAAACTCAACTTTTAAAGACTTATAAAAAAATTCGTTATCTTGTTGAGAACCGTGAAGGCGAATAGCTTTAAAACATTCTTTTATTTTTTTCCACAAGCTCTTTTGATTGTTGGCGATGAAATCGAGGCTTCTTCAAATATTGATTCGCTTTGTGCTAAAATCGCATAAAAAGCGGCCTTCTTCAATCCATACTTTCCATAAGTTGAGCCTTCTGAGAATTATTCGTTTGTTCATCACCTTTATTGCATTTGTGCAAATGGATTTCTCACCCAGAGCAGCTTTGTAAATAGTCAAATTTGCAAAAATCCAAAAAAAATAAGCCGAGGAATGCGAGCTCCAGACTCCATAAAAACTTTAAATTCACGAACGCTTTTTTCAGGTTTTTTAGAAAACATGAAACGATTTAAAGTCTTGGCTTTAAGCACTTCGCTTTTCTTTTTGTTAGCACACTTTTCAGACTCTTATATAACAAGTTTCTCATTTAATATTGTTAAAAAAAAAGTAAACGAATGAAACTTTAAACTTTTGAACATTGAATATTCACAGTTAAAACGCAGCTGAAACGATTTTTTGTTCGTTTGGCATGATAAAAGCCAAGGTTGTGATTTATTTATCTTGTCACTGAATTAAATGGCAGCGGGGATAAAAATCTTTTACATAATTACGTTTACATAATTCCTTTACGTTCTTCTGGGTTGTGCAAATTGATTGATTGTTTTTGCAGAAATTTTTAAATTACAGTCTATTAATGGGACAAATTTGAGTAAAACTTGGCTTTTTTAACAGACTCTTTCTATAACAAAAGAAAAATGATCGTATTTGTGCGCTCTGTAATCATTTTACTGTAATAATTGTTATTTTGGTGTTTTCCTTTCCATTTGAACTCGAAAACCAGTTCAAAAACAGGTTTTTAACATAACCAAGCAGGTACTTTGGTTTCGGTTTTCAAATAACGAGAGATTTTCTTTTTCATTTGCATTTAACAAGTTGTAATTTAGAATTCTTCACTGTTTAGAATGCAACCACGAAGATATATCAATGCTTGGATTCTTGTGGTAGGAGTTCTCATTGTTCTTGCCGTTATGGAGTTGAACAATCGACGGGTTTTCGTTGATCTCCTCACTACAACAATTAGACTAATCTCACCAACAACCACCACAACTTCAATGTCAATTGAAACAAGTTCAACCACGAAAAGTTTAGAGCCCAGTAAAGTCAGTTTTTCAATCAATATTTTATCTTTTACTTGAAAACAGCTTTAGCAATTTGACGAGTTTGACACATTCTTGATGATCAAAATATCTTGAATGACCGATCTTTAGCCATAACCAGTCTTAGAACTATAGTTTTACAAAATAAGTCTCATTTGCCCATCTTATGTTTCATTTTTCAGACTATGACACCAGTTCTTCAATCTAAACCTCCGCCTACGAGCGCTTCACCGGTTAACACGAAGTCAACATAGTCATATTGATACTCAAGGAATTGTTTTAGGCGTTACAAACATGGTATTCTGGCATTGGCTATTGTTTGCACAATAGCCAATGGTTTCGAACACTCAAATTAGAACCGTTATTTAAAATAACACTTTTTAAGAAAAGGTGGAGGATTTTGATGCACTCACTTAATTTTTTACCAAAATTCTTTTACTAATTCGCTTGTACCTAAAAGCACAAGACAAAGAACAGGAGTCCAAACATAGAAAAGAGGTAGCGACATAGAAGTAAAATGGACAGATTTCATTTTGGAGAAAAAATTGTACGGAAAACACTGAACATGGATAATCTCTAATCAGCTTAACTCTCGTAAGATGAAAAAATAGCGGTGATTTGGTTGGTTTTAAGGGAAAATCGTCATTCTCCAGCTCATTGAGCTGAATATGTTCCTCTAAATTTGATTCTGATTATCGAGGCCTTGGGTAAATCTGTATCTCTATAAAATAAGCTCAACTTATCAACACTTCTCATTGAAATGGTAGATCCAGTGAAATATTTCCAGCTATTTGAAAAAGTCATCATCTATATTAACAGCATCGTGGCCTATTTGATGAATGGAATCCTCATCTATTTCATTCTCTTTCACAGTCGGAAAGAAATGGGCAACTATCGATATTTGATGTTATCATTTGCAGTTTTTAATCGATTCTATCCGACAGTTCATTTGGCGGTGATGCCGGTGAGTTGTTTTCTACTGATCTGGTGTAGCCAACGTACAGAGTAGTGCACAATTATGGACACTCGATTTTTCGACTGTAACTCGACGCCCAATTCTTCAATTCCCCTAATTTCATATTTATATGAAATTTTCAATAAATAAATTTCAATTTCAATTTTTAGCTTAGAAATATAGTGTTACGCTTTTACTTCGAAGTTCAGAGGTGTCAATCTTTCGACAGAATCAGCGTTTTCGATAGTTTCCAACTCTCAAGAATTGCCCACAAATCAACCAATTTTTTTTTATTCTTTTAGTTTTTAGTTAAATTTAAACGACTATCCCAAAATAAATGCATTAACTTTGCAAGACAGCAAATCAGGAATGATTTGGGAGTTAGCATGCAGCTCTGCTCAGTTCTCAAGAAATCAACTATTGGCTCTCAAAATTCTGAAATTATTGAAAATCTTCTGATGTGAAATGCTCCAGATGATTCTATTTCTTAATAAAAAGCAAAAGTGAGTAAATATGAAGCGGGAAATTCTTCAAAATATGTGCAAATCCTGCCAAAGAACGTTTCTGCCGAGAGGTTGGCGTCTCTGAACTTCAAAGCACTATAAAAAGCGTAAAACTGTGCTTCTGAACTAACAATTGAAATTGACCACAGAAATTAACTTGAAATTTCATATAAATATTCCCTTAATTTCATATTTATATGAAATATTTATATTCCGAAATTCATATAAATCTGAAATGAAGGAGAATTGCAAGATTGGGCGTCGAGTTACAGTCGAAAAACCGAGTTTCCATAATGGTGCGCCACCCTGTAGGCTGGTCTCTACTAGACATGGGAAACTTCCAACCGCGAACCTAATTCCACCTTGGCCGATTGCTCTGAAATTCTGTCTACAAATAGAAATCGATATTTTCAGCTTGTAGACAAAATTTCAGAGCAATCGGTCAAGAAACGGCAAAACGAAGGTGGAATTCGGTTCGGGTTGAAATTTGCCCATGTCTAGTCTCTACCGAACCAGTTTTACCTTCAAAACAAAGTTTTGTTGACAATAACGGAATTTAAAGATAGAAAGGGGCTATAAGAAAGTTTCTACTTAATTCTTAGTAGTTTGAATTCATTCTTGTGTCATTGAGTTTACCAAAGCTGAAAGTGACGTCATGTTTATCTTTAAGAACAACAATTAATCATAAAATCTACGCGTAATTTTACATGGAGTAGAAGAAACGTAACATTTTTAATGACTTTAACAACCCTAGCCGAGCAATACAAAAAATGTTATGCGGCATGATGCTGAAAAACAGTTAAACTCGAGTTTGGGACCTCTAAAGACCGTCTTTTTCCATCTGTTTCTGCATTAATATGTTTTAGAGTTAATGGGAGTGGGACAAATGCGACCTTTTTTTTTGCGCACCCGGACATTTGCGCACCTTTTTTTCCGCACCTTGCCCATTAGCGCACCTTTTTCGCGTTTTAAAAAGCTCTAAAAAGCTAATATTAACCAATTTCTATTCCAAAAGTTATTTTTCTAGGTAATTTTAGGGCGTAGAATCGAAATTTTGACATATCAGAGCCTGTGGAAGCGAACGGACGGAGTTATACAAAGAGAAAAATCAACAATTTTCTGTAATTTGACCTACCCGTTTTGTTTTTCAAATTGGTTCCACAGGCTCTGATATGTCAAAATTTCGATTCTACACCCTAAAATTACCTAGAAAAACAACATTTGGAATAGAAATTGGTTAATATTAGCTTTTTAGAGCTTTTTTAAAACGCGAAAAAAGGTGCGCTAATGGGCAAGGTGCGGAAAAAAAGGTGCGCAAATGTCCGGGTGCGCAAAAAAAAGGTCGCATTTGTCCCACTCCCGAGTTAATTACTATAAAAGTAGTGCTTTTGAGTGTTTTTGTAGTAGTGTTTTTGAGCTCCATTATTACAAATTCAAGGTTATCTTGGCTAACAAAAATGGGCACATTTTTTCAATCAAAATCACGTTTAAAGTCTTATATGAAACAAATTAAGTTTTAAATTTTTACCCAAACTCATGAATCTAGTGAAAAAATTTCCGTAGATTTTAAATATCTAGAGGAAAAACTATCAACTTTTTTGGTTTTTGAGAAAATCATCTTTTTGTAGAGTGCAATATATGCCGCACCCTGTACATGTCTTTTCCATAAGAAAGCTTCAGAGCTGGACCAAAACAAGACCAAATTCGCCAGGCCAGGATACAAATTTACTAGCCAAGCCAAGCATTGGTTTAGGCCTAACTGGCTAGCCTTGTCCTTTCTGTATAGCCTTATTTTCCGCTCAGTTGTTCTAACGTGTGAAAAATTCTTTCCCAGACTATGTATGTGTACGAATACGGTTCTGTAATGATGCCGAAATCGTTTTTAATGAACACAATCATGTCAGCTCATTTGGGATTGTGTTTGTTTATAACTCTTTATGCACAGGTCAGTTAGGCCAGTTAGGCCAAAACTACACCATTAGTCAAAAAACCAACTAGTTTTAGAGCTTGGCCCTTCTCGAGTATCACTTTTTCTATCGATATCTCGCGATATGCAAGTAAGAACTTTGGTGAAAGCTCTATTTAAGATGCAATCCTAATTCTAGGACTCTGATTCTTTGTATATCTTTCAATCATGCAAGTACATCACAGTCCTTGTCACTATTTGGCTAATGGAGAGCCTTATTTGGGCACTAATTGTACACTTCTTATTAAGCTCACAGGCTTTGGTGGTAGAACAAGTCTTATTGCAAATTAAGTCTATCATTTAGGATCACTTCCGGGAACCACTGAGGCAAATTTATGGCTTTGATGTAAACAAAACAGCCATTGCTGGCCCGTTATAAGTGGTGAATTGACTAAAGAGACTTTATCAAAAATGTTTCAGCGCCAAGATGAATCGGGGCAGACAGTTTGGGATCTGTCAAACCTCTTTGTTCTGGTTCTTATTCAATTAACCCTCGCAGCTTCATTTGGGATAATTTCTTTCTGCACTTGGCAAATTCGAAAGACGTAAATGATTTGAAATTTGATCAAAGAAAGTTATTTTAGACCACAGCGATGAGCGAAAAGTCGATTAAGCTGCAATACGAGCTTCTCAGAGCGCTGCTAGTTCAGGTAACATGTCATATGGATATTTAAGGGTTTCATCATCAACGCCAATCTAGAAAGTAAAACACAAAAAAAAAAAAAAAAACCTAAACCTTCAATCTTCAGACTCTTATCCCCGGGATTTTTGAGTACATCCCTGGAGCCATTGCCTGGGCCTGTCGTCTACTCGATGTCTCACTCGATGAATCTTTTATCACAATTCTCATTTCATTCTATTTTCATTTTGTTGACCCAATCTGCATGTTATTTTTTATTAAAGACTATCGGAATGCCTTGCTTATGAAGCTTGGATGCAGGCGAGGTTTTCGAATAAAGGCTAAGAGCTTGTGCTTTTGTGAGCAGTTGCTTACCGTATTCTCTCTAATAGTAGTGCACCCCGCCGAGCCGAGTTGATGACTATTTTACGGTTTCCAAGTCTTTGCAGAAGCTCAACACTCTAATCCCCCACTAGATCTCATCGTCAGCTACATTTTCTGGCCCTACATCGATAGGTTCTGATAAGCGGTTCTCGAGATTTCGAGCAATTTAGGCGACACGCAAGGGTGCGCTACTATTAGAGAAAATACGGTATCTGATTGGTTAGTTGAAAAAGTTGTGAAAAACAAATTTATCCCTAGTTACCTTGAATGAAAAATATTTTAGAACGAGAGTTTCAAAATATCCAATTTGCCAATTACACTGGGTTGGTTGTTGACTGTTTTGGATAATTATTCAAACCAGTTACGTTCTGTAATTTGATGAGCTTAATAAACTTTTGTTTTAGATTAGATTTTTCAAAGAACGCACAAGATGAACACACAGAAGTAAAGTTCAAAACTAGAAACGGCGGTGATAAAAATTAAGACCAAAATTGCGCATTTGTAATTCAATTGGATAAAATGACGCAAAAAGGAAAGAATTTGGTTGTTCTTTGGAGGAAATGATCGCTCTTTTAGGCTGAAAATTCAAGAGGTAATGAGTTTTTGCGGGAACATTGTAAACTTCGGTGACGATTCAACTTCCCAAAAGGGAGAAAAGCTCATTTTGACAAATTTCAAAATGACAGATCTGACCATCGTTGGGCAATCGATCATCTATTTCAATAGTACATTAGCATATTTAATGAATGGAATCCTCATCTATTTCATCCTCTTTCATAGCAGGAAAGATATGGGCATATCGATACTTGATGTTATCGTTTGCCGTTTTCAATCTTTTCGATCCAACAGTTCATTTAGCAGTGATGCCGGTGAGTTATCTTCTACTGGTATAGCCGGTATTTTTAACGCAAATTACATTTCCACAAGAAAGCTTTAGAGCTGGACCAAGACCCAATTTTCCAGGTCAAAACAAAGCCAAGGCAAACCAAAGCTGTAAAACAATGCATAAAACATAAATATTTAATGCAAATGCATCAAGAAAGCAAGGAAGTTGGTTAGGGGAAGTTTCGAACCCAAGCCGAAAACACTTCATACGTTCCATAAACTAGCAAACTATCCGTTAGACCACAGAAACCGCTGGAACTCCTTGTGGGAATGTTCACGAGATTCAGCGTAGATTGACTCACTTTTGAGCCTATTCACTAAAGTGCACTACAATCAGCACTAATATATCGTTGCAAAATCCTCACTACCCATTTCCTAGACAATGCACGCCTACGGATACGGCTATGCTCTGATGCCTACATCATTCTTGATGAACACCATCATACCAGCGCATTTGGGATTGTGCATATATGGAGCACTCTTCTCACAGGTTTTCGACTCTAATTTGCTTCTATAAAAACTCTTCAGAGCCTAGTGCAGTATTTCAGGACCACTTCCGGGAACCACTTTGGGAAATCTATGGCTTTGATGTGAACAAGACGGCAATTGTCGGGCCATTGTACAAGGTTTCTATTTTATTTTTCGATGTAATAGATATTTTAGCGTCAAAACGAACTTGGCGAAGTGGTTTGGGATTGGACGAATCTTTTTGCACTGGGAGTTGTTGAGCTAATACTTGGAGCATCGTTTGCTGTAACCATCTTTTGTACTTGGCAAATTCAAAAGACTTTGAAAGTGAGATTTCACCGAGTGAATCTCTTTAAAACAATCTTAAACCACGGCAATGAGCGAAAAGTCGATCAGGTTGCAACACGAGCCCTTCAGAGCACTATTGGTTCAGGTAAAGCAACAGTAAAAGAGCAATCTTTAGCAATTTTGACCTTACAAAAACTTCAAGAAGCTTTAGACTATTGTTCCGGGGATTTTTGAGTACACTCCTGGAGTTATTGCTTCATTCTGTCCGCTCTTTGGTGTCCCTCTTGGCCAATGGTGTACTCTGATTCCAATTCTCATTTCATTCTATCCATTTGTTGACCCAATCTGCATGCTATATTTTATTAAGGATTATCGAAATGCGTTGATTACCAAGTTTGGTACAAGGTAGGTACTGGAAGTTTATCTGAAAAAGCTTGATTTTAGAATCAGAGTCTTGGGTGCAAATGAACGTAAGAGATCACCATCTCCAAAGCTTTCAGTCCTCGAAATCTCAACTCCACAGAAGAAATGATGAATTTGTAATTAAAAGACTGAAATTAAAAGACGAAAAGACATTCTTGACCTTTCTTGAATAGAGTATTGTATTTGTTAAAATCTGGTTTGTGAGCAACTAACTTTTTCTTTTTTTCTCTCTCTTTTGCCCTATTCATATTCTTTTTCCTTTTTTTACACAGGTGGATTTGCCAAGTTTTATAAAACTAATACTTGTTACTAAAAAGTACAAACCTTAATGAAAAATTAATACATTTGCTAAACCCCGAGAACTACACGAAAGCTGAATTTAAAGAAAATGTGACACCAAAGCACCTGTTTACATCAGTAATACTTTTTTCAGACAAATACTCAATCTATGCAAGAAAAAAATTAATTTTATTTGTCATAAAACAATGTTTATTCCAAGTTTATCGACACAACAATCGATTTCAACAATATTTGATTGCACTTGGTTTCTCTCAACTTTTCTTTTACTTGTTACATTATATTTTCTCATAAGGCAAAAGACTTTTGCTACTCGTGCTCATCGCATTTTGCAGATCAACTTGCTGGTGAGTGGCTTACAATAGTAACAAGATTGGTTTTTCTAAAGTTGCGTCTCCTCTCCAAAAAAGGCTAATGAGTTTCCGGGTTTCTCTAAAATTTTAGACCAATTAAAACCTCGTTCCAATTGGTAAACTCAATAAAATGAATAGCTTCAATTAATAGCTGAAAACTGGCGTAAATGAATGTAAATGACTGGCAAGGTGTTCTTTATGCGCGCGCACAATTGCTCTCCATCTGGAAAACCGTCCGGGTATAAGATCCTTTTCTTTTGGAAGCGTCGAAGGAGAAAGGGTGGTAAGTGACCGGGCTCACTTTAGTCAGTCACTATGCCCAAATCCCCCGGATCAATTCCTGCTCCAATTCTGGCTGCATTGTTGCTACACATTGTTGTGCATTGTTGTGCATTGTTGCCACATCCTCCCAAGCCAAAACCAGCTGAAAAACTCAAGGTTGAAACTGACCTGAAAAACGGATTTTATCTTCTAATCCCTGATAAATTATTGATAAATCGATTTACTTTAGTCATTTTTACATAAAACTTGATCGAAATTTGTACAATAGTAATGAGAATCGGTCCTTTTTTAATAAAAAACAAATTATCGAACCTGGTTGAACCATCTCAGTTCAAAATGAACCAGTGCAATCTGGAAGACATTCCTCTGGCAGATTGCCTCAAAATATCAAAAGAGCTTTAGGTAGCTGCTCAAATCACTGACACAAGCACTTTCCTATGGAAACCATTGTACATAGCAGACCAATCGGCTATGATTTTGTTGGATGGCATTGACTCAGCGAATCCGTTGAGTATCTCGGCCCTAGTAGTTGGTGTTTTTATGCGAAATCTCAGCCCTAATCCTCCATAAAAAAGCCTCTTCTTGGGCTAAATTGTACAAGTGTCATTCTAGCTTATGAATCTCCTTGGCAACCTTTATTTCGTTGGTACTTTCTGCTTTAATGGAATCTATCGAACTGAACAAATTCACACAGAATGGAAAAAGATTATGAGATTTTTCTTCTACTTGACTATCATTACGCTAACTTATGGTGGTGTTTGTATCGTTGTCGCATGCTTCAATTTCTATTTGGACGATTGTGTGATTTTCGATCCGATTACGGTAGATAGTTCACGAATTAGCTCATCAACTTTTTAAGATTTGTAAATTAAAACCTCCGATCTGCAATGTGAAGGATGTGGTAATCGTGAATCTATCACCAGCTGGGGTGATGATGTTTGAAATTCAACTACCATGTCATGCCTTATTCTTTGTCCTTGTTACCGTACTCTCAACCTCGGCGATAGTTGACTTTGCGCAAAAATCGAAGATGGCTTTGAGTCGAAAGACAAGAGAAATGCATTTATATTTTACTGTTATCTTTTTGTGTCAGGTATGCCTTCGACGATGGCTTTCACGATAGCTTTCATACTATTATTTAGCTTTCTCTGACTTCTATATTCACTGTTTTTCCTTATTTTCTCACCACACTGGTTTTATTGCATTTTGCTGATAGACAGATCTGGTTGATAAGTGAGTTGAACTACTTAACGAAAGCAGAGAGATCGTCAAAGAATAAAGATCAATCTTTTAGTCTCTTCAATGGCAACTCTCTACTCGAGCCTTCATTCAATCTCCAATTCACTCACCATCCTTTTCGCCACAAAATCTTATCGATCGATCATCTTTGGATGGATTCGCATGGCATTTTTCTTAATACCAGGAACAAAGCCCCCTCTTGAAACCGTTAGAGAGTCGACCATTGTTGTTCAACGACGACCGAATAAATAGTACTTGTTGTTAGTACTTTTTGTACTTTTTGAGTAATTTTTGTTAAACAAGAATTGTAGAAGTCTTTCTTGAAATTTTTAACAAATACACCAAGCACTAGAAAAGTTGAACAGCTTACACAAAAGCCTACAACAACTGCATGCAAGTCTTCTTGCAAGATTTCAATTTGCATTCTAAATGATGATTTAGTTTGATTCAAAGGTAATTTTTGAGCATTCTACCCAGCAGTTTTAACTCGAAAAGTTTTTTGATTCATTAAACCGGTAAAGGACAATAAATTCCCTGATCAAAGAAATCAACAATCCGCAACAAATCAAAAGAAACAATTGCACAAATGCGGGGTTTTGACATTTCTTGCATTTATGCAAATGCATTTCTCACCCAGAGCAGCTTTGTAAATAGTCAAACTCGCAAAAGTTCAAAAAAATGAGCCGAGGAATGCGAACTCCAGACTCCATAAAAACTTTAAATTCACGAACGCTTTTTTCAGGTTTTTTAGAAAAGATAAAACGATTTAAAGTCTTGGTGTCGTGACGATCTCGTGATCGAGATCGCCACGTATGGAAATGGCCAGCTAGACACCTATGTGGACGAACGCCTATTGTGCGAGATTTGATATGCGTCGCTATCCGTTCAACTCCATTGTGTGTAAGACGAGACCAACGCCTGAGTTCCGTATAAAAGCGATGTGAACGAGCTGCCGACGTGTGCCGTGGAGTGTCTCTACTCTCCCAATCTCAAACCACTGAACCAACCATTATCGCTGTAATAAAGATTATATCTAAACCAACAATAATCACCACACTTGGCTTTAAACTCTTCGCTTTTCTTTCTGTTAGCACACTTTTCAGACTCTTATATAACAAGTTTCTCATCTAACATTGTTAAAACAAAAAGTAAACCAATGACACTTTAAACTTTTGAATTTTGAATATACACAGTTAAAAAGCAGCTGAAACGATTTTTTGCTTGTTTGGCATCATAAAAGCCAAGGTTATGATTTAGCTCTCTTGTCACTGAATTAATTGGCGGCGCGGATACAAATTTTTTACATAATTATAGAGTTCTTCTAGGTTGTCCAAATTGATTGGCTGTTTTTGCAGAAATTTTTGAATTGAGAGTCTATTAATGAGACAAATTTGAGTAAAACTTGGCTTTTTAGCAGAATCGAAACATTTTATCTTTCTATAACAAAAAAATGATCGTATTTGTGACCTCTGTAATCAGTCTGCTGTAATAATTGTTATTTTGGTGTATTCCTTTCCATTTGAACTCGAAAACCAGTTCAAAAACAGGTTTTTAACATAACCAAGCAGGTACTTTGGTTTCGGTTTTCAAATAACAAGGGATTTTCTTTTTCATTTGCATTTAACAAGTTGTCATTTAGAATTCTTCACTGTTTAGAATGCAACCACGAAGATATATCAATGCTTGGATTCTTGTTGTAGGAATTCTCATTGTTCTTGCCGTTATGGAGTTGAACAATCGACGAGTCTTCGTTGATCTCCTCACTACAACAATTAGACTAATCTCACCAACAACCACCACAACTTCAATGCCAATTGAAACAAGTTCAACCACGAAAAGTCTAGAGCCCAGTAAAGTCAGTTTTTCAATCAATATTTTATCTTTTACTTGAAAACAGCTTTAGCAATTTGACGAGTTTGACAGATTCTTGATGATCAAAATATCTTGAATGACCGATCTTTAGCCATAACCAGTCTTAGAACTATAGTTTTACAAAATAAGTCTCATTTGCCCATCTTATGTTTCATTTTTCAGACTATGACACCAGTTCTACAATCTAAACCTACTAGCCAAGCGAAAATTCCCTCGAAAAACACCCCCATTGTCAGCTTTAGAGATTTTAGAAGGAGCCCGATCAAATGGAACACATCCGGTAACATTATTTTAAAGTTATTAGCCAATAAAGTGGAAAATTTTACTTCACTTTTCTGATTTAATCTCACAGTTTTAGTTCTTTCAACCTTTCCCATTCACGAGGGATTTTTGTCCGCCCGAAGTCAAGGTAGAGTGCGTTTCTTCAATACTAGCTAGCAAAGGAAAGCTAAGGAAAGCTAATTTCCAATTAAAATTTGATGGGTTTTGATTCAAATCCGAGTTTAGACTCTATTTGTGGTTCAATCTTGGGTCATGAATCGTGGCCGGAGAGACGCAATCCGAGCTACTTATGCTAACGGTGTCTGGGAAAAGCATGTAAGTTCTGAATTGATTTCAAGTAAAAAAATTCAGTTAGCCATTGATAAGATAAATGTTTAAGTTCTCCTATCAAACACTTTTCGTTGTTGGTCGAACAACAGATGAAACTGTGGAGAGGAGTACTATAGAAGAAGCCAATCTGAATGGAGATTTGCTGCAGATTGACTATGCGGATACATATCGGAATATGACGATAAAGGTCTGATAATTTGTTTTCTAATAAAGGAGGATCGATTCTCATTATCATTGTACAAATTTTGATAAAGTTTTATATAGAAATTAGTCAAGTAAATGGGTTTATCAATAATTTATCAAGTATTAGAAGATAAAATTGGCTTTGCAGACCATTTGAGTATTTCAGCTGGCTTTGCTTTAACACGATCCAGAATTTCTAACAAAAATACAATCAAATTTAAGTCAAAAATTGATTTGGGTGATTTGAGCATAGTGACGCTGCAGAATTTGAGCATAGTGAAAGAAGATATTCGGCTGTAAATTTCTTTCCCGGGTTTTCGGGGTCAGGGGGAGTCGATTGGAGCTATTCATTTTGTTGAGTCTACTAATTGAAACTCAGGTTTTATAGATTTATGGTTTTGTAGATATATAGATTTATGCATTTTATAAAAGTATATGAGAATCAGTGCCAATTCGAAGCCTTTCTTTAAATGGTAATTTCAGTATCTCAATTGGATGCGATTTGTTCGAGACAATTGTCCGAACGTGACGCTTGTCATCAAAATTGATGGTAGGTTAACGGAAAACTACAGATGTTCACTGAAAACTGGCTCTTGCAGCATTTTAAGCCTTGGATTTGAAATGTTTCCAACTTACACTGCTAAAGTGACTCTTTCAACAATTGCAGGAGCACTCAACAATTGCTAGTAACTCTATCACTAAGGTTTATCATTAAAGTTGACTTGCTAAAGATTGGTGCGACAAGTGAAAGTAAAGTAAAGCCTTGAACTGTGAAGTAAAGCCTTGAATTTCAAAGATTGAATCCATTCTTAGACGACATCCTTCCACATATCTTTTGGCTCTTCGAAGATCTCAATAGCGGAAAAATCGGCAAAGAAAACACGATCACTTGTATGCAATATCGGGATCGAGTGAGCCGAGATCGAAATTCACCATAGTTTGTCAAAGTTTGTCAAACAACCATTCAAATGACGGTAATTTCAGCTATGTCTCAGTCGATCACACCCTGATTCCCAATTGGGGAACATACTGCCTGGGATTGGCTCAAATTTTAGTCAGCTTCTTTTTTCCAAAAGCTAAACAGATATTTTAGTCGATCGACTTGCTTCCCGAAATGATTGCAAGTGTTGAGAAACGTCGATATTATAATTCTGTGAGTTAAACCCGTTAAATCGTTTTTTAAAACCCGTTGCTCAATTGATTGTCGATTTCAGGTAGATGATGCTTTTTTGACTGGGGAAATTGCTTGAAATTGGTGCTAAACATGATTTCACTCAATATGCAAATAAGTGAGTCTCAGAGTCAATAATGGCTTTGATTTGAGCTGCAAGTCTGGCTAGATCTATCAATTGGGAAATTCCGATTGTTGATCGATAATTCAAAGTCTTTAGATGGACTTTAACGGCTGATATCACACGGCTAATGCTCAATAGAGAGGTCTTATTTGGTAAGCTTTCTTACGAAAAACTTTTTCTAGATATTATCAAACCTTCTGATTCTGATTTTTTTATCAAACCTTCCTATTCAGGAGCTTATGGGCCAACCGCTAGAATGAAACGGGTATTTCACGATTTGGAGCTTTTGAGCGGTCTTGTCACTGATCCACCAGATAACTTTGCTCCAGTGCGTAAAGCTGGCCCGGGTATTGGGAAATGAATCATTTCGTTATGTGAATTACACAAAAATCTCTGTATTTACCAATGATAAATGCTTGGTCTTGCTCAAAGTGTTCGTTGCATTGCAAACAGTTAAATTGAGTAAAAAGGTGCACAAATACTTTCACTCTAACTCTCCATTTGTTGATTTAAGTCCCAGCTTTGATTGATGATAAAAGACAATGGAGGCGGTATTTAAACGCTAGAAAATGATCAGCCAAAACGTAAGCAAAATACATGATCAAGCTCTAGAATTGCTATCTTATCCTGTTCCGCACAACGAACATACAGATCATTGGAATCATTTGAAAAGGTAACACAAAGTGTGAATTGGCTACAAAAACAAAAATGTCTAATTACCGAGATTGCCTAGATTGGAGTTTCTTACTTTTGAGCCGTTCCTGAGCCATGTCACAGACTGTCCATCAAGAAAAACCTTGAAAAAGTTATCGTCATATGCTGATTGTTTGTGAAATCATCATTGAATTGGTAGATATTCAATTGTAGTTGATAATAAGAAACCTTTTGTTAACTAATTAGAACTAATTCTCGATTTTATGCATTTCTCTTTGACACTTCTCTATCGATTTCGTTATTGCTTTTTCGAAATTCCACCGGACATTGATGATGAGACAGGGGCTCAAATCATGTCTTCTAAGAGTTGATGATTGGGTGAGAGTTCTTGCTTTATATTCATTTTTGGCCTAACAGCACAAAAGAAGCAAATCAGATTATAAAAGTCTATAAAAACAATGACTTAGGTTGTCCAGAAAATCTTTTCGTTCTTTTTCATACTCCGTTTAAAACCAACAAATACACTAATTGAACTAGGATTTGTTTTGGGTGAGAGTTCTTGGTTTATAGTCATTTTTGGCCTAACAGCACAAAAAAAGCAAATCATATTATAAAAGTCTATAAAAACAATGATTTATTAGGTTGTCCAGAAAGTCTTTTTGTTCCTTTTCATACTTCTGTTGAAAAATAAGAAATTCACCAATTAATCCATGGTTTGCTCTAAATAATAAGTGTTTCTTCTTCAATTTCCAATCTTTTTAAGTCAATTTTGGCTCTCTTTCAAGAAAATTCGAGAGTGAAAAACGTGTTTTTCGTAAAAATCCAGAAGAACCTCTACGAAGAAATTGACTGAATGAATTTCTCTGAAAACTTGGCTATATACCAAACTTTTTGTGCTCTATCTTTTGTCTATTGACAACAAGCTAGGTTTCCTTAGTTAAAGTGTCTAAACCGTCATCGAGCCCGCATCATCGAGCCGTCGCTCTTTTTGACTACCCGACTTCACGTTCCCAAAAAATGCAGCCATAAGACATTTTAAACCCGTTTTAATGTTATTTTGTAGAAAAATGAGTTGCCAAACCGTCGTTCAATCTGTGCATTTGTTGGCTTTAAAAAGAATTTCAAGCATTTAAAAGAATTTCAAATTTGAAAATGAAAAATAATTGGCCTTTTTAATGAAACAAATCCTAGTTCAATTAGTGTATTTGTTGGTTTTAAACGGAGTACGAAGAGGAAAGAAAAGACTTTCTGAACAGCCTAATAGCCAGAGTCAAACTTTTAATCCGGTCATTTCTATAGGCAATTTTACGCGATTTCAATTTTTAAAGAGCAGAATTTCACTGTGCAAATAACCACACAGTTGACTTTTCATAATTTCCCAAAATAAGCTTTTCTGATCATAGCTGAGCAAATGACTTTGACTTTTCGTTCAAAAAAGTGTGACGGGTTCTAGATTGGTCAGACTTCTATTAAAGTCATGAATTAGACGGAAAAATATCGAAAGCACCATGCTCTTGACTTTACTTTTCTTCTCGATATTCCTGTTTGGAAAAGCTTTTTGTGACACTTGTCTTGATGTTCATTGTCCGGCGAAATGGGCTTACTTGGCAAAGACGAAGAGTTGCTATTTTGTGCAGGTAATCACGAAAGATACCAGGATTAAGAATTCTTTTTTCCAGGATTTCACCTATCCGGATGCAGAAAATTGGCAGCTATACAACTGGACAACGGCTGAATTGAATTGTAAAAGAATGGGCGCACACTTGGTGTCGATTCACTCGGTCGAGGAAGACAACTTTGTTTATGGTTGGTTATTGGGATAAAACCATTTGATCGTAAGATGCTTAGAGTTGATTCTTTCTCGTGTTGGTCGCTACTTGAATGACCAGCCATGTTACAATGACCTAGCTGCCTGGATTGGGTATTTCGGATCTGGAATTGTGGGAACTGGCAATTGGACTGATGGAACACCAGTGGATTATATCGGCAGAACGCCATGGACTCCATGGGTTGTTGGTGCTAAGGCAAGCCCTAATATTGTTGAAAAGCTCACAAAATTTGTAGATGCTCAACGATCCAACTTGTCACTTCCATCAATGGGCTTGGAGTCAAGTGGAAGAAAAGCTCTCGCGATATGTCTGCAAGAAAGCAGCAACTGGATGACCTGTTGAGCCAATGCAAATAAAACTATCAAACGTTCCCTCAAAGTATACATCAAAAACTTTCCTTACTTTGAGTAAAAAGCTTATTCTTCTCAAAACTTCTCAGCAACTCGTTTGCTAAATAACACAGCAACTTGAATATTGTGTTTCTTTTTGAATAAAGAACAAATTATTTGCCAATTTGGAAAATACCTCTGTTCTCTTCATCTATTGTCATAGATGAAGCTGATGAAGTTTTATCGGAAACCTAATTATTGAGTCAAAAAAATTTGTGAAAAGGAGTTGGAATTTTTTTCTTGGTTTTTTTGTTCTTATCTCTTTTAATAGGATTGCAAGAAGAGTGATTTCAAAGAATGGTTTCAAATTGAGAGTAGCTGAGTTTAGTACAAAAAAATGTCGACAAAATAATGGAGATACCCGTTGATCTATCTGGAGTCAACTTAGAGTGGATTGGGCATGGCGCTTCGGGATCAATATTTCTTATTGACTCTTTCGAACCGTGAGTTTTGTTGTCTAAAGGTATTTTTGATTGTTTATTAGAATTCTGACTTTGAAATTTTAGAGATTTGAAGCAATTAAAACTTTAGAGCAATTTCATTAAAACACATCATCACCAGAGCCGATACTCGCCGAAATGAGTTCCTTATTGAAGTGGAAACTCTCAAACGATTAAATCACCCTAATATTGTGAAATATCTCGGAATCGGAAAATTCAAACAAAAACGGACAAACATTTGGGCTGAAGGGATCTTGATGGAATATTGTGGGCGAGGCGCTCTGTGCCACTGTAAGCATTTAATTTTAGCAAAAGGAAACAAATTAATATTTAGTAATTGACAATCCGGCCATAATTTACACAATTTACAACGTAGTTTCATGGACGCGTCAACTGATTAAGGCTTTGGGATATTTAGCCGAGAATAGAGCGGTTCACCGAGACATCAAGCCAGCCAAGTATTATGTTTAGAACGCCAAAGTTCATATAAATTTTTTTAGTGTTTTTGTTAGCACATACTTTGAGCTAAAGTTAGGAGATTTTGGATCAATTAAAGAAATCACTCGGTCATGCTCATCATTCACGCCAGCGGTGGGCACGAGGCGATACATGAGCCCAGAACAGTCAAAAAGCATCTCTGGAAAGAGGGTTGGACATGAAACTTATGCTTATTATTATATTGGGTTGGTGGGTATGACGTGGCACGTTTTTTCCAATGAAACCCTAAAGATGTAAACAAATACGAGAGAGAGGGACCTGTGAAAAATAGATAAGGGAACATTAACTCTCGCGAAAACTAGGGACTTTCACTTTCGACATTCAGTCGACTCTCTTTAAAACGAAATGGATGGACCAAGAAATTCTTTCGTTATATATGTAGAGTGCCGTTGTATACAGCTTAGCGTCGGTTGGGACCAAAATCCCATTCTGTTATATAGAGTTTTCCACTATATAGAGGTCCGTTTTAAAGAAAGTCGACTGTATTTGGTTTTTGGGATTTTACTTTACTTTGTTCTAACTATTGAAAATCTACCACCTGAAGCTCTGCGACAAGTTATACTGTGCGAATTCCTGCAAGGACATAAGGGCCTCTAGTGCTCAGCTAATATTGAGAATGTTTATGTGGAAGGATCAGCTCCACTACGGACATGTGCAAACTGATTTGTTAAATTCCGTTCTGGGGATGAATCTTCGAAAACAAAGTGAGGGGTCTAGCTGGATAATGCGAAGTTGATCAAAATTTTCCAAACCAATAAAAGGCTTTTTTTTTGCGAAATAGCAGCAGAATTATCATTTGATCATACCATAATACTCGAACATTGCAGACACCTGGGTTTAAACCGCTACCAATAAAATGAGCACAAATTTTACAAAATAATGGCAAAGATCTCGCATGATTTGAAGTTGTTGAAGAAATTTCATTTCAAAACATGTTCCAAGTCATCAACACCAACACAATATAATTGAGCAATAAGTTGAGCTCAGCATTTAAAAATGATTCTTAGAATGCATTTAAATATAAATGAAATATTTGAAATAAACATTTGACATCTACCAATAAAATGGGCACAAATTTTACAAAATAATGGTAAAGTCGGCATTTTAAGTTGTCGCATCGAAGTGACGTCTACAGCATGGGCTTAGTCATTTGGGAAATGATCGAACGGAGGTTGTGTTTCATTTTATTTTGAGTCAAATAAAAGTAACGCTTTAGGAAAGTCTTTGCTCGATTTGGCAGCCACTATGACTACGGGCTATTCGCTACCGAAGACAGGCAACTCATCGACGTTGAGGTGCTTGAATGTGAACCTGAAATTCGTTTCACTGTTGAAAAGTGAGAAAAGTGAGAAAACTCTATATAACAGAATGGGATTTTGGTCCCAACCGACGCTAAGCTGTATACAACGGCACTCTACATATATAACGAAAGAATTTCTTGGTCCATCCATTTCGTTTTAAAGAGAGTCGACTGAATGTCGAAAGTGAAAGTCCCTAGTTTTCGCGAGAGTTAATGTTCCCTTATCTATTTTTCACAGGTCCCTCTCTCTCGTATTTGTTTACATCTTTAGGGTTTCATTGGAAAAAACGTGCCACGTCATACCCACCAACCCAATATAATAATAAGCATAAGTTTCATGTCCAACCCTCTTTCCAGAGATGCTTTTTGACTGTTCTGGGCTCATGTATCGCCTCGTGCCCACCGCTGGCGTGAATGATGAGCATGACCGAGTGATTTCTTTAAGGCCAAAACTAATTAAATATGGTTTGAGGAATTGAAAGGAAACAACGGAAGCAAAGTTCATTTCCGGATCGTTACAAAACTGGGGGGTGTGTTTGAGTTTTTTTTAAGAAATAGTTTTGATCAAAAATCAATCAATTATTTTATTTACACCCTGATATGTCCATGAATAGAAAATTCAAAGAAACTTCTTTGACGAAAGTTTGAAAAAATTTTTTTTTTTTTTTTTTTTTTTTTTTTTGGGTTGTTTAAAAATTTTTTTTTAAATAATATTTTTTAAAATTTTTTTTTTTTTTATTTTTAGAGGGGTTTGGTTTTTTTTTTTATAAGGGGGGGGGTTTTAAATTTTTTTTTTTTTTTTTTTTAAGGGGGGGGTTTTTTTTTTATTTTAAAAGGATTAATTTTTGTTTTTTTTTTTTTTTTTTTTTTTTTTTTTTAATGTTTTTTTTTTTTTACTGGGGGGGGGGGTTGGTTTTAAACGGAAGTACGAAAAAGAACGAAAAGACTTTGACAGCCTAATAAATTTTCATTTGAACACAAAAGATACACAAAACTTTAATTACAGCATTGTACAAGATACATTGTACGGTACAAGACTACAACATTGAACCTACATATTAACTTGACAAAAGAATTCGAGATCCAAAAAGGTAACTTCACCGTTCTTGCATCATTTAGAGTTTTTCAAGTAGTGTCTCTGCAAGCCGCGTTGAATCCATTGTTGATGCATCGTTTGTACGCCCAAAGTGCTCCCTAAAGATTGAACTCAATTAAGCCAGTAGTTAATTTTATTGTATTGCTTACCGATGTTTTATAGTAATTCACATTATCTCTAGTAGCTGGCATTGTATCACAGCTGATTGGAAGCTCGTTTGCATTCTTATCCCGACTGCAATATGATGAGTTTGCAATGAGGTTTCCATTCTGAAAACAATGGTCAAAACCTATGAGAAAGATTAGATATCAGAATTTCTCTGCACTTAATGTATGAATAAATTTTGATAGCAAACCTCATTCCAAGCCAAAAGAGTCATCCAATCGGTGAGTGTTGTACTCGAACAAGTGTATGTCGTGAAAAGCGGTCGACAACCACTGAAAAGTATTTAAATTTTAAAGAAAATAAAGCTCACCCGGTTCCTGGTGGCAAGTTTAAATACGGCGGACTTGGAGCAGGATTAACATTAATGGCAACTGTAGGACAATTACACGCAGGAACTAAAAACTTACCTGGTACTTGTAATAGTTTACCGTGCTACTAGAAACAGCAATCGTGTTACGAGTGATCAACAGTGCCTTTCTAGCATAATATTTGCTGCAGTACGAGATTTCTATTAGCAAGCAGCTCACCGCATTTAATAGTATGACATGCCCAGAGGAGCATCGCTTAGTCATCGTTTTTCCGCATCATTTTTTCTCGCGAATCTCTGGGCAGTTTTGTTCAGGTTTTTTCTAGAAAATGGCTACCCCATTTCTCTATTTTTTGGAAAAACCCCGTAGAAAATCGGTCCAGTGGTTCGCGAGAAAAAATGATTTAGTGCGAAAAAAACAACGACTACGCGACGCTCCTCTGGGCAAGTCATAATATTAGATATACGGTTTGTTATTGGAATAGTTGCACTAACGAGTTTTTGTTGAATTTGGAGAACAATTGACATTGTATCCATTGTTGAAGCACTTCTTATATGCCCACAATGCACCCTAAAAGCAGACTATGGCCAATCTAAGAATCAGAAACCTACCTGGTACTTGTAATAGTTCACCGTGCTACTAGAAACAGCAATCGTGTTACAAGTGATCAGCAGTGCGTTTCTCGCATAATCTTTGCTGCAGTACGAAATATTCTTGAGAAGGTTTCCTTGCTGAAATACCGGATTTCTACACACTTCTTTATCTCACATCATCCCAAGAAATTTGTGTAATCCAATCATATGGGCTGGTGCTGTTACAGGTGTAAACTGTTGAGAAAGAGTTGCAAGTGCTGAAATTGTCGTTTAAAAGAAAAACTGGTTAGTCAACTCTGCTTCTGTTAGTTGAACAGGATACGGTGGGCTTGGCGCTTGAGAAACATCAACCGCTACGGTAGGACAGACACATTGTGGAACTAAATCAAGAAACTGCTAATACACTTCAGTATTCATTATTTAAGGTCTAAAACTCACGGGTTGCCGTTGTTGTTGTGATTATTGATGTCGTTGTTGGATTTGAATCACAAGTTACATCATAGCCAAGACTTAGACATCTTCTATAGACCCATAGTCTTCCCTGAACGTTTTTAGAACTCGAAAAAGATATTCACCTACTTGATATTTATAGTAGTTCACTTTATCATAAGGGTTAGCATTAGTGTCACAAGTAAGAGTGCTGCCATGACCCTCATAATCCTTGCTACAGAATGTTTTGTTCCATAAAACGATCCCTTTCTGAAATTTTGATCAAATTACTTATCTTTCTAGTCAACTTCATCCCAAGCTAAGAAGCTCATCATATCCGTGGAAGTTGTACTATGGCAAGTGGTGGGGATATCAAAGGGTTGACAGTTACTTGAAAAAAAGCTTTGACTACAAGTCATAGAAGTTATTACCTGACTCCAGTTGGCTGAACAGAATACGGTGGACCTGGAGCAGAACTGACGTTCGAAGCTACTGTTGAGCAAACGCATTGAGCTACTTAACTTTTGAGTTCAATTTTGTCATTTTTCACTTTAAATAAAGTACAATACCGTAATTATTCTAATAGAAGCTCGGGGCTTTTATTTTTCAACCTTCATCCAACGGGGGCTTCTAATAGAGAGGGGACTTCTATTTTTCAATGCAAAAATTAGAAATTGAACAAATTTTTGTGATAGACTCCTTGTTCTCCAGCTCAATCGACGTCAAGTGTTGCCCGCCTCCTTTTAAACATTTTGCTTGGCTTTCCTGCTGTATAAGCTTTTTTTTCTTGTCCGATCTATCGTCAAAGCATTGCACAATCAACTCGATACTTCTTTGCGATCGCATGCATAGAAAAATCATTAGAGTATTTGACAGCTTCCAATTTGAGCTTTTTTTGAATAGGCCTTGCGCTTTCGGGAAGAGCTGAGTGGTTCTCCTTTCCTTGAACAATCGTTCTCCGAACATTGAGCAATCGTTTTCTCTTTAGTTCCTTCATCCACCTTGTTCTATGGACAGACCTAATCGTAGAGGCCTCGCATGTGCTGATGTTCCTCTCCTAATAAAAGTATAAAAACCTATTTTTGGTTGTGGTAATTTTTGGGTTACGATATAAAAAACCCAAAAAAAAAGGAACTTCTATTAGAGTTTTTACGGTAGATTGATTAAAGTTTTACTTTGCTTCAGTAGAGTTTCTTATATTAAAGTTTTCTTATATCAAAAGGCTTTACAAACTTTTCGTGGTGGTTGTGGGCGATGTCGCTGTGGTTGTGGTTGAATTTGGATCACACTTCACATCATATCCATAGGTGACGCACAATTCAAACGCCCACAGGCTACCCTATATTCAAAAAGTTCTTTAAACGATTTTAGAGAGATTTACCTGGTATTTGTAAAAATTGTCTGTATCCCCTGGGGCAGGAATTGTATCGCATGTAAGAATGATCTCATAGGCTACGTAGTTACTGCTACAGAACGTATTGTTCCAAAGAAGCATCCCACTCTAAACTTTGTTCTATGTTGAAAAAGTTGTCAGTTTACCTCATCCCATCCCAAACTACCCAAACGATTTGTGCTGTTTAGACTTTTGCAGACATAGCTAGCTGTGTAAGGCTGACAGTTGCTAAAATTTGAATAAAAGGATGGAAAAATTCATTTCCTAGAAGTTGAAATGAGACAAATTATTAATTTTAGAAGAGACAAACTATTGATTTTAGAAAAAAAACCTACCTAACACCGATTGATTCAATTGAATAAGGAGGACTTGGAGCTGGATTCACAGCAGTGGCTATCGTTGGACAAGAACAGTTAACGGCTGGGAACTAGTTTTTCAAATAGCAACGGTAACCACTCACGAGCAGTTGATGTAGCTGTAGTAGCAAGAATTCGAGTATTTTTAGTTGTAATCGAAGTCAAAGATGTACCCGTAGTTTCGCCTGTTTTTACTTGTCCGATAATCTCTAAACCTAAAACAGTAGAAGCTATTAAAAGAAACTAATGGTAAAAGCCGGATTACTTTAAACTTTCCCAACAACAGTGCATCATTTAGAAAATGCTACAAATTAATAACTAACCAGCCAAAATGAAAAAAGCATATTGAATCATTTTAAAGTAAAAATGAAGTGCTTCTCTAGTCCAAACTCTCAGCTTGGCTTGCCCATATATTTGTTAGAATTTACTAATTGAAATTCTTTTATCTAGCACAGACTAGACTGGGTTTCAAACCAAATATTAAATTTACACAATAGCTTTTCGCGGTTCAACTTTTCCACGCATATTTGTGGACATTTTGCTTCCGAAATTTTAATAACGACTCTTTTCAATTTCATCAAAATCAAGCTAAATTTGTTTTTCAAACTTTGGAGCTATTTTTGAAATGTTTTTTTATGCAATGTGCAATTTTGGACATGTATTTGAGAATTTGACCAAAGTTTTATTTTGTTCTTCCGCTGCAATGTTCTTCCGCGCTCCAATAACAAAATATTATTTTGTACACATTTTATTGCGAGTTAAATTGGCAAGGTTTATCGGTTAGAAGAGGAAAAGAGAACAACATCGAATCACAGCGGGGCTAAAATCTTAGCCAATCAAAAACAACCATGTTAGTGAATCATATACCGAGAATAAATATAAAACTACATGAAATTCGCCTTCAGGTTTATATCATTGTCATTCCTCCTTGAGCTCTTTGAGTCGTGCACATAGGGTTCGAGCGATCGAATCCATTCGGGTCATCGAATTCGAGCGACCTCTTCGACGCAGTGCTTCCAGCGGGACTCCTTTTCCGGCTTCTGCAGTGATTCTTTCAGCCCTTCGCGAATGTGATGTGTAACCCTGAAGTCCAATCTTTTCGAAGAGCTCTTTGATATGTTTGGCGGCGATCCTCGAGTTGATTGGGTTCTTCTTGTCGTTGCTTAGGAAGACGAATCGTTCTTATTGTTTCTTCAACATGATCCATCGACCCCAGAGTTCCTTTGCCTTGTCGTTTTTGTTGAACAAGACGAAAGTGGCGTGTCCTTTCTTCAGTTGATCATTCTTGGTTAAACAGGATGAACAGGCTGTGGAGGCGATGGCTGTCGTGCCAAACCATGTTTTAAAACCATGATTATTCAATAGCTTAATGAAGAGAAAACAGAGAAAAGGCAAAAAAAATTCAAAAGATTAAAGATTTCTTATAGCCAAAAGACCATGAAACTTTCATAAGACCAGGTTTCAGGAGAAGAGTTAAGAACAAGGCTGAGGCTTAGGACTACGTATACGCTCAACCTGTCTACACCCAACCCGTATACTATCAGTACTAGGCTCCCTGTTTACTTCCCTAATAAATAAATTTTTATAAAGCATCTATTCAGTCTGTACATAATGGTAAAGGTTGATTTTTATTGAACATATTGTTGCACAGTAAACAAATAATTTTCGGGGGAAGATTTCTTCTAGAATATTTGAGTGAAGACATATTGAAAGTGATTTCGAGGCAAAATTTATCCAAATTTTTCTCTTTAAACGTCCAAAGAGCTTTTTGAAGTTTTCAAAAGAGTCCAAAAAAGCCAAGCGAAGGGAAAAGAAGCAATAGATTTTGAATTAGGCCAAAATTCAGTTCATAACTATTTGTGGACGATATTGGATGTTGTGGATATTTTCGAGTTACATGAATTCGAACAAAGCACCCATCCATATATTCACGAAAGAGGTCGATGTTTCGGACGACCTAAATAGCATGAAGTTTTACATTTTCGGTGATCTTTTGTATAGAAAATTTGACGAACATTTACTCCGCGATAGTTGAATCGCTGCTCAATATGCGGCAGTGTTGTTGAGCGAGCCAAAAAGACTCTAAAAATTTTGGTGACCTTTACACTCATTATATACAAGCAATCATTAATTACAATCATTACAGTTCGGTGGTTCCATTCTCTTTCTGAAAATTTAGAATCAAATTCTCGTTTCCCAAACTGATAACCTCAACAACAATATCGATCAGAAATAAATCTAGAAATCATGAATTGAAAATTGATCTTTTTCCCAACCACACGTGACGTTTTGCCAATGAAATTGCTTTTCATCATAGATATCATGATACTCAAATGGGTTCTGATAACCAGCTGTGTCGAAAATGACTGTTCCATTGCAAAGATGTTGGACCACTTGCAGTTGGAAATCTGAAGGGCTTTGGATCCAATTCAAGTGCCGGGGATCGAACCTAGCAACTGTAGCCTGTTCGCCTTGTAGCATAGCAACTTACCAGTCGGCCACCAAGCAACTTTTGGTAGCAGCCTAACTTTGCCTTATTCGGCTTTCGCCTTTACCCCTTCCGCAAAAATTTCCGCTCGATTTTCCTTGTGATTGCAAAGGATTAGCAAAAACTAATTACAGATTTAGGTTCAGCAGCCCAAATTGGGTACGATGAAGCAGTCCAGGTTCAAAAAAACCCATAATGACTCTATGCCTTCTCCTTGTAAGTGTAAACTATTGCGAAATTGACTTACCCATTCAAAAACTTTACCGTATTCTCTGTAAATGTTGATGCTCGGAGCGCATCCTGGTGGAACCAGGATTGAATAAAGATTGCTTTCCAAAAATTGAGTCACAAATGCTTCGTCATCACTAAAATTTGACTTGAAATTACAGCTCTAAATCGAGGCACCGAAATGTGATCAGTGTCTTGTTTTCATCGATCATCTCTGTCCATTCCGGAGGGCCACTATTCAAATCATACGCACATTTCTCTCCCATATGAGCCTAAAGATTTTGTTTTTCGTTTTAACTACTGATTTACCCATCTAAACTTTATAAGAGTGACTCCAGGACGATTTAAAGAAAGCGAGATCCAGGTTGGATTGATTTGTTGCTCAAAATGATAGGTCGCTATTAGTTGATCTCCGTATGGAATCAATTCAAAGCCGCGAGGACCTAAAGCAATTCAAAAAGCTTTCTATAAACCATTCAAAAAAAGCTTTTTTTCTAAGGCTTTCTATAAACCCAAACTCTTCGTCCATTCCTCAGATCGAAAAGAAATTGCGCTCTGTGAAGCCGTTTCCAGGTCTCGTTGATCATAGACTCTCACATAGACAAAGCCCTCGAAATGGAATCGACAGGTAAGCAAAAGTGTTTCCCTTTGAGTTGTGAATCTATATCATTGATAAAAACGTAGGCATTCATCAGTTTTCACTGATGAACGCCTACGTTTTGCTGCAATAATCGAGATTTACCACTTCACCATTGATTTCAATTGGAGATTTGCTCGGACAAGCACTGCCCTGAAGTGAACTTTGATGTCAGTATTCCGCTTAAGTCAGAAGCTACCAAAGTAAGCAAAGAGCATTGAACAGACAAATCAATTATTATTCTCTTTTCTCCCGAAGCATGGCCGTTGGTGACACATATTGGTAAAAAGAGTTCTAGATAATGTTGGTCAAATCAAGTAAAGCAGCAGACTTGTTTTGATAGTATTTTGATAAATCAGTAGTCCGTTGAGAATGAGATGTGGTTGAACCTTGGTGAGTTCTATAGTACGGCTGCAGTTGAGTTCAAAAGGGCTACGAGCGAGGTTTGATCGAAGTTTCAGCAAAACTCCCGTAGCAAGAGAGTCAGTCTGATTGTTTGGGCACCACTTTATCTAAAAAACTGTTCGACTCCGTACGATTCTTGTTCTTAATTATTCTCCTTGACTAACTGCCAGGACGTTAGATTTGCGATTGTAAACGGTTTAGTACGTAAACGTAGACCGTATCCTCTCTAATAGTAGTGCACCCTGAGCGTTGCCTAAATTGCTCGAAATCTCGAAAAGCGCTTATCAGAACCTATCGATTTGGGGTCGGAAAATGTATCTGACGATGAGATCTTGTGGGGGATTAGAGGGTTGAGCTTCTGCAAAAACTTGGAAACCGTAAAATAGTCATCAACTCGGCTCGGCGAGGGTACTACTACTATTAGAGAGAATACGGTATCACATTTAATTCTGCATTTTCTGCATTTTCTGCTTCTGCTTTTCTGGCTGTGTTTTATAAAACGTTTTTATGTTTAAAAACCCTTCTTCTTCATTCTTATCATTTTAGGATTAAAGTTTTTTCGAGAAATTTCGCTTGAAACCACATCCCAAGTAAAAGTATTGTTCTGGATTAGAATTGAAAATTACTTGTTAGAAGCTACACTAACAAGAGAAGGTCAACTGGATAGGCTGATAACATGCCAAATGATATGAAGGAGGTCTTGCATTGTAGTCTAACCTACTAACACTCGACCACCCGTGCGCTCATCTGGATCTCTGAAAAGTCCGGTGTTAAGGGCTATGTTTGATTTTTAAAGCTCCTTACGAAACTTTAAACGCCTATAACTTTTGACAGAGTACCGTTTAGCAAAAACGGAAAGCCGCATCGTGCTCAGCGTGAAATTCTGCGTTAAATCGCCTATGACTCATGTCATTTGACCAGCCTATCCAGTTGATCTTCCCTTTTAAATTTCTTTACCTTCAGACAGCTAACATCCAGCACTTGAGTTTCATTGTCCATAGGTTTCGAGAAACTGAACTCAATTCTTTCATTTTACCACTTGAGTCTTCTACCTCTGATTGTAGTAAACATCGGCTTCACAGTCAGAATCTTGATAACCGGTCAAGTGCAGTATACCATTTTCAAGCGTTTCAATTTTTGTCATAACCTGAATACGGGCTTTGGTCGATTAGAGGGCTTTGGCCTACAATAGAAAAATCTGTGGCGGTAGCAGTTTCGCAATCATCGCTCAACTTTGAATCAATCAATGACCAGGGATAATTGTATGAAGTAAAAACCGTACCAGTGTCGTAAAAGGCACTCAACTTTGGTTTTCCTAAAAAGAAATAAAAAGAGTTTTAGGCTTTCTGGATGGAAAATGTACATAATACAATGTGGAAAACTCTTTTGGACACTCTTCTTTTGGAAAATGTACATAATACAGTACTTTTTTCTTTCTTTGGCGCCTTTTTTTCTTTCTATTCTATGGCTTTCTTTTTTTTTTCCTTTTTTTTCTATTCTTTCTACTCTTTCGATTCTATGGCCTTCTTTTTTTCCATCTTTTTTCTTTCTATATTTAATCAAGATTAACTCTACCTTTCTTGAGTGTTGCAGAAAGACAGAAGGAGCAATTCGATTTGGTAAAAACAGTCAATGCCGTGGTTTTGGAGATAAAACTCTGTTTAGCTCTAGAAATGATTGTGATTGTGAACTGATTGTCATAGTAAACTGAAAAAAAAAAATGATTGTAGTCATAGGAAACTTTACTGCAAATCGATCAGATGGAGCTCATCAGCTTTTGACAAACTTGGCACCGGACCAGAGTAGATTGAATAGAGAGCCCTTGCATTGCAAGTTATATCTGACTGAAGTTAGTTTTGTGAAAATGTGAAAAAAATTGTATGATCATTGTATGATCATGTATCATAATACCTGGTATTCTAGACAGTAATAGTTTGTTTCCTCAATTCCAGCTGCCATAGTTTGTTGATAGAATTTTCTGGAAAGAATTTTCTAATTTTCAATTGGTGAAAATTTGGAAACTATTGTATTTTCTCTAATAGTAGTGCACCCTGTGCGTCGCCTAAATTGCTCGAAATCTCGAGAACCACTTATCAGAACCTATCGATGTGAGATCGGAAAATGTAGCTGAGGATGAGATCTAGTGGGGGATTAGAGTGTTGAGCTTCTACGAAAACTTCGAACCAGTAAAATAGTCATCAACTCGGCTCGCCGGGGTGCACTACTATTAGAGAAAATACGGTACTCTTCCAAGGCCGGAACAACAATTGTTGTGATGACATTTGTTTTCACCAAAATGTATTCATTTTCCGATGGATCTACTGGAACAACTAGCAATCGTTGTGATTCTGAAAAGCTTTCTGTGATAGAGCTTTCTAAGCCAAACTGCCATCAATCCATTGTCGAACTCGAATCGAAATTCCAAATATTGTGTTGAATTTGGTGGATGCAACGATGTTTAACCGATTCAGTGGCAAATTTTCGTAGATAAAAGTGTAGCTGTAAAGCATTTGAGTCATATTCCATTGATGTGGTCTGAAATTGACAGAAAATTACAGAGTACAGCAAATTTAGTGTTGTGTTTAATGCATCTTTTTGTCTTTCTAAGAAAATACATTAACCTAAGCTGAAAAGAACAATTAATCATAAAATCTACGTGTAATTTTACATAGAATAGAAAAACTGCAACATTTTTAATGACTTTGGCAACCCTAGCCGAGTAGCACAAGAAATGCTATGCTGAAAAACAGTTAAATTCGAGTTAGGGGTTAGCTTACAATGGTTGGTGACATTTTGCCGGCACTGGCACTTGATGATTAACGAAGAAAGGAAATGGATCCAAGCAAAGGCGTACACAACCAGATTCCTTGTCAACTAGCCTCTAAAACCAATCATTTTTTGCCTGAAAGAAAAAGCACTGGATCATGAATGTTTTGACAGCCATGATGAGAAAAATCAAGGAAAAAGTCGGTGCCGTTCTTGGTTGAAATAATGAAGTTCTGAAAATCACAACTTTCTCAGCTCAGCATAAAAAGCCGAACTTTCAAATCTCGCAAATCATTTCCGTGAATTGTTGTTGATGGTGACTCTTCTGTTAATGTGATTTCAAGATTCTTACAGATTCCAAATCGTAAGATCCAAAACAGTATGAATAAAAAGAATGTCTTCATTACCATCTTTACCTGGCTTCTCGCCAGAAAGCAATCGTTTGACCAAATGTCATGAATCTTCCCCATTGTTTGTTGAAAGAGCTAATACTTGACTGATAAAACATAATACTTTTTTTTTCTGCTGCATCTGATCGATTTGCAGTAAAGTTTACTATGACTACAATCATTTTGAGTTATGAAAAAACTATGTACAGCTTTTCTAAAGAAAATGATCAAAGAAAATGATTGGCAAAAAAGCTTTTCCTAATAAATGTATTAGGTTGTTTGGATATAAACGAGCGTTTGCACTGCTTAACTCGTGAGGAAGTCTGATCTGATCGCCTTTCCAATGGCGTGGAAATGCTCATCAATAGTAGAATTTGAACATAGAAACTGTTGAGCAAGTTCATGCGTCGTTTGACATGGATCCGATTCGATTGCAGCCCTCAAAATATTGTTGTCTGCCGCTTGAGGTCGACGAGAGTGTTCATGGACTTTCATCACCATTCCGAAAGCGTTAGAACCAGGCTTGGCATCGGCTTTTGGACAATACATCATTCCCAAATGCTTTGACCAAATCTCGATGGGATTACGCGACTGTTTTGCCCAGTTTGAAGTCGTAAAGTAGGCTTATTGATAAGTAAAATAGACCCGAACTTGATATATTTGAAGTCGGTCATCTAAAAGAAAAAAGAACTTAAAAATAAAAAATTATCGGTTTAAAAAGTTTTCAAATATACACAAGATAACGTACTTTTAAATACAGAAAAACATGTTTTAAAAACTTCCCACACAACAATAAGTTTAGTAACGCTTGTTTATATCCGAACAACCTAATAATAGGCTAGAGTTTATCAAAATATAAACATTCTAAGAAATCACAACAGAGTTCATTTCATAAAAATACTCTCTATTCGTGGTTTTTACGTTATTAGCCATAAGCCATATTAGCGATAAGCCAAAATTACACCTATAAAATGATAAAAACCAGTCTTTTATTGTCAAAGGGCACACAGAAAAAATGATATCACAAAATTTTTAGTCTAAATTTGAATTAGGAGAGAAAGTGATAAGGGGAACGAATAAAAGCATTCAATTTTACGAGAGAATTCAGAGTTTTTCAGAAATTATAAATATGGACTCGACTCTGAGCCTATGCGTTTTCTTAGCGCTATTTTGGGGATCAAAAGCAATTGTTTGCCCGACTGGCTCACAGCAGATGCTCAATGAGACGACTTGCGTCTATTCGCTGAACACTCGTGAGTTTTGTTGGAATTGTTCTTTGGAATGGAATGGTTTTGATGGCTAAATTTCGCTTTTGAATGAATTATAGAGCTTCAAAATATTCTTTGAGTCCAAAAAGTCTCAAAAATTTCAGCTCAAACCTTTTTCGAAGTCTCCAAACAGTGTGCGGCTCAAGCGTATTGGGCCTACCCGGTGAGAATCAGAAACGCCCTTGAGAACAAATTTCTGCAGAGTCTTGCTCAAACTCGTAAGAAAATATTTGTTATTTTAAAAGTAACATCTTTAGAATTCAACAATGTACCCCCATTCATCAGTATTTGGAAGAAAGCTGGTGACAATTGGACATATTATGATGGAACCTCACCGCTTCTCTATCAGAATTGGGCACCTGGTTCGTGGTTAAGCTGGTAGGGTAATACAAAAGTTCTCCTATAACTTTTTACTAAAACTTTATTTTAAAATAACTGAGATGAATCAAAAGTTTCTGTACAACTTTTTAGTAAAACTTGATTTTAAGCTATTCAACTAAACTTTTTAAAAATAGAAGCCTTAATAAAATTATACTTTAAACCATTAAAAGCTCAAAAAAGCTATGATAAGCTAGGAGCTCATAGCTCTTCATAGCTTTCTTATATGATTTGCCCTTTAAGCACAAATGGTTGACAGCACGCTGCCGAAATTAGCCAACTTCCAATGTTTATACAGATCCTTAGCACCGATGAAATTAAAGAATTTACACAAATTTTAAGCTTTAAATATTTTTTCTAATTAAACTAAACTAAACTTGGTATTGAACACTCTTTCTGGGGCTTTATGGAGAATCATTTTTCCATAAAAACACCGATCGAAATCGATAAAAACACTAAAATCTGCTGATTTTGATACGACGGAGTTTCTATTCAAATGAATGCTAGCCTAAACCCTTTAAAAATTATTTTCTAATGTTTTTAGGATAAAGATAAACGTTAAAAGTGCATAAATTTTCGTTTGGGATTAGTCTAAACTTCACGAAGGACTAAAAAAATTGAAAAGAAGGTCGATTTTGGCAGCGTACTGTCGATCACTTGTGGTCCAACCATATAAAAAAAGCTAAAGCTATGAGCTCCTTATTAGTGGTTTTAAATATAATTTTATTATGGTTTTAATTTTTAAAAGTTTAGTTGAATAGCTTAAAATCAAGTTTTAGTAGGAAGAAAGTTTGTACAGAAACTTTTGATTCATCCTGTAAATAGAGCCGTGTGATGGAACAGTTTAAACTCAAAATAAAGAGCTTATTGTTAGCGTTTGAATCAAAAACAAATTCAGCTGCTTTTAGGCGAGCCCAGCTCTACGACGAATCGGGACCTCTGTGCTGTCATGAGCCCAACAACTGGCTTGTGGAAGTCGAGTGAATGCACGTTGACTAAACCCTACTTTTGTACTGTTGAGATCAGTGAGTTTTGTTAGTTTAACTGTTATCATAAAATCATTTACAGGAGATTCTCAATGTGACCCTGGATGGATCTACAATGATAGCTTCGATTTTTGCTATTATTTACAGGTTTTTACTGAAAATAAACCCCTGTCTTGATTGCTATTGCTTGCTCTTTTTGTTCAAAAACAACTTTCAGAATTTCACAATGGAGGGTCAAGACTGGAAAACGTGGGGACCCTATGAGACGGAGCCAGCCTGTCAAGCAATGAGTCCATATTCCCATCTTGTATCGATTCACTCAAAAGCTGAAGATGACTTTGTTTACAGTTTGTGTGATCTGAGCTTTATAATTTACAAAAAACAAGTCCAGGCTTGGCTCGGACGTTTACTTTCATTAATACCCCACCACAATATTCTCCGGAGAGCAATCCCTGCCATTATCAAGGAGTGAGCATCGGATTGCTGGGAAGTGCTGTGTTGGGCGGTGCCTGGACTGATGGAACAAAGATTGACTATCTGGGGCAGATGGACTCACCGGGAGATTCTGCAAATTGGATGGTGAGAACCAGACGTGTGACGAAAACATCTGTCGGTCCTTTTTGCCATTGGAAATTTGAGGTTTTTTGTGTTTTTCTTAATAACAACCCTTCTCTTTTGTTTGTTTTGGCTATCATTCGATTCAGAATAAAATTGCACATCGAATGATACCAAAATTAACTGAAAATATAATATCCATGCAAGGTCATGAGGCAAAAAGTTAAATCTTACCCATAATGGGCGGGGTTTTGTTTTTCAGTCAACAACTTTGCATGGATCTTATATTTTCAGTTAGTTTTGGTATCATTCGATGCGCAATTTTGTTCTGAATCGAATGATAGTCAAAATAAACAAAATAGAAGGGTTGATACTAAGAAAAACACAAAAAAACCTTAAATTGCCAATGGCAAAACGGACCGACAGATGTTTTCATTACAAGTCTAGTAAGAACTAAGCAAAACAAAGAGATAATTGTACATTCCTTTTGGCGATTCTTTATCAGAGTTATTTTTGTATCTGAATTTGAAAGAGTTTCCAAGACAGCGAAAAGCTTCCAGCTCTTGATTGATTTGAGCAAAAATAAAAATCCAACGCAATTCACGAGTCAAATGAAAATTCAGATGCAAAATGATGATTCTTGTTCGGAGAAGCAATGGCACGCTCACGGTACAAGCCTCGTTTGGTGTCGATTTATCTGCAAAATGCCTTCTAACAAGCAATTAAGTCGCATTTTGGGAATTAATAAACAGTGATCTCTATATTAAATTGATAAACCTTTTGCATGGCTCTATGAAACTTTACAATTGTTGAAACATCTTTTTTTCTATCAAACTTTTCGTATTTCTCATCATTAGCTTAGCTAATCTTTTGACAGCTTGTGCCGCCGCGCTTCCAATAAAATTTAACGAGCTGGAAAAGAATAAGCGAGCAGACAAAATGAGAATAACAAATTGAGATAAAATGAGAAAAAGAGCAAAAAGTAGGCTCTGGAATTACTTTTGAAATCAAACATCTTTTATATTTCATTTTTTTCACTGCGCCAAATGTTGTCCAATCCATCGTTTCCAATTGTCTAGCCAATTACCAATATAATCCAGACTTGAGTGCTTGTCTTCTCTATTTGAATCAATCAGTTCAATCAATCAATCAGCTCAATCAAAGCAATGACATTAAATTACCGTCAATGCTTTTCCAGAAACATGGAACAATGCAAGGAGAGCTTGCATAGAATACGATGGTGATCTTATTTTGATTCATAACACTTTTAAAAATGCTAGAAAAGAATTGAGTGTCAGCTTTTCTTAAGAAGAGAAGTTGAAGGCCACGTTTCAAGAACGAATTTAAGCCGCTTTTTTGAAGTGCTTTTTTATCGGGTAAGAAAACTTTACCGACTATGATTCAAATGTCTAACTGAACTACTTTGTACGTGTTCAAAAGCTAGCCGCGTCACACTTCTTTATTGATCAATTTATAAGTATCATTATCCACAATTTAACAACGGTTTATGAAGTACCTAAGAAAGTTATGTTACAAAGCAAATTATTAGAATTTCCACAAATAGAAAATACCTCACTCAAAATTGCAAAATCTCTTGGGTTTTTTTGTCTAGCACAACTTTTCAACGGGTTCCTTTGTTTGAACCATCTCTACAGGCACCGATTGTCGCATTTGTTGATCGATCAGAAGTTGACGATCTCTGAAGCTTTGATTTGAGACAACAAGGTAATAATTTCAATAGCTTCAATAGCTTTTGAGATTTAAAACCTTGCAGTCTTTCTGCAAATAAAACCTGATATATCGATAAAAGTTATAAGTGACCCAGCACTTCCAAATGACAAGCGCAGCGCCGATAAGCAGACTGGCTATGTATTCTGAAAGTTGATTTTATTTTAATATGTTTATACTGTGGTCATTTAGTGCTCGCTAAACATTCACAGATCACAGAGCTTCGCTAACCTGCAATCACTGTTAATATGGTTGTCTTTGTGTTTTGTTGTTGGGTGGTGATTCCATGAGATTGTGAGATTCTAAATTTAAAGAATATTTAAAATGGAAATTTAGGAGTAAAAAGTAGAACCTTATTTAGGTAATTGGGGTAAAAAGTAGGGCCTTATTTGGGTCAGATTGAAAACTTACTCGAAACCCACAACACTCAAACCGATAATGGCAACCACAAAAGCGATTGCCAGCAACACGACTTCGATGAGCTGAAAAGGTTTATTTGCTTTTTTTTTGATTTTATAGAACTCACATAGAAAATCCCGTACACTTGCATGTACACGGGTTTAAGAGTGAGGATTGACATGATGGCAAAGATGACCATTATGGTGGCAACGGGGGATTGGAGTGACTGAATGAAAAGGCGAGTTTTTTGGTTTTCAAATGATTGAAAAATATCTTACCGCAACAACGAGCGTGGTTCGATCGGTAGTTGTGGAAACTAGTTGCATGAATGAGTAAAGAAGAGACAAAGCATCAAGAAAAATCCAGATCGTGAAGCCTGTCTAAAGTTGGAGCTTTGGATATGAAATTTACAGCTTTGCATCTGCAGAAGAGGGCTTCCTTCAAAAAATATTTGATACCTAGTCCAATCCAAGTACTTTAAATTGCAATCCTTTCCATCTTGAAGTATTTATTATTTATGTTTGATAATGCTCTCTTTGATGTCAATTTCTTAGTTCGATGTCATCCTTACCTTAGCCTTGCATCCATTGCAGCAACACCGGTAATCACCCTCATTGACAGCTTGTTTCACCTGAACAGTCTCCGGATACCAACACCAACCTCTGACCATTTAGTCAATGAAATGTTGAGCTCTGACATGAGCTATGAAAACGGGAAAATGGAGGGAGCTAGAGACTTTTCGGAACCGTTATTAATTTTCAAAAAGTCACCTAAGATCAGGAACTTCACCTGCAACTCTTTTAAATGGTTCGTTATTTAGTTTTACATAGTTCATTTGAAAATTGCGATACTTCCCAAAGTTTCTTGGCGCCAGGTGTTTTAATAATAAGTGGATTTTGAAAAGTTGATGTAATAAAAAGTGATAAAAATATCAGAAGTCAAAAAAAACTTGAAAATTGATCAAGGTAAGAAAAATTTTTGAATGAAAATCAAGGGAAATAAAAAAAACAAGGTTTTCGAAGATTTCCAATAGTTTTTCTATTGAACTTAGGCACATTATTGAACGGAATACTATTTTTGACAATTTTGATTGTTTTTGTTTGTTGGTTTTTTGCATAACCTCAGCTTTATTGGCCTTTGTGCTGAGATGCAAATTACCATAAGCAAACAAGGGTCAGCACGATTTCCTTTGCAAGCATTGCCAGATGCTCAAAGGGATTCACATCTAACATTGTTTTTGATTTGATTCCTATTCCATGGTCAACAGATTACCCAAGATCCCATATAAACTTTTATCGCAGCATGATGATTTAAAAAATGAAGCCCCAAAGAAAGCGATGGAGTTTGGTAAGTCAAATTTATTTTGAGTAGGCGAAAGGGATCGATCAGCACCCGAACATGTAAAAATTGCGCAATATTAAGCATCAAAAATTAGTTCAAAAGAAGATACCGTAAATACTGTAATAGTACCCCACCCCCCTCGTACAGTCGCGTAGTCGCAAAAGTTTGTTAGTATTTCATTTTTTTCAAAAAATGCGTCTTTGGTATCAAAAAATAGCTGAAATTCAGGGCTATTTTTTGCTACCTAAGCGCGCATTGTAGCATAAACCAGTGTCGAGAAAAACTCGTTCAAAGCTAGACTACGCAACACTCCGCACCGTCATTATGGGGGTGGGATACTATTACAGTATTTACGATATGTTTCGGGAAATAATTTCCAATTGCTCTGATACCTATTAGGCTGTAAACTAAGCCTTGACCCCCTCAGCAAAGTTTCGAAAGTTTGTTTACGTTTAGTGAGGGTACGCCCTGTTTTTCTTCAAAGTATTGGCTTATCAGTTCTTTATCCAAAGACACAATTCAGAAAGCCAAATGCTCTTTTCTTTATTGCAAATTATTTTTTACTTGATTATTTATTAATGCTACTCCAAATCTACCAACCAGACATTTCCGACATGTCATGTTGTATAAATTTAAAAAAGGGTCTTCTATCTCGCTCTGGCAAACATTAATAGTGTGTATGGGGATGACTCTTCTTCCAAAAGTACAATAAAACGCTGGTTCCACACATTCAGAAATGGGGAGATTTTTCTCAAGGATGAAGACCAACCGGGTAGACCCATAGAGCTTGAAAATGCAGACATTCTTCAAAAAATTTACGAAAACCCCGGATTTCTTTGCGTGAAATTGCGGCTGAGGTTGGATACTTTCTTGTAACAGTTGAAAAGCACCTCCTTACTATGGGTTTTAAATCGATTTACGGTGCCCCACAACCTCACCGACCCTATGAAAGGGCAGAGACAAGTTGCCGCTGCCCTTCTTTCCAGATACAAGAGGAAATCTTTCTTGACGCGCGTAGTGACGAGAGATGAGAAGTGGATTATGAATGCAAACTTTCAGAAAAAACGACAATGGGTGGGACCTAGAGCTACGCCAGCCATATGCTCCCCAGATCCTTACCAGAAGAAGTACATGCTATTAGTTGAGTGGGATTTTTTAGGCGTCACTTATTGGAAGCTTCTCGATAATAAGCAGACAATCAATCCTCTATTATACAGCGACCAGCTAAAGGCTTAGCTCAAGATTTAGTTTATAACCTAATATTGTTGTTAATTACGAGTCAATATTTATCCAGTAGTAAACTTTCAAACAAAAGACAAATTTTCAAAAGAGCAAAGACAAAAGACAATTTTGCCACGTCTCCATCATATTTATTTCTTTTTCCAGTGTCCAACACCAGGAATGATTTCCGTGAAGACATCGCCCTACTTCGTGCAATCGCCATATTGGCCGTTCTCGGCTATCATTTTTCGCCCACTGTTTTCCCAATGGGTTTCGTTGGAGTCGATATGTAAGTTCGAAAACAACATTCTCGTATTAAAATCTTTCAGTTTCTTTGTTATCTCTGGATACTTGATTATGAGTATTCTGGAGAAATCAAAGGACCGTCCACACCGAGTCTTCCTCTCATTCTATTATCGACGCTTAAAGCGAATTGTGCCACTCTATCATTTTGTGTTGTTCTTTATTGGTAAAGAACTTACTAGTCTTGCCAAGACCCAATTTTGCTTTTCAGGACTTGCCCTGGTTTTCTGCTATACTCCAATCTGGGCCAAACGCTACTTTTCTTCCTACTTTCAAGCCATCTTCTTCTACTTAAATTTTGATCTTCTATGGGCGGATGGGAATTATTTTGCAGAAGTAAGAAACAGCAAAAACAACTTTCGAACTTGTTCAGGCCACAGAAAAGTTACCTTTCCTGCACCTTTGGTCTCTTGGAGTCGAGATGCAGTTTTACTTGATTGCCCCGATAATATTTTATATCTCAAAGTTTGATGCAAGTAAGTGGATAAAATAAACTTTTCCAAACCTCAATAAGAGATTTGTAAGTCTATCTTTAAACCTTAAACTGAAGCTGAAGCTTAAGAAGCTGAAGCTGAAGGTCTCAATCTTATGTTGAAGTGAGACAAGAGACTTGCTCGGTACCACCAAATCTCTTTCAGAGATTCGCCTTGGCCAATTTATTTTGCTATCCTTTGCTTTTTACTCTTTATATTTCCAATACAATTCCAATAAATCAACCGCGTTCTATCATCCACTTGCAAGAATTTGGCAGTTTCTTTCTGGCATGCTGGCTTCTCAGCACACAGAGGAAGCGAAAATGTGTAAGTTTTCATTCAAAGATAAAAGATTAAAAATTTTAGATTTGGAATCAACTAGATCAAACACTTTCTCAATGGTTTTTATGGTTTTCGTATTTTCAATCTTTCTACCGCTTTTTCACGGAATCTCCACCCCGAGCGCTCAACAAATTTTCGTGACAATATCGGCAACGGGAGTCATGCTATTCTCGCCGGCTGGGTATATTTCAAATATCTAATAATTCCTTGACAGTTTCATTTTTTTTCTGTCTTTACTTTAGTTTTTACATTTACTTATTCAGATCTATTGATTGGGGTCTTTTCCGTCTTCAGTATATCGCTGAGATTTCCTATTCCCTATATTTGGTTCACTATCCCATTCTCAAAGTTTCCGAATATCTGGTCGACTATTATATCGTTGAATCCCAGGGTTTGATGTTGAATGCAACTTGCCAAAATGACTGATCTTCAGTTAAATGGATCACCTTTCTGCTTACCATTGTAATGAGTGCTCTCGTCAATCGTTTTCTGGAGAAACCGATTCTTTCAGATCACAAAACTCGCATATTTATCAAATCTTTGTTCTGCTTTGCTGGATGTCTACTATTGAGCTTAAAGTGGAGTTCAATTGTTGATCAAAGCTGGTGTAAGTTAAATCTAGAGAATACCAGAAAACTGAAGCTGAAACTACTGAAATACGTTATAAACTAGATTTTTTTCAAATCTTTCAACCCTAGACGGTATCATATTAGGCTGTTCAAAAAGTCTTTTCATTCCATTTTGTACTTTATTTAAAACCAACAAATGCACCAATCGAACTACGGTTTGTTTCATTAGAAAGGCCAATTATTTTCCTGCAAAATAACATTAAAACGGGTTTAAAATGTCTTATGCATTTCTTGGGAGCGTGAAGTCAGGTAGTCAAAAAGTACGTCTCGATAATGCGGTTTAGACACTTTAGCTAAGGAAACCTATTTTTAGGTCAAGAGATAAAAGATAGAGCACAAAAGGTTAGGTATATAGCCAAATTTTTAGAGAAATTCATTCAGCCAATTTCTTTGTAGAGGTTTTTATAGATTTCGAGGAAAAACACGTTTTCACTCTCGATTTTGCTTGAAAATGAATCCAAACTGACTTAAAAAGATGGAAAATTGAACAATAAGCACTTTTTCTTTAGAGCAAACATTGGATAATTGGAGAATTTGTTATTTTTAACGAAAGTATGAACAGAGAACAGAGAAAACCCATGTTTTTGTTAAAAACCAACAAAACATCATTAAGAGAAAACTACTGGACTGGTTGGTTTGAAAATTTGATTATAGACGTAATCAAACATTCTCTACGTTTTTTATTTGAACATCAAAGTAGGTTTGTTGTATGAAAATATTTAAATGATCAACTTTCCATCAGCCCATTTTTGACCATTTCGATCATTTGAAAAAAGTGTTTAAACAAAAGCTTTCCCGTCTGGCTCAAAAGGTGTTTTGTAGAAAAAAGATAGGGCTTTCTTATCTTTGAAGCCTCTAGGGTTTACTATTAAATTGGGTTGGAAAGCGCCTCTTGAAAGAATACTGACATTTCATGTGCATTGACTCGATAAAATCTAATTCTATTAGTTCTCTATTAGTCTCTATTAGTTCTAAATAGTTCAAACAAAAATTTATTTATGACCTTAAGATTAAAAAAAACATTATTTGAAGAAGAGCTTTGAGATATGAAGCATTTCAAGCACGATTTCATAAGAAAATATTCATTGTGTCAGTCGCTTTCATTTACGGAGCTTCTAGTGACCCTAATTTTTCTTATAGCTGACCGATCGGGCTAAAAATTGGAATATAAGTGTAAAAATGTTATAAAAATGAAAATATAATAAACTTTAGGTAATCTGCCACATGTTTGATTCAATCTGCCTTCATATAAGCCGTAACACATTAAATGTGTGTTACGTTGTGTTGTTTTACACATAACACTTTTAGGGTGGCACTTCCTTGTACAACCGACTAGTTTTATTATTTTCACCATCCAGATGCAGCAATGAAATTTCAGCTGAAGAATCGGTTATTGCTGCAAATGCACGTTACGCTGGTAAATCATATTACCCACTTTATGGCGGTAAATTTGTGTCCGATGCTTACATGAGCCCACCAGTTCCACCATTTGGCCATTACGTCTATTTAGTGAGTTTCCACCAATCCACCTTTTCATTCACCAACTCAAACTTTTAGAATAACACTGGAAAACTCAAAATAGCAATCTTCGGTAATTCTTGGGCAACACAACAGGCTCATGTTTGAATTTTCTTTGGTTAACTTCTGGAAAACAGTTTAGATGATCCGAAAGTTCTTCCCACCCAATCAAACCGCGTCTTTAAATCTTTTTTCAATGCCCAGTTTTGCTTACGGAATTCACAACTATTCTCCATTCATAAAACGTTTGATTTATCATTTTCCTTAGTTTTCCTTTTTCAGAAAGAACACCATTCATGTTGAAGTTTTTGAAAAGAACACGACCGGATCTTGTCTTCATACTTTTGCGGTAAGTTTGTAAGTTATTTTAAATAAGAGTTATAGATTAAATAATAGTTATAGATTAAAAGCTTAATGACATCGAAAGCCGGATGAAAATCCAACAAAAACACTTATTTTTGAGATCTTGAAAATGTAGGTACTGGGTTGATGCAAAAGAAATTTCGGTCGGTATAAAATATTCTATTTTTTAGAGCTGGGTTTTGATTTTCTTTTGTATATTTGTACTCTTAGGGATTTACTTTATTTTTACGCTTTTTTTTAAATCTAAATCAGAGCTGTTACTTTTTAATTGATGTTTTAATTGTCATGGGCACAAAGTGATGTTGTCTTGCTGGTGGAATATCAACGGGCTTGTTTATTTCGAATTATTAAAAAGCCCGGAAAAACAGTTGATTCACCTTGTTTTATTCAACAGCTCAAAAAAGGTTTGAGCAAATTTGGTTTGAACAAATTTGGTTTGGGCAAACCGCAAAAGGTTTAAATCCCTCGACTGTCAATTTTCTCCGTCACAACGCGCCAGCACACACAGCGAAAGCTTGTCGGATGATCTTAGAGGAATTAGGATGGAAGATCTGACCGCGTGCGCCATATAGTCCAGACTTATCACCATCTGATTTTCATCTCTTCAGATCGATGCAACATTCCCTTGAGAATTGCCAATTTAACAATGTGCAAGAGGTCGAGATTTGGGTCATTGAAAAATAGAAGAGCTTCTTCTATCAAAATGTTTACAGTAGTTTAGTCTATCCATTAAGAATTAGGAGTTCTATCACACAATGGTAAAAGCTCTCAAAAAAGTTCTAGAAATGGTTCAGAAATGGAGACTACGGTGCCGTAACAAAAGATGATGGCCTCGTGGAGATCTATTGGGAAGGAATTCGAAATATTAGGTGAAAACTGTAGAGTAATGAGCTTGAACTTGCTAAATTTATTTGAAAATTAAGTCTAAACCGCTTTTCAACGCTTTCAGCAAGTACGCGAAAGAGATCTTTATCGAGGGCCATCATCCATTTGATTGTGAGGGAAGTGAAAAAGATTTCCTTTATCATTATATCGACAATCTACAAAAAGAAGCCGATTTGACAAAGATGAATCCAACATTTAATGTAACTGATTGCTAAGGAAACAAGGTTTTGAAGTTTTCATTTAGGATAGTTTCTATGAGGCACCAATAAATCAAAGAGTGAAGATTATCATGGAAAGATGTGCGAAATGTCATCTGCTCGATGTGGCTGAAGCGTTTATTGGTGGGGAAAATAGAGGAGTATGGTTATAACAGAGTTTCAGATCATTTCAATCAACGGGTTCTCACATATGACCCAAAAACAAAGCTAGCTTTTCTTGACAATCAGTGTCATCTCACTCCGGCTGGACTTGAAAAAATTGAGAACCCAATCCGAGAAGCAATCAAGAAAGCTCTAGGAAAGAACTTTCAATAAAGCCAATTGTAGAAAAGCTAAATTGCGGTTAAAACAGTTCATTGAAATACAGGAAATTGGCTCTATTTAATGGCTTTTAAGGGCCAATAAGGCCAATTCCATAGCTGTGGATGGTTACGTGGCTACTTCAATGCATTCAATTCTCTTTCGTAGTGGGCTTCGCCCCTTTTTGGACCGATCATGATAGATTTTGCAGCCGCGTATCTAGAGAGTTGAATGCATTGAAGTACGTGCTAGAGAGTTGAATGCATACGTAACCATCCACAGCTAAAACCCAGGTCGAAATTGAACTTACTGTATAGTAATTTGAAGTTATTCTTTTTTCGTTTAACTGTACTGAACACAACCTTGGACTTGGGTATTGAAACCAATTCCATTATTACAGATCCCACTTTATGTTAAAATTTCTCTCATTTCGGGTTTGAATCTAAGATTTTTCAATTTATCTCGATTATGAATCTTGCAAACAACCCAATTAAAGCAACTACACAATTGCTGTACGTTTAACTGTACTGTACACAACCTTGGACTTGGGTATTGAAACAAGTTTAGGGCTAAAAATAGATAAAGCTTGATTCTATTTTAACAAAACACAAAGATTTTTACACTGATCACGTTCTAGGAAAGTTTTAATTCATTGAAATTCTCAATAAGTCGTAATATTGGCTTTGACGATCGGCCAAGCGTTTATTCCATATATATTTGTATGGCTATCAATTTCTTGAGAAATACAAGCTCGTTTTTTATTTTGTTTTTGATTTGTGGTGGTAATGTAAAGGCAGAAAAATTTGTGAATTTCAAAATGATGTACTGGTTTCAGAAGGATCAATATCATCTTGTATACAATGGTTTCGCCGCTCAAGAATACATCTTTATGGTTGCAATATTTGAAAAGGAAAATGACAAGCATCGAGTTTTAACTTTACGCACAAACATACTCAATTAACGCGGTTGCTTGCAAAAATTTGAAAAATCTACAGGGTGATCAAAAAGTTCCGCATTCAATGACACAATAACCAAGTTTTTGAGTGCTCTTGAACGTAAAAAGAAAAATTTGTGCCATTGTCTGAATACCTACCTACTGATGAATCAGTTTTTCCAAGAAAAGGCTTCATTTTCTCATAGGAGCTTGAATCAGTTTCTCTATAATTGCTATTTTTGCTATTTTTAAAACGAAGCCAATTGATTAAATTCTTTGAAAGTTGCAAAGTTTCACATAATTGATTTGAAGCGGCAATTCTCGGTGTTTCCAATGTTTTATAAAAACGTCATATTCTTATTTCAGTTGGCTACTGGTATTGCAGTGGTAAGAATTTGAGTTTTACGGCTTTGTGAATGATATTTTATGTGAAATAGGGAGCTCAAAACACTGTAAGTTACAGCATTCTGTTTAGCCGGAATGTGAAGGCAAAATTACTTTTTTTTCTAACAAGACTCACAAGGGAAGATCACAAGGCTGAGGTGGCCAAATGAAATGAGCCATTTATCATACGACGCAGAATTTTACGCTGATTCCAATGCTGCAGTACGTTTTTGCAAAATGATACGCAAACACTTTTTTCTTTTAATTGATAACAAACAAAATAACGAAAAAATTAACACACGTGGCAGCAATCTATAAAGTGAATGAATGAAGTGAAAGATATTGTTGTAATACTTATACTAATTGTGATCTCATAATACTAATTGTAGAGTAAAATAGAGCGAATTCGAGCGGTTAAACAGCAAAATAAAATGCAAACAAATGGAAGGGGTCGAACCCAAGCAAAAATTGTAGAGCTTGTTTCAGAAACTAGGCTCTTATCCACTACCCCACTAGCCCAAGGGATAAAAGAGGGTAAAAGAAGAAAAGAGGCCTTATTGATTGATTTTGACCTCTAATTTGACCTAAAACTGTTGGATTCCTCGTGTTTCCGAAACATTTTTCAAAAACGGATAGCAGCATTGGAATCAGCGTAAAATTCTGCGCCGTATGGTAAATAGCTCAGGTCATTTGGCCACCTCAGCCTTGTGATCTTCCCTTGTCAATAGTATTTGATTCATATTAGCTAGATCATTTGTTTTTCAAACGTACTTACTACTGTAACTATTGTACAACGAGACAAGATACTAAGGATTTATCCTATAAAACTTTCAGAGCAATCTCCATTTGCTTTTTATCGATGGCTACGAACCCGCCAAAGGAGCATATCCTTTTATGGCAGCAATTTACGACATGATGAGGTTAAAGAAGCTAAGTCGGTAATTAACCACTGTTTTGAAGTTTGCGTGTATTTTGTGGTGGTGCCATCATTGCACCCGGCTGGATCCTAACAGCTGCTCATTGCTTGTACAAAAAAGTGAATGGGAGTCAAGTGTAAGTTCTTGCTAGTAAATAGGCTTACAAAATTCAGTGCAAAAACAATTTTCACTTGATTTTAGCAAGATAGACTTAAAGCACACATTTGTTCGTCTCGGTGGACATCGTGTTATACCAAAAGTTGATTCAACACAAGTATGTTTGTTCAAGGACTGAAGTTCAAACTGATTTTCAAATGTTAGCAAGATCGCTATATTCTTGAAGCGTTTTTTTCAAATAACACGAAAGAAATACAAGTTCCAGGACTCAATTACACATTTCTTTCAAATGATATTGCTTTGCTCAAGGTGAGTTTTGTAATGATTTCTCTAATGGTTTAACGGTTTGAACCTATAAACCTTTAGCTCAAAGAATCAATTGTATATGGACCAGGTGTTGATAAAATTCTGTTGATTAAAGACGACAAAATGATCCGAGAAAGTGAGATGAAAGGAATTGCGGCTGGTTGGGGACATATCGACTCTGACCGTGAGACTTTTTGGTACTAATAGAGGACTCTAAATTATCTCAAAGAGTCAAGCCTCTAGAAGTGGGTCTACAACGCATTTTCCCAAACTTTCACTATGAAATTCGTGATCTACGCAAAAACTATTCCAGAAAAAGCGGTTTTGGAAAAAATATATTGCCCCCAACTTTATTAGTACCGACTTTTTATATGTTGTATTCGATTTGGATTGATCCAAATTGGATATCCGATTTGGATCAATAGAATTGACCAATTGATCAATTGAAACATTATTGCACATTATGGTATCATGTTTTTAATCATTTTCTAAAATTTCATAAAAGTTTAACTCTGGCAACCTAGGGCAGCCCGTTAGCACCACATTCTGCTAAAAAATGGCTTATTTAAGCTTTGAATATGTTTTGAATTCACTGTAAAATGCAAGAAAGCCTTTTTTCGGAAAAATGTGGTGCTAGCAGGCTGTTCTAGGTTGTCAGAGTTCAACTTTTATGAAATTTTTAGAAAATAATTAAAAACATGATACCATAATGTGTAATAAGGTTTAAATTCCTAGAAAATTATTCAAAACATTTAAAAATCATTGGATATCTGATTTGGATTTGATTCAAATCCGATAAATTGTACTATTCAGGCACGAGAGCACCAAAGTTGCAAGCCGTTGAGCTGAATCTGATATGGGATACCACGAAATGCAAAACAAAAGCGACAGATGAGACTCATTTTTGTGGTTTTGCACACTCCGGTGGAGTTTGTAAGGTAGATGTTTGAAGCAATTTACAAATTACAGCTAGGTTGACTTTTAACAGGGTGACTCGGGTGGTCCGCTTTTTGTGAACTATTATAATCAAAGAAGAACATCGATAAAAGTGCTTATTGGAGTGATTGCACGTGGGCAGGGAAACTGTGAATATGGACCTGAAAAACGAGGTAAGACAGTAGGAAAAAGACCAAAAATTCGGATAACATCGGATTGAATAAAACCAAACCAATAAAACCTAATCGAGATGTTTAATCGCCAAAGTTATAGGCCATTTCACCGATGTGTCAAAGAATTGTGATTGGATTCAGACAAAAACCGGAATCAATGATCTCTGCGTTGATCTTGCTTCTTTGGGAGATGGGAAAGCACCGCCAGTCAGCATGAATCCAGTTATCACACATAGAGCTATCTTTTGCAATCTTTGTCCGGTAAGGTCAATCATTTTCTAAGGTTCATAATAATAATCAGTTACTTTCAGTCACTTCTCGAATGGATACAAGACTTGTTTTCAAAGGAACCAGAGTCAAAAACTTGGGCAAATGTTAAAATCGTCTCGAAGTTGAACAAAGATTGCCAACCGTTAGATCAACTCTATCGACAAGGGGACCAGGTGAATTAACTTTGCATAACATCAGCCTTTTCTTGTGTCTGATTTGCAAAACTTTTATAGCTTTGTTATCAAAATTCAATTTAAATTTCAGGGACCTCACTGCATTGTGTCATTGGCTCAAATTGTTGATGAAAAACTCGAGGAAATCAAAAATTATCAAGGATCCAAAGAAAAAGCTTGTAAAGAATGGTTTCAAGAGCAGAAATGTTATTATTTGAGATAAAATTAAACAAAAAAATGATAGAAGCAGTTAACTTTACACTTAACTGATCAAATGTTCAAATGAAAGACTTTCTCTGAAATAATCTTGCAATTCAAATAACCTATCTTGAAATTTATTGTCTATCTACAATATTCTCCTGAATCATGGCTGAAATGAGCTGAATGAATTGAATACAAGTAATAAGAAGCAAGTGATATTTGTTAGCGTGCTCATATATTGGGTTGGTGAATTGAAAACTGCGGGCTATTGTCATATGTGACCGTTTGAGCACTTTCTTCAAAAGAAACTCATTTTGGTGTCAATGGAAAAGTTGTAGAGAATCAAAAATCAAGCTTATATCCAAATTTTCAGAACGATTCAAAAACTGGTTTTCAAGAAATGCCAAATTTACGAATTTTCACAAAACTTGCATTTTAAGCAAAACCACTAAGTGTATCTTTTTGAAAATTTGGCTATAAGCCTGATTTTTGAGTCTCTACAACTTTTCTATTGACACCAAAATGGGGTTCTTTTGAAGAAAGTGCTCAAACTGCGACATCTCCAGTTCTCCATTCTTGAGTCTCACTTGTCTCACACACAAACCAAAAACCTACTACGAAAGAGGAATCCGCAAATTGCCTGTAAAATGGGCAGAAGTTAGACATGGGCATCGGGTCGGGTCGGGTCGGGTCGGGTCGGGTCAAAGGTGACCCGCTGACCCGACCCGCGACCCGGCTTTTTTCCCGGATGACCCGCTGACCCGACCCGCGACCCGGCTTTTTTCCCGGGTGACCCGCTGACCCGACCCGCGACCCGGCTTTTTTTCCGGGTGACCCGCTGACCCGACCCGCGACCCGGCTTTTTTCCCGGGTGACCCGCTGACCCGAGCCGCGACCCGGCTTTTTTCCCGGTTGACCCGCTGACCCGACCCGCGACCCGGCTTTGTTGGACTAATGCCAACTATCTTTTCTAAACTGCGATGAACATGGACACTATAAACTACAAAAATGACGATCTGTCACACTACAAAAACTTCTAACTGGCTTCAAATCTGTCGCATCGATATGAACTATAACTCAAAAAAATAGAGAATCTCAAGTGCTTTTGGATAGACTAAAGTATATCCAAAAATATCATTGCTAAAGAAAGTTAAAGTTTTTGGTCCTGTCGAAACGGACCGTACTCGCACGAAGTTGAATCGAGTCAGAATACAAACCACTATAACTTTCTTTAGCATTGATATTTTTGGATGTACTTGAGTTCATTTGAAAGCACTTGAGATTCTCTATTTTTTTGAGGTGTAGTTCATATCGATACGACAGATTTGAAGCCAGTTAGAAGTTTTTGTAGTTTACGTTTGTAGTTTGTAGCGCCAAACTGCGACCTCCCATTTTCTTGACTGAATACTTTATGCTTAGTTTATAAAGGCTGCGATGCTCTCTCACATTCATTTATCATTTTTTTTTGCGTTCATGAAAATTATTTTTATTGTTAATTTGGCTTTTTTTATTTCACTAAACTTCATTTTTTTAGCAATGTCCTCAATTGCCCGATCGTTTTTCGCAAGAATTGGCGACGAAGATGTGTGTAACCTCTGCAACATCAAATACAAAAGAGGCAAAAAAGGCGGTACAAAAAACCTGAACGATCATCTCAACAACAAACACAAGGAAATATTTGAGGAGGCCAAAACAAAGTAAGTTTTAGTATTAAATGCTTCCAAACTTCTGTTTTTAGGCAGGCTAAAGAAATGCCAAGAATTTTGCCTATTACAACCTTCTGTGCTAAGGAAAAGCAAATTGAAACGATTGATGCGGTTAGCCTTAAAATAGCCGAGTTTTTTTGCAGCAATAACATACCCTTTAACGTTGTATGTTTTTATAGAATTACAATTTCAAAGAAAATTTTAGGTTGAAAGCAAAAGCTTTAATGAGATGTGCGCGATCCTTGCTCAGAAACGGCCATTCAAGCCAATATCAAGAGGAAAACTAACGCGTATTATTGAGAAGCGAGCTCAAGAAATAAAAGCCGAGGTCTAAAAATTCGATTCATTACATTAATTGTTTCTCATTTAGACGAAAAACTACTTGAAAAATGCTGATAATGTAGCATTAACAACGGACACAAGCTCCAGTCCTAATTGCGAATACGCATTGCAGGTTTTTTTGTTTTCACTTTTGTTCACTCAATTCATTTTTGTTTAGGTTGTGACCGCCCATATTGTAGACGGCAAAGACGGCCTCAAGAAAAGTTTACTAATCGATGCTTTTCCGCTGTTATCTAAGTAATAAATTTACTTATACCTAGCTTCTAAAAATTGGCTTAAGGAAAAGCATAGACATGGCTGCCGACTTAAAAAAACAATGGTCGATTTCGAGATTGAACAAAAGGTGAAAACGGCAACCACTGACGGAGGATCTGACGTAAAAAAGGCTATCAGAGATCATCTAAAATTGAACTGGTAAAATTTTCATTACTTTCTTTAATTTGTTTGATTTTTTGCTTTAGGGTAAATTGCTTCGGCCACAAGCTAAATCTCGTTCTAAGAAGACTTCTAAAGCAAAGCTTTTTGCTTAGTATTATTGATCGGATGAAATCAGCTGTTCGTCGCATACACAAATCGGGAATTTCCCGACGCAAGTTTATTGGGTTTGTATATGTAGTTTCAGTTAAAAATAAAATTTTTTCTTTAAGCTTATGTAAAGAGTATGCATGCCCACTTGTGGTGCCTCGATCGGAGTGTGAAACTCGCTGGAATTCACTCTATTATTTACTAATTGATTGTTTGAGAGCGGTACGTATTTTTAAATTTTCTTGAAAGCTTTGCATTTTAGACACGTCCGATAAATGCAATCCTACGAGAGATAAATAAAGATGTGCTAGACGAAGAAGAACTTAATGTGGTAAAAAAAATTGTCGGAATCCTTGGGCTTTTTGACGAATATTCGAGAAAGGTAAATGCCATTTTTATTTATTTTATTATTATTAATTTTTAGATGTCGTCTGATAGTTCTTCACCTTCGGATATCATTTATTTATTGAAAACTTTGAAAATAACCAGTGAAAAGTTTGTTGTTAAATGCCCAAATTCTTATCTAATATTTTAGAATGATGCTAGGAGATGAAGCTCTTATCGATATATGCAAAGAGTTCACAGACAAGCTCAACAAAGCCACCGCAGAAGCTTATCAGGATGAGTTTTTGCAAGAAGCAATTTTTCTGGACCCACGCTGGAGTCGTAGATGCACTTTATATAAAGAGCTTGTCTGGAATAACATCAAAGAGCGGATCCTCTTCAAAAACGGTAGCCTTTCTCAAAAAATAATTTGTTACGTTTTATTCTTAGATTCCCTTTGTTTGGATGATCAAATTGAGCCCGACATGCGCAAGGATCCGGAAAGCCATGAAATCAATCCACTGGAATGGCTTCTCGTCGAACCTGCCTCCAAAAAAACACGCCTTTCAACTTTGCAGGTGGGTAAAAATCTAAGTTTAGTGCATATTAAGGTGTTATAGCTCGAGATTGACGACTACGTACACTTTTGTACAAAGGAAGCCCGTCCGTCTACTACCGAAAACTTGTACCTGTGGTGGTTCCAAAACAAAGCTCGTTTTAAAAAGTTTGTTCACTCTATTTTCTAGTTTTCAGTTACTATTTTAGTTTATATCCGATTGCGGTTCAATATATATATGTCGCCACCAGCTAGTTCCGTTTCTTCGGAGCGTGTTTTCAGGTACAACTTTTTGTATGTGTAGTAATAGTTTTATTTTAGTATGTGTGGTTTAATTTGGAAAAACAGTCGACGACAGCGGATGGCCCCTACAACATTGAAGTCGGCCCTTATAGTTAGCCTTAATCAAAAGTGCATGAAGTTAGTCTCTTTTTGTATTCAGAAACAAATGCTAATTTTAGGAGTAGATTTTGGCCAACTTCGCTGGAGACTCATTATGGATATCGCTCGGCCCTGAAGATAGCTGCTACAGACGATGAGTTACACATCGAAAAAGAACCGTATTCAAGCAGTAATTTTTCTAATAGCACTAGTGAGTTTGTTTTTCTTACGGATCGGATTGTAGTTATTCGAGCAGTTATTGATAAGTAATTTGTTGTTGTTAATTTTTGTTTGCCTATTTCATTGTTGCGTTCGAATAAATACCTATGTTAATAACATTTCTTGAAAAACATTTGGTAAATTTCTATTTATATTTTGACCCGACCCGCTGACCCGCCCCGGCGAAAATTTTGAGCTTGACCCGACCCGCTGACCCGACCCGGCGAAAATTTTGAGCTTGACCCGACCCGCTGACCCGACCCGGCGAAAATTTTGAGCTTGACCCGACCCGCTGACCCGACCCGGCAAAAATTTTTGGCTTGACCCGACCCGCTGACCCGACCCGGCAAAAATTTTGAGCTTGACCCGACCCGCTGACCCGACCCGGCAAAAATTTTGAGCTTGACCCGACCCGCTGACCCGACCCGGCAAAATTTTGAGCTTGACCCGACCCGCTGACCCGACCGGCAAAAATTTTTGGCTTGACCCGACCCGCTGACCCGACCCGGCCGTTAAAACTCGAAAATGGACATGTCTAGCAGAAGTCGTCAATAATAATGGCAATTACTTGGAATGAATTCATGGTTTTATGTTCAATAAATTTTAGTTCAAGGTCCGGCAGTTTTCAATTCACCAACCCAATAGTTTCAATCTGTTGATCCAGCTCTAGCAATTCGATTTCTTGAAGGTTGAAGCTGCTTGTTGTATCTCCATTTATGTCTTCTTGGTCTAAGATTCAAGCTAAATTTTGTAAATTGCTTAAATAATCATAAAATTTATAAAAGTATACCTTTACATATGGAAATACTATGGTAAAGCTATATGAAATACTTGGTATATGGAAAATTAGTAGCCTTTCAATCCAATTTAACTCTGTTGAGGTTGATTCACTTCTATAAAGCCCAATGTTTTGTGCTAACTGCTTAATGTCGCCTTTCAAAGCGCTAATTCTGTTCTTTAAAGGTTTCACATCGTCGAGCACAACGTCGAGTGTTGCACCACCACTCACGACAAGAAGAGGTGGAAAAATGATTCCCACAAGTTTTCTATTCATATAGATTCAAAACTATATTACTCTAATAATCGATTTGGAATTTGAAAGATTCACTTTTCGATCTGTCATCAAATACATTAGTGAATTGAGGATAAAATCAAACTAATCTTGACTGGTATTTAGACCGAGCTCTTAGCGTGTTTCACACCTTTCAATTGTTACCTACATCACAATCGGCTAAGCACTTAATTTTGCTGGTTCTCTCAAATTTTAAATCATCTGTACTTTAGAAAATACTGATGGATGAATAAAATCACAAAGTTTTGCCTCATCAACTGGGGTTTCTCGCAGACTATCCAGAATTGTAGTTAGAAACAATTCTGAAGAAAAAAACTGGTTAAAGCAAAGTAAAAAACGCAAACGCAAAAATGTTTGAAACGCCTAGTTTGAAAACTTCTAGTTTTATTTTTTTTCTGACAAAATTCATGCTGGAATAGGATAGGAATCAATCCCAAGATTTTGACTCTATTTTAAGCAGTGAACTGCGTATTCTAAGCTGACCTGGATTGCTTGAATCTTTAAGAAGGATTCTTTAAGAGTATTTTCAAATTTTGTTCTCGTAAAGTCAAGTCACACACCAATAAATTCATTAAAATCTGCATGACAATTCAATCGTCAAAATTGCGCTTCCAATTCACTCATTCTCCCAAAACTCAATGTGAAAGAGTGAATTCGAATGAAAAGATCCTTTTTTGCTATTGTTCAAATTTTCGACAGTCCAAGTGAGACCATAAAAAAGGACAGAAAAAGACAGAAAGACAAGAAAAATGCTAGTTGGGAAACAAAACAAAACCTAGTCCAATCCTGGGTTTTTTTTCAGCTCAAAAAGTTACATGGGATCGTTTTAAAACAAAGATGATCCCATGTAACTTTTGGAACTGAAAAAATCCTAGGATTGGACTCGGTTGTTTAGAGACTTTTAGAGACTGTTTTGAAACAAAGGCCCAGGTGCTGAAATCGTTAGATTTTTATGGAATCATTGAATTGAGTCATTGGAGTTTAAATTAAGGCTCAAAATCACATTTCTTTATCTTTACACAGTCTCTTGTTTGCGAAGCTAATAGCAGACAAATATTAACTAATATTTGTGCAATTTATCTCAGACAATTCTTGATTTCTTTTCAGGAATTCGTAAAACCAATCCAGTGACTGGGTGTCTGAAAATGTGCGAGAAGAAAAGCTGTTGATTTCGTGATTCGCTTTGAGAGAAAATTGAAAGAAAAGGAATTGATTGCAATAAAATATTCTCACTGTTAGCCGGCCAAAGGGTTTTTTTTCGTCGATTGAATTGATGATTCTTAGAATTTTTTGATAGATTACGATAAATCTTCAGTTTTTTGGGTTTCCAACTTTGCAGTTTAGTCTCAAATTCAAAATCAAAGCCGAAATTTTATTGAACAACTCTGATTTTGGACTGATTTTAGACTAGGACTAATTTGGACTGATTAATCTAGACTAGGCAGCTCAATTTTTACGAAGTTCAATTGTTCAGAATGGCATTTTATTGGGTTGGTGAATTGAAAACTGCGGGCTATTGTCATATGTGACAGTTTGAGCACTTTCTTCAAAAGAAACCCATTTTGGTGTCAATGGAAAAGTTGTAGAGAATCAAAAATTAGGCTTATATTCAAATTTTTCAGAACGATTCAAAAACTGGTTTTCAAGAAATGCGAAATTTACGAATTTTCACAAAACTTGCATTTTAAGCGAAACTACTAAGTGTATCTTTTTGGAAATTTGGCTATAAACCTAATTTTTGATTCTCTACAACTTTTCTAGTGACACCAAAATGGGTTTCTTTTGAAGAAAGTGCTCAAATGCTCAAACTGGGACATCTCCAGTCCTCCATTTTTGAGTCTCACGCTTGTCTCACACAAAAACCAAAATCCTACCACGAAAGAAGAATCCGCAAATTGCCTGTAAAATGGGCGGAAGTCGTCAATAATAATGGAAATTATTTGGGATAAATTGATGGTTTTATGTTGAATAAATTTGAGTTCAAAGTCCGGCAGTTTTCAATTCACCAACCCAATAACTCAAAAGTACCAAAATTTGAGTCAATCAACCCCACAATCCTTGTTTTTCCCATTCCGTTGTTCCCAAAAAGCAACCTTGTTTTGTCAAATTTCGAATCAAATCCATTATCCAGTAGATCACCAAATGGTTTTGGGGAAAAGATATTGCCGAATTGGGTGATGCCCGCCAGTCACGAGGGCGCGCGCTTTCCGGCACTCAAATACGGCTATTCCCGAAAGCAAAACACCTTTTCCAAGACTCTTGATTCCTTTTCTCCTTTACTCTTTACCCTTTCTCTTTTTTCTGTTTCACTCTCATCCATCAAGGCTGTTCAATGTGTTCCCCTCTATGGTTATCGGCAGAGTTTTTGCCGTGATCTCTTCTTTTTGAGACTTGAGCATCCCTCGTGCCCATTTTGCGCGCTCGCTCAAATCAGCTGTTTCCTTGAAAATCGGTGTGACGAAATGTGAGATGTTTTGAAGCAAATAGAATTTTTACTGTCCTTTATTTTGAAAACAAAGTCGTTGATGAGCTTGGAAATTGTCTGCAAGTCTTATCAAGCAAAAGAAAAGGTTTTTGAAGACTGATGTTGAGATGAGTTTACGCTAGTTGGAATTGGGTATACTTTTGAGTGTTTCTTATCACACATTTAGGTTATTTGCCATATCACTAATTGCAAAAGAAGGATACGGTAAAAAAAACAACGCAGTACTACAAACACTGTCACTTTCTAAGATCTACAGGAAAAGCTACTGCCTTTTCCTGTAGCTACTGCCTTTTTTAATCAAAAAGGTGATCAAGATGAGCAAATCCTTAGCCATTCTTTGATGATTTTTGACTAGATTAAGCCCTGAACTAGACAAAAACCTTGAAGAATTAGCTCATATTAAATTGAATACTAAATCTTGCACTCTTCATTTCATTATCTAAATGAATGAGTCTCAAACTGCCAAATATTAATCGATTTTTTTCATTATAAATGTTTATCCTTTATTTTTAGTCATTTTAAAACAATTTTTAATATTCTTGAATAATAGAAATAAGAGAAAGCGAAAATCGGTATTTTTAAAAATATTAAAAAAAATAGCACATAAAGAAAGCCGCCAAACGGATTATTCTGAAATTTTGGTTGTAGAACTAACTTTTTCTGTGCTAGCTTTTTTATTTTGTCATCAAAATAGGTTTTATTGGAAGAAACGGTCTAAATCATCGAACCTTGTCGCTTTTAGAGACTCGGCTCTTTGCTAATGAAAAACCTTCAAAACAAAGCTTTTCAAAAACTTTCAAAAGTCATTTACAAGAGAAATGGTTGGCCTACCGTATTCTTTCTAATAGTAGTGCACCCCGCCAAGCCGAGAATCGAACCTGGATCGAACCTGTGGGATCGAACCTGGATCGAACCTGGATCGAACCTGGATCGTGACGAGCGCGCTCTCAGCTGCGCCACGGCGACAAAAACTGCTGTTTTTTCCCTAATAGTAGTGCACCGAACCGAGCCGAGTTGATGACTATTTTACGGTTTCCAGGCTTTCGCAGAAGCTCAACACTCTAATCCCCCACAAGATCTCATCGTCAGCTACATTTTCCGACCCCACATCGATAGGTTCTGCTAAGCGCTTTTCGAGGTTTGGAGCAATTCAGGCAACGCTCAGGATGAATACTATTAGAGAATACGGTATCTAATGAAAAAAGCTGTATTTCATTTGGTAGCTTAAAATATTCAATTAGAAAATGAATTTGGGTAAAAGACTCAACCTAATAGATAACGTAGATAATCTATTAAGTTACTTGACTAAAGTTTAGATCATTGATATATTGAGTCCGGACTTCTTTAAGTATTGTCTTGGTGAAGGCTAATCGCAAGCCATTGATTTAAATTTAAATTCCATCACTATCGATTCCAAATACCCCAATAGCTCTACAACCTATTTTCAATATTCTTTTTGATGAAGTCAGCTGTTCGATCCCCAATTTCTCCCATCATTTTTTCACCCAGGTTTTCATTTTTTTATCTTTTTTTCATCGCTCCGAGCCCACGAGCTCATTGATCGGACATTTCGAAGCCTTTTCCCGAAAGACTACTGTAGCTATGGTTGACCCGCGTGACCCCATCATTTCCTTTTCCTTACTCATCAAAATTTCAACAAATCATTCACGAGGCTATTTCGAGAAAGCCGGTTTTCACAAATTTCGCAGCCGATTTTCACAGTCGGCCTTTTTTTCGTCGATAGCTTATTTTTGTTGACGATTTTCTTCTTTCTCTTCTCTTCTCGAACTGTTTTTGTGTTTTTGAGTCAGCAGCTCTCGACGATAACCTTGACCATTCTTTTTCGGATTTTCTGTTTCTTAATGAAATTGTTTCATTTCATAAACTTATAGATTTGTAAATTTTATGAATTTCTTTAGTTTCGTAGTCCTCAACGTTCAAAAATCATTTCAAATATCAATTTTTGCATTACCTTTTTTTACTGTGACGTTTTCTTTAGGCAAAAGAGGCAGAACTTGATGTATTTTTGTTGAGAAGTTAACGAAATTTCAAAGTTTAGGTAGATTAATAAAGGTAGAATAGTGTTTTAAGTTAGCCAAAGACTTCATTGTGATCCTTGCTACAGATTTTGACTATAGATTATTCAAATCCGCAGAGTATAGTCAAAAATACTTCCATAACAACTCCATAATTAGACCAAAGTTGAGAAAACGTCGATGACTAAAATAAAATTATTTCATCTCCCTTGAGAATCACTTTAACGAGCCGACGAAATTTAACGAATTCCAGCTTATTACCCCTTTGAAATTAATTTGTTGATTAAAGATTTCAATAACACGTTTCAAGTCAATATGAAGTGAAGTTTGAAGTGAAAACTGGAGCACTTATCAAAACTTAGTCATGCCAATGGGGAAATTTTGGCCCTGGAGCCTAGAATTTTGTGTTACATGTATCAAATCGGTTGATAAGTGTAGTCAAACAAAAGACTCATAGCCTAAAGTAAGAAAGAGTTTCGGTTTAAGGTTCTAGAGATAAGCAACGCAAAAAAAACCGATATTTAGTCTAATTCTAAGAGTTCAGCAAAGCAGAATGGTTAATCTTTAATGCTATTTATGTCTATGATAGCTGATTCTTGCTTTTAAATCAATTTTCCGGCATTAATGTTGTACTTTACAGGCATGACTTTACTTTACAGGCTTTACATGTTAAAATCTGTTCAAACTTTAGGCAGAAAATGTGTTCATGGATAGCTTTATTCAAACTACAGTATATAAGAGGAAAGAATACAACTTTTTTTGGCAAAAGAGCAAGATCATTTTTCTAATCGTCTTTGCGAACTAATGATAGGAGAAATTAAAAGTACCGTAATCTAAACTTAAAACAGTATACAGGCTAAAAGATTCAAAAGACAAAAGATTCATGGCAAATGCAGTAAATTGTCTAGCTCTTTAGACACTATAGCAAGCTATTAATCTAATTACATTTTTGAGCTTTAATCTTTGCGCACTTTATCTCATTGCCTGAATAAAGTATCTATTTATATTATAGTAAGAAAAGAAGCTAAAAGTGTGATATACCATAGCTTGCAGGCGGAAAAAAGCGAAAAATTGAATATCTTTTAATTATCAACAATTTCAACAACAACAACAAACAAAATTTTCAACAAATTTTCAACTGAAAGTTTGTCAACAAGTCAACAAATGGGGCAGCTACGTTTTTCGGCTTTTTTCCGTCCCAGTGCTTGTCCCATTTGTTGGGTTTTGTTTTGAAAAGCAATGATTAAATTTTCCGCTTACAAGCCTGCATAGCACAACGTACTTTCTACAATGAACTTAAGATCAAAAGTCTTTTCGTTATGTCCTTTTCCTAGCTCTTTCCAAAGGGATGAGAGATGATTGAATAATGACTGGAAACATGCATTGTCTTTCCTTCCCTTTTTCACTCGATCCTTTCGCGCCAGCCGATCGGCCCTAAAAAGAATGCTCACGGAGATAGCCAAGAAAAGACACAGGCCAAGGACACATTTGCATATTCTTTTTTTTTCTTTGGCTATCCTAGAGTCCTTAGCCTAAATGAGTGAGATCTTGGAGAGCATTTCTTTTGGTGCATTCATTCGGAGATGGTTTTGATGAGTGCCTGCATCTATTATACACAGTTGATGTTTATTTTGGTCTGGGAAGGTCTTGGATTTGAGTTTTTCTTTGAATAGTAACAATTGTAACTTTCTGAATGTACGTTTTTCTTAAAGTTTTGAACAAAGAATCCCGGGGATGGCTACTTTGCGTCAAATCTTTTGCACAACTCGCCATAATTTTCTTCTAAGTTTATGATTTTGATGTTATTTTGTTGCACCTGTTGAGATCTACAAAATGCTAATAAAATCATAAAGATTCCACTTAGAAGGAAGTGATGGCGAGCTATGCGCGAGCTAGTTATGACGCATAAAATTTTGGCGCAAAGTAGCCACCCCCAGAATTTCATTTGATTGTTTGATTTTGATGTTTGATTCATTTTTGAAGCGTCAATTTCTTGTTTCTTGAATAAAATCAATCTTTATTTTGCCTTAACTACTAAATTGTCAAGATGACTTGTCAAAAAGTGTTCATTATAACAAGACTTCCCAAAGAATATGATGAAAACGTGGATGATAACGTATTTCAACATTTAGTTAGAAATTTCAGCAGTAATCTCAAACCCTGTAACATTCTACAAGCGAACAAACTGTTTCTTTTACAAATTTCCTATCTCTTAAACCCTCTAAACACCAAATCCTCCAAAAACCTCAGCAAAAAATGGGCGGAGTCTCATTTCTGGTCACATCAATGTTTTTTCTGTGTCTGTTGAGCCTTGTTCTTCCATTACACACCCGCTAAATCTTTTTTTTTCGTTGGCTAACATAAAAATTTTTCACATCTATGAGTAATCAATTGTTTTGTTTCAAAACCATAAAAACTTTGCTCTATTTTACCCTTTATTTCCATTTTTCCAAGTCCATTTCTCCAATTGGTATTTTGCCGGATTTCATCGACTCGAAATTTCGGGAAATCCCCCAATATTGACGTAGTTTTCTAAGTTTAGCTCTCGTTAATCTAAATCAGTCATATTTAAAAAAAGCTTTCTTGATTTTCTGTAAAGTGCATCTCTAGGAATAGCATTAACGTCAGTAGACTAGGATGATCATTTTGAAGATTTTGATGATGTGGAGAAAATCCACATCCTCTACTCCATGACGACAAATCCAAGTTTGCTGAAAATTTTAAAATTGCAATGATTGGGTCGAACAATTTTTTAAAGTACTTGAGCCGGAAATTTGCCCATTTACCCACCCCCATTGACTCGCTTTTTCGCGGAATATGACGGGATTCTTGAGGTTTTTGATCTGTCTAGAAAAGAGCTACGAATGAAGCAAGGATTATAAACATTTTCTTTACTCTATTCTTACTTGTATCTCTTTTTTACGTACTAATAGATCTAGAAAGCTAAACTTGTGCTTAAAAATCCTATAGATCTGTACAAGGCTTATACTTATAAGTATGATGGCTGATTGTTAGCCTAGTTAAGCTTTTTGTTAGCTTATTGTTAATCATTTTAAGCACCAATTCCTTACTTATCAGTTTTACGTAAAGAAGTAGATCAAGTTTAGCAGTAGATCTTAAATTGTTCATTTTGAAGTTTCATTTTAATCGAATCAGCAATATTTTGCTAAACTTATTGCTAGTGTTTTGAGATTTTCAATCTTCAGACCAGATTGAGAGATTTCACTTTCTACCATTGAAAACAAACCTCTGCAAATTACCCCTTGCAAATATTTCCTTAAATATTAGAACATTTTGCTACTCAAACAATACCGATTCCAGAAGCTTGCGTCAAACTTTTCCATTCCCCAAAACGAATTAGATCCCCTCGTGGTCCACGCCATCTCCCAATGGACTCGACGCCAGCCGAGTCATTTGCAAAATCCGCCTGTTTTTCCAGAGATTACTGTAGCTATCATAGAATGGATGTGGATTAACAAATCACGTTGAATATGAGGCTTTCCCTTTTTTCGAAAAGTGATGTGATGATTGATGTCATTGCCCGATTATGGCCTTTGTTGGCTTTGTTTCCGCAGATAATCTCCAGAATGCGAGGGCGTCTTTGCGCTGGATATTGTGGAAGCTTTTATGAAACGGATTTGTGTATCTCAAATAGGAAAATTCCTTCAGGATGAGTGGCCTGATAATACGCGGGATCACTCGATGAAAAGCTTGTAAATAAGGATTTGTGGGTTTTTAGATAAAATGAGAATTTTATGGTGTTGGAGAGCTTCAATAGGCAATAATTGAAAGAAACGATGTACATGTAGCTTGGGGTTTTTGTCTTGAATTAAAAATAGAAGCAACTAGTTTAACCCATTCACGACGATACGACTGTGGTACATTTTGCTTTAAGCTTTCTTTTGAAGCCAAAACATTCAATCATTTAGTCTTACTATTAGTGCTGTTTGTCCGGTATACTGTAGTGAGATATGCTCAGATATTCAGCCTACCCTCCAGATAATCATCGTAGAACTACAATCACAATAACTGCCACAAGTTTTGACTCTTTATTACAAAAACATGCAAAAACACTGCACCTCTGCTATGACAAACAACCTTTTCCGATATTTTGGGCGCTCAGTTTGTGTTAACTTTTTTACTGATAATTTAGTGAGAATTCAAAGATAAACTAAAATATTATAGCCATTTGATAGCCTTGAATCTTCTCTTGAAAACTAGTAAAAAGTTACTGAAAACAAAATCTTGCAAAACTTGAGTTAACACCAAAAATCGTCGCACCTCGGTGGGCCGTATTTGAGTTAAGAATATTAGAAATTGTCTTAAGAATTGTAATGAAATTGTCTTAAGAATTAATTATAAGCTTTAAGAATTTAAAAGAGTCTAACAATGACCCTTAACACATTCACGAAAAAATCATTTTTCGCTTAGTTGCCATTTCGGACAGCAGCTGTTAGCTGTAGACTTAAAAATTTGCAACCGGAGGCATTCTGGGATAGAGAATCTGAATCCGTTATTAGTTTTTGAGCAACTTTAATTACCGAGCGAATACAGTCATCACTCTTTAAAACTCTTTAAAAGCTTGGTGAAGAAAATCGAGCACATAAATGATCTTGTAAATCAGATTTTAGAAAATACAAATATTTACAAAAGCACAGAGGCATATAATTTTACCGCTTAAAAGAACCTTTGAACTCAATTTGTTCCTCAATTTGTTCAAAAGTTCCGTCTTGTTATGCGTTTGATATGAGATTTGCGCTAGAACTCTCTAAAGCTTGGGTAATTAAACGAGATTGAAGAGAAAAAGGCAAAATCGGATTTAGATTTTGTTCTTTATCTCTTTATCTGTGTCAGAAGCCGCATTACGTCAACATGCAAATTTTCAAGTTTTTGTAATCGCCCCTTCTGACACGGCTCTGGATGTGGGGTTGCATTTGGGTAATTAAACCGGATGAAATCTTCAAAAATAGAGCAGTTTTCTTTAAAAACTAATAAAGGATCCGAATTCTTCATCCTCGAAAACCCCTGATTGCGAATTTTCAGTCGAATTGGCCTCAAAAAAGTGCTAAATCGTATGAAACGGAAGTATGAAACGTATTCAAAAGGAAGCTCAAAGCAAAATGTACCATTCTATTTAACACATTCACGACGATACGACTGTGGTACATTTTGCTTTAAGCTTTCTTTTGAAGCCAAAACATTCAATCATTTAGTCTTACTATTAGTGCTGTTTGTCCGGTATACTGTAGTGAGATATGCTCAGATATTCAGCCTACCCTCCAGATAATCATCCTAGAACTACAATCACAATAACTGCCACAATTTTTGACTCTTTATTACAAAAACATGCAAAAACACTGCACCTCTGCTATGAGTAACAACCTTATTTTCTGAATATCATTAGCCATTTCCAAGAATCGTGCATAAACTGTTTTGGAATGTCGCGAATTCTGATTCTTCGTCTTGGGACCATTTTGAGTCAATTAAGCGCTATGAATTCCCAAAATGACGTCATTTAGGGGCGGGTAAGTGGGTGATTTTGATCTCTCAAGAAATGAGCTAATTCTGTTTAGCCAACTTTCATCAAGTGATGCTTAGAAATCTTAAATTTAAATTGTTTGGATGATTTGGTTAAACATTTGGTTTAACAGCAAAATAGCTTTGTTTTGAATGTAAAAAGTTTATTCTAAAGCTAAGAATGGGATTTGCATGAAATCTGTAGATATTCTTGGCTTTTAAAGAAGTCAATTTCTTATTAATCTAGTTTTTCCAACCATAGCAAGTTCTAGATTTGAGTACTGCTTTAAAACAGCTCAAAACATCGATTCAGATCTCGATATAGAGTCATCGATCCAGATTTTGAAAGCCAGTAGCCCGTTAGTGATCTTCTCTAGTATCTACAGTGAGCCAAAGTTAATTCTATAAACTGTAGCGCAAGGTTTCATGTGTTTAAACTGAAATTTGAACTGGACTTGGTTCACAAAGTTTGTACCTAGTTCAACACAAAGTACACTTTCCTCTTGTTATCTCTACATCAGTATTTTCAATTCTAGAAACGGATATACCTCTTTGCCTTGTCTTTTTTCTAAAACCTAACCTTGTTTTCATTCGAATCAACACCTGAAAATAGTCTTGTTTAGAATAGCCAATGTTTTCGATATCTTGTTTTGATCCTTACTCTTTGCTTGTGTACTTTTTACGGTTTCAAATCTATCACCTAAATGGCACATGGCCAACATTTAGACTTCTATTTTCGCCAAAATAATCTTAGTTGTATCGCTCATTACAATCAGTTCAAGGTCTCCACCATTCTCTACTGAAAAACTTCGGAAATCAGGTTTTTCCATCCCAATTCCTCTTATCAGTTGCCAGACGATCGCGGAGAGCATTTTGCGGGAATGTCAGAGGATACGGTAGCTTTCAAGAGCTCCATCAGAGCTCTCTTTCTCTCTCAAATCTCACTCTCAAAGAGTTGAAGGGGCGGGACTCTCCACAAATCCGAATAGCTAAGCCCCGAGACATTCACTGTTTCCTATCCACACCTGGGGATTTGCTAATTGCCAATGAGCTCAATTTTTTGTTTTCACTTATATTCTTATAACGTTGTTAGTCATTTGTCAAAGTTTCACTTGTTTTAGAATCAAAACCTAGTTCTAGTAGTTCTAGTAGTTCCAGTTTTCAATCTTCGCCTTCAAATAACAATCTAAACTTTCTGCTGTACCCAATTTTTCTTTTTCTTCAAAACCGGAACTTTTCGGAAGCAACAAGTCGCTCACTTTCACTAGAATTTCTCGCTAGTTTGCTTTTTTTTCATAAAGTGGCTATTTGGGAGTGAGAATCGGGAAAATGTTTGCCTAGAGGCTGTTCTCACTTTCCCGATCGACTCTCATGAATGTCCATAAGCGATTCAGAATACATTGTTTGATTGTATTTGACTGGAAGGGTCTACTGTCCATTTGGCTCTTTGGCAAACAAGCAAACAATCTCGATGAATGGATAGGCCATTTTGCCCACTTCCGCCCCACGGGCACAAATTCCTTGCTTGGCTTTCATAGACTACGGTAGTTAGAGCATTAGGAGTCAACTCTACCTAGATTTCATACTCTAAAGCCAGACTAATGTTCCAAGCTTCTAAATTGAGTTGATCAAAAAAGCCATTGGAGCTTTGGACCATTGGAGCCATTACTTGACTTACTTGACTTTGTTGTAAACACTTTTTGGGGTTAGACTCGATTATGGGCTTAAAATTCTGATCAATGACTTCCCCTAATCGAGTTCAATATTTTTTAGAGCTTTTTAAGCTCAAAATCTTCTAAGCCCTTTTTCATTCACTTTCATTTTTCATGATCTCTGAATATCATCATTTTTCATTTTTGTGCCCACTCATTCTGTACACGTTGATCAACGTGAAAGCGTGGTATTTTCTATTTTTGGAAATGTCAGCTTCTCACTGACATCGTGGGATGCTTCTAGAAACTCATCATACGTATTAGGGATCTAGTCATTGTTTTTCACTAGTCACTTTGGCGTAAACGACGTTTCTTGTCAAGTCTTCTCATGAAATTTGCGATCAAGGTGATCTGTTAACGTATAAACTGTCTATAAATTTGCCTATAAGTTGATCTGTTGACCTATCAGTTGCCTATAAGTTAACAGATCAATTTATAGGTAGTTGCCTATAAATGTACCTATAAGTTGATCTGTTAACTATTCTCTTTAAAGCTAAACTATCAACTTCTAGATTTCAAAATCAATTAGCCAAATCTAAATTCATAAATCCATAATCCATTGTCAAAATTGAAATCTTTTAAAGTGCTTGATTCACTCAAAACATAGATCACCCAAAAGTGTTTAAAATTGAGCCGATCTCTGGGTTTACAGCAGTGCTTGATGGTTTTCTTATTACTTTTTGTTTTCGAAAAGATTTTGAGTGGTTTCTGAAAAAATTTTGAGTGGTTTGCTTACTCTTCTGGGCTCAACTATGGTTTATGATTTGATGATTTGATTCCACGAATCCAAGCTATTTGATTTTAATTAAAAATCGGAAGTCAAGCTCAACAAGTTATCCTGAAAACTTTTGAAGTCTTTGCTCGTTTGAAGTTATTTTCAATTGTTGGTCTAACTGTACAAACAGACGGGAATACCGTAGTTCACAACGTAGATCTAATATGTTCCAATCTGTAGATCTTTTTCAATAGAATCTATAGCGATTATCTAGTGCTAGATTTACATTCTAATATTTGATACAATACTATTCTTTGAGGGAATTGGCTTGGCTTACTTGCTTCACAATCTTTAATTGAAATTTTACATATGGTACAAAAACTGAATAGCCCAACTCCTCCACATGTCTAAACTTAAATCTAGTTCCTTCTTTTGACATCATCTGTACCAAATTCGGACACAAATCTAAGCCAGCTACTGTAGCTTTTCCAATTTTCCTACGTGCTGATCCGTTTCCGGTCGAAAAGCGAAATTTCCGCTTCCCCAAAACGTTGGTTTTCTTCAGAAAAATCTTTCTAATTCCTAATTCGAGCCAAAATTAATCCAATATCTTCCAATATTTTTGATCCTTTTCTATTTTTGTAGCTAAATGAACTTTCGAGAACAATATCTCCAATATAATTTCAAGATCCGATGACTAATTGATCTATTTACGTAGGTTTCTATCAATCTCAATTTCAGAAACTCTTCAAATGAGTCAAATCTGCAATTAGTATTCGTTTTGTAGCCTATGAATTCTTCAGATATTAAACACAAATAAGAAGTTCATTTGAAGGCAAATATTGAGCCAATTTTTGGTCCAGATTATCCGTTTTGTTCATTAAATGATGAGAGGGTGGATCTAGTTTTTTTGCTGAGATTTTTGGTACCATCAAATTTGTTGTTTGAGCCCATCTGAGCAAAAATTGATTTGGAAAGAAAAAAATCACTAAGATTAAAAAGAATTTCAAGATTTTGTTCTAACTTTTTCTGAAAGACAACAATGAGAGTAGGGAAGTATAAAAATTTAGGTTGTAAAAAGTTTGGGTGTTTGGATGAAAGAGTTGCTGTTTGGATGCTCAGACTTGGGAAAGAGTTTGATGAATGATAACCTTATCCATTATCCTTATGAATGAACCTTACTCATTTTATTGTACGTAGATCCTATAATACTGGTTGATTATTGCTGAACGATAGCTTGTTTAAAGCGATAGCTGAAAGATTGGCTTGTTAAGCTGTTGTCAGAGGAAAAGTTTGAGCGTTTATACTGACTTGTTAGACTGTTAGACAAGTGCTAGACTTGTATACTTAAGTACAGTATACTTAAATAGCTTACAACTTGTATACTTAAGTACAGTTAGCAGTTTACAGTTAGCCTTACAGTTAAATAGCTTGCAATTAGTCTAAAAAGTTCTAAAAGCCAAAGCACTAGCTTGGCTTTGGTCCTGGCTTCATTTTAATTATGATTGATTGCTTCAAAGACTAATTTAAGTTACTTATTCAGCTAATTCAGCTATTCATTCAATATTCAGGAATCTTTACCCAAACAATGGACTAAACAGCTTTGTCAAGTCCCTATTGAATAGCTTTGCAATTGTTGAATCTTTGAACTTGTAATGTCTGGCCTCTACACTTCCCAGAAAATCAGATTTGGGAAAAATCCGTCTCCTAAAAAGAACAATAGATTTCTGTGGTTTGTTATTCGTGGAATGATTTAGCAAAATCCCAGAAATCTTTAGCTTTTATTTTTCATTCATGCCCATCAGATAATAGCCTTTTATTTTCCAATATAGCCACTTGGTCTCATTTGGAGTGCTGAAAAATCGGCTTTTCCCCACGACTTATCCCATCTTTTTGTAAAAGACATGAGAAGCCGGATTAGCCAAAAAATTGAGTGAAATTTTCACTTACAGCCACCCACAACGATGATGTGAGAATTTTGTTGGAAGATGGGCCTTTGAAACTTTGGAAATGACGAATCATTAATCCATTTAATCCGTTCGATTTGCGTTGTGTGAGCAGAGATAATTCACTAATAAGCAAATGTTTTCCACGAGTTTTTTTCTATTTGGATTTGCGGCTATGCTTTATAATGGCATGAATGGCAATTGAATGGCAAACATTAGTATGAAAACTTGATTTCAGATAATTTGCTATTTGTCTTATACATTTTGACCTATTTTTCTTAAAACTTACTTGTTTAACTTGCCCAATTTATCATTACCTATTTATTTGATTTTAAAATGTCAGAGCTTATGAGCTGTGAGTACGGTACTGTAGCTTATGAGCTGTGAGTACGGTACTGTATCTTATGAGCTGTGAGTACGGTACTGTAGCTTATGAGCTGTGAGTACGGTACTGTAGCTTATGAGCTGTGAGTACGGTACCGTACTCACAGCTCATAAGCTCTTTCAAAAAGTGACAGTACCAATGAACTCGATACTGTCACAAATTAATCTAAACTTCTGACTTCTAAATTTTCTTATTGCTTTTCATTTTTGATTAAATATATAGTTTTGAATACAATACTAGCTGTTGTTAGCTGTTTTCCTTTTCTCTTTTCACCGCTACCATGATTGCTCGTTTCTTTTCCAATCTTCAACTCCATACACCATTTCCAATCCATTCTCAATCCATTCTCAATCCATTTCCAATCCTTACCTCAATCCCCATTCCTCGTCCTCGTCACTTTACAATAATTTCTCCAATCATTTCAGTTTATCTCTAAATATCCCAAAAAATCCAGGAAATACTTCTCCAATTTTTACAAAAGCAAACACTTTCGTTTAGCCTTATTCAAGTGGAGATTTGGTGATAAACCGCTTTTTTCTATTCAATTTTTATCGAAATTCTCTCTTTTTTTTGTGTCCCAAAGTACAGCAGTTGATATCATCATTTTTCAGATTCAATCCGCAACCATTCAGTCGAAAATGCCGTACCGAGCCGAGCTGAAAAGACCGGATTTAAAAGGTAGAGACTTCAATTAGATGTATGCGAATTTGAATATCACATTGAATATCACAACGAATTAATATCACATTCAGAATGACGATGAATTTGAGTTTCTGTTGTTCTGATTCAAAATTCAGTTCTATTGTCTTATTCATCACTAAACCCTATCAAATTCAAAAAAAGACTACAAAGATTTCGAATGAAATAAGATTTAAAGCAATTCATTGATCAGAGTTCAGATAAAATTGAAAAACTGAATTTTTTTTTTACTTGATCTTTTGTACCTGGGATTTGCCGATTTATAGTCATAAAATGTCAATTTTTAATCAAAATTGAAATTGTGGGGGTGTCAGGTACTCATAACATAAAACTATAGGGTTTCCACAAAAAAAATTTGGCTTTGAGTGAAGGGAAAAAGAAAACGGGTTATTTGGTCTACAGGCAAAAGGAAAACGATCGTATGATAGCCCTTTTTGGGGATTCGAAAAAATTGATTCCAGGCGGGTTTAGTAATCAATTTAGAGTTGAAAGGATGGTAAAGAGATCGTGTAAACTGTTACTGACTGAAGAATGACGTTGAGAAGTGAGCTGTAGTTAGATTGAGCCCAAGAACTTATTTCTTACAGCAAAACTTGAAACTACGTCACTTTTCCAGGGAACTTTCCGTGTTCGGTGTGTGGTAAAGTGTTTTGCCATTCGAGTTCGCTGAGTAGACATCGAATGCAGGCACACTTCAAGAGCTACCAATGCACGCAATGCAACCAAGAGATATCCAGTGAGTTGTTAATCTATAGAAATCTATAGAGCTATAGAAATTTATAGATCTATAGAAATCTATAGATCTATAGAAATCCAGAAACCTATAGACCTACAGTAACCCATAAGAGAGCAAGCAAGCAAGTACCAGCACAGCTTGCAACTAGAGTCTGTTCCTCGCGATCAATTAATTAATTGATTAAAGTTAGACCATTAGAAATCTAATCAATCAATCGTCAATTCATTTTTTAAACGCGTATTGAGCAGCTATTTAGTTAAGTTAAATTAAGAGATTAAAGGCCATGGTAAAATTACGCTTATTTTACGCTTTTTTGTAATTTTTTTCTCTAATTTTGCATGTTTTCTTGACGGGATTATGGTACTTTTAGACAAGGACGCGTTTTAGAAAACATATTAATCTTGAGGAGCACACTCGATGAAGAATATTATATCCTGAACTCAAAAATATAGCTATTTTGCTTAATTTTAAATCCATAGTTGATCAAATCCACCAATTTTACCAAAGCCAAAGCCAAAGCCAAAGCTAAATCAGTCTTTCTTGTACGAAACTCATTTCATTAAGGGTTTTTCACGACGGGATTACGATACTTTTTCTAGGGGCGTGTTTTAGAGAACGTATTAATCGCGAACACACTCTACTTGCAATCGCTAACCTACAGTAACCCTTTCAATGGCTATTTCAAAGGCTTGCAATACCAAACTGTTTCATAGTCTTGTAATTGAATTAAGTATCATTTTTCTATCACCGTAACCCTAAGCAAACAGCTAGAATTTCAAAGCCTCACCGGAAGTGGTGACCTTATGAACCATGATGGAGATGATACTCAAACATGACACCCAGTGGCCTTTCCCTTAATTGACTCTCATTCATCGACTGACTGAAAGATCTTTGGGGAAACAATAGCAATCCACTCAGCAACACCCATGTCTTCCCTTTTTTCCCTTTCAATCTTCTTTTATGATCTGAGCCCATCAACCAATAGAGGAGGTCAATATTGGCAAATTGCTTTGGGCAAATAATCAAGATTGGCTTATGGCTGCAATAATATAAATGTAAAATAGAGCAAAATACTAAAGCATAACTTGATTAGCTTCCCAAAAACCCCATTTATCACTTTCTTGGAAATTGGATAAGTGGAAGTCATTTGATCCATCATGAAAGCCGGGTCAATTTTTTTTCTTTTTTTTTCTGTTTCTTTGCGCTGGCTTAACTTTTCCTTTTTCTTTAATTTCCCCCTCTTTTCCCCTTGTTGAAGTTAGCCATTCGGCCCAAGGTCATTCGACGTCAAAATCGGGCGAATCGTGGTCAAATGTTATTTTTTTGGGTGAGCAGCTGAGCGATTTTTGCGCGGTCGAGATTTTCGGGAAATGACAAGGGTTTTGGGGATTGAAATTTTCAATCCTTTGGGGATTGCAATTTGTAGAAAATTAGAAAACTTAAAAGAAACCTTGGAAACTTAAAAGTTTAAAAGAAAAGTTGTTGAAATTGAATGAAATTAGTAGAAAGTGAATGAGAGGGGGAAAATGAACGACAATAAGTCAGAAGAAGACTTGCTAAAGTTTATAAAACTGAAATTAGATTCAAAAGTTAAAAACTAGATTCTAAAGTAGTTCACAAAGTAGTTTCAAACTAAAAAAGGTAAAGACAGTTAGATCTAAAAGCTAAAACTTGTTTTCTTTGCAATATCTAGAGATTTTCAGGCAACGAGACGCTCCGCTCGCATATGTTCCGCGTTCACTCGATTTCCCGAATGTTCATGTGCAGGTAATTAAATAATTCTGAGCACTTGCAACAATTTGAAAACTTTTTCAAGGTTTTCAACTTGATCTCTTTAATCTCAGCTACTTTAATCTAGCTATAAAGCCTCAAGATTTCGTAAAATCGCTGATTCAAAGAAACCCTAACTTATAGCTGAAATTCAAATCAAATTTTTTATCTTGTAGCTACGTCAAAATACCTTTTTTCTTTAAAAACTATGGCTTCATGAAAGCAAAAAGCTAATCCTTTCAAATCTGACTTCTGTAGCCAAGCTATAGATCAAAGATTTATGGAGGAAAATATTAGAAAAAGCTTTTTCTTTTGAAATCTTGCTCTTTTGTTTTCATTCTTCTCACTTTTGTGTAGGAGCTTTGACGACAGCAATGACTCTTTCACTATTCATTGCTACAGAAAAAAAGGATTAGGAAGACCCAAGGGAGATCTTCCAACCTGAGCTTTCACTGAGGAGTTTAATTTTACGAAAGCCACCCACATCTTTATGCAATCAAGTGAGAAATGATTGTAAAAGATTTAGAAATTCATTCTAAATCCATCAAACTCTTTTCGGAATTTGGGGATTTAGTAAGGAAGATTTCATTTCAAAGTTTTAAATTTTAAAGCCTCAAATCCAACAAGCCAATCTAGATGCTGCAATTGGGCTTTCCCGGACAAGACGAGCCTCCACACTCACACTCAAAGCATGGCCAGAAACAATCATCCCGGAGATGTGGCTGTACTTGCCAGAAGTAACACTGAAGGAGGTACTGTACTGAAGTTTACTTAATCTAAAGCTTTATCGTTTCAAAATTTATCAAATTCGTTCTAGATCCAATCGATTCCGGAATCAGCTCGTCCGGTTCTCCCACCCTTTCATTCCCCGGTCTTCCCCGTGCGCCCACTCTTCCCGTGCCAAAACTCTTCCCACTTGCCCCTCAAGAATTGCTTCTAGCCAGATTGAAAGCTCAGGTAATCAATAAAACTATCTGCAATTTGTTAGCAATAAAATTTTAGGCCCAACTCGCTCAACAACCTCAAATCCCTAACTTTAACGCTCAATGGCTCTCAAACTGGCTAGCCAACAATCCATTTGCTCAACAATTCCAAGGATTCCAATTTCTGCATAATCAGCAAAATCAGCAAAATCTTAATATTCCAATCAAGTGTGAAACTGCTAGCAGTGAGGTAAAACTTCAAAATCAATAACTTAATGATGTTCTTCAGGACAAAATGTCAGACTTTGATGAAGCAATTGAGATCAACAATGAAGAGGCTGAATCATTCACCAGCACTTCTGGAGTGAGTTTTATTTGATGGAAAACGTTACTCTAAAGAATCTAATTGCTAAACATTTCAATATTTCAGAACGTCACTCCTAGCTCAAACACTGGTGTTGAACCGGGAGAGATCTTCAAACAAAGCAAAGAAGCGCTCACTCCCGAGCTAATCGCCAGGATCGGAGTTATTGAGCACACGGTAATTTTGAGCTTTACAATTCTTAAATCTCAACAATTCAGGCTGCATTGTCACCAAGGAGTGGATCTCAAGCGGAGAAACAATTCGTCTCTCCAATGTTCAATCAACATTCACCAACTGCTTCCGATTCACACTCGAGTGGAGTCTTGGAAGCAGCTTGCTTGGAAAACAAGTGCTTCAACTGTGAGGTGAGAACAATCTTTAATTCATTGAATCATCAACAAAAATGTAAATACATGAAGAACCTAAAAATTTAGTTAAATCTCTCCAAATCGGCAGCTTCCGAGGAAAGGGCTCGACTTCTTGAGGCAAGAATTGTCGAACTTCAGAACACTCTTGGAGCTCTTTCGTCACAAATCGTTCGACACAACGAGCTTCACCAACAACAGCAACAGAGAATAGAACGAGTAAGTCTATTTAGCAAATGAGAAAATATCTTGTATCTCAGCTTGACTTGGCTGAAAGATTTGAGCTAAAATATTGAACTCCAGAAAGCCAGATTAGGCTTTAAAAGGTATTTTCGTTCCTTTTCGTACTTCGTTTAAAACCAAAAATGCACTTGAACTGTTTCATTAGAAACCCAAATTATTTTTCTGCAAAATAAAGATTAAAACGGGTTTAAAAATGCCTTAAATTTGGATTTTTTTGAGAGCGTGAAGTCGGGTAGTCAAAAAGGGCGACGGCTCGATGGCAACGTCAACCTAATGCAATTTAGAGATTTTGGCTAAAGAAACCTATCTTGGTGTCAATAGATAAAAGATAGAGCATAAAAAGTTATGTATACAGCCAAATTTTCAGAGAAATTGATTCAATCAATTTCTTCGTAGAAGTTTTCGTACATTTTTACGAAAAACACGTTCTTTACTCTCGAAATTGCTTGAAAGTGAACCGAAATTGACTTAAAAAGATGAGAAATTGAACAATCAACACTTTTTATTTAAAGATTTGCTAATTAGTAGGTTAATTAGGAAATAGTTTAGTTAGTGAGTTTGTTATTTTTCAACAAAAGTATGAAAAGGAAAGAAAAGACTTTTTGGACAGGCTAATCTAAGAAATTTTGCATCAAAATCTGACTCTTTAGCTAAAATTAAGCATGAAAACGTAAAAAAAGGAGAGTTTTCTTGTAAACAAATGATAAAATTTTCTATTTTCAGCCACCACTCCCGTTTCCGCTTCCATTCATGAACCCGGAAGCCACAAAAATGAAATCGATCTTAGAGAGTCTCATCCAACAGCAGGGAATTGTTCAAAACCTCCATTAACTTTAAAATTTCTTTATTAATCTTGTTTAATTGATTTCAATCTGTCTCGATCGTCTCTTAGATTGACTTTAAGATCGATCGACTTTAAGATCGACGCCTAAATTACTTGATTTCCCTGTACATATGGGTATTTGTTTCTGGTTGTGGCGTTTATGTTTTCCTTTCGTTTTTCCGAAACACTCCTTTCAACTCCAAAATTGCAATCATGAAAAGCATGGGTATTACCTGAATATCTTCAAGAAAAATCATCCAAAATTTCTATTTATTCTGCTTTGACTCTTTGATCATTTTTATGTTTTGTGCCTTTTTTGTTTTATACAAAATTTTCTTGGAAATCTGAGAATTCCATTCCCTACAAACATTCCAAGTTTTCTTTCGTTTTCTTTCGTTTTTTTTTCTTTTTTCTATTTTATGGTTTGCTTCTTTCAACTGAATATCTTTATTTTATTTATACTTTTTCTCGTAATTGGATTAGAAATAAATAATTCGGTTAAAAACAAAGAAATTTCTTTAACTCTAGACGAACACTAGTGGAAAACCCATAAAATTGGCTATTTCATGAAAAACACATTACTACAGGCATTGAAATTATTAAATGGGCAAAGTGAATGCAGTATGGAACGGTAAAAGGAGAGAAATATTGCTCAGATTGGGTTGAGACTGTCCATCAAATGACGACTCTTGAAGTACAAGCCTAAGCGATCACGGGCGTAATCCTGAAATTACTGTACATTGAAAGTTTTACCAGAGCTTTTACCAGATTTTTACTAGTTTGCTGAAAAAACATCGAATTCCTCAAAATCTGTTCCCAGATAGTGCTTTGAATCAAAAAGATTTCAATTCAACTTAAAGCAAAACTTTTTAGAGGTTAACAAGCTGTACTTCAAAATTGAGCTAGTGATTAAGCTTAAACCCAGTGATGTGGAGAATAACACGTAAGTGAGATCATTGAGATCAGTGGGATCTAGGATGAACTACTGAACTAGACCACTGAACTAGTGTCAAGTTTTATTGAATCTAACTCAAAACCTAGCCAAGTTATGACTAATAGCAGCCCATTTAGCAGCTTGAATGACTAATAGCAGCTTAAACCCAGTGATGTGGAGAATAACACGTAAGTGAGATCATTGAGATCAGTGGGATCAACTATGAACTACTGAACTAGAACTATGACGGCTCGTTTTCTTCTGCTTCAAACTATAAACTACTTTTCTATCGTTTTCATTGGATAATGAATGAGTAAATGCTTTGATAATTTGAAAAACTTTAGTGTTTGTGTTTATTTCAAAACTCACCGCAAAACCAAATCCAACTGGGGAGACCTCGAATTGGAGAAGTGCCCAGACACCCCAGAAGAAGTGAGACACTGGCACGAAAGGAAGAGTTTCCTGGAATGAATGAAAAGATTATCGATTCTAACAACATGAATTCTAACATTCTAACAACATTACAACCACCATTGATCTGCTAATCAGCACTTCCAACCAACCCTCAACATTTCCTGTGATTTCCCTGGCACCTCTTGTTCACTGATTCCGCCATATTCTCGCAAGTAGTTTTGGAAAAATTGAAGCATTTGCTCGTTGCGAGGGAATTTTGATTCGTTTATCTGAAATTCAGTTATCAGTTTAAAATTTTGACTAAATTGGGAAATAGTCGTTTTCATGATTCTTACTGTGTAAAAAGGAGCCTCGTCACAATCGTAGTCGATCGAGTACTCGACGAAATGGTTTGCAAAGTCAAATCCCTGGAAATTTTAGGGTTTTAGATTCAAAAGATAACACAATCGTTTATCGATTTTAAAAAAATGAGTCAGTTTTCATATTTTTAAGCAACTTACCGATAGTTGTAGCTGGCGTACTCAAAATCGATCAAGACCAGCTTTGGATCAGCTGGATTGAAAGCTGACAGGGTGTTTGTGGGACCTAGAAATCGAATGATAAGTCAAAAGCTTAACTTTTTTAGTGCTGCAGCCTATTACAAACCATTTTCAAATTCATCCGACAATGACGGCAATCGAATGTTCCCCGAAGATGCTTTTGGAAGCAAGATATTCCCTTCTTGGAGGTCGTTGTGACAGAAAGCCACTGGGGATTTGCTTTTAGAGATCATCAGTCTAAAATAAGATTTGGAAATGATTCAAGTATCGACTGGGACCTCAAAGGTTATCGGACATTTGATACGCGCCCTGCCCCTTTTGCCATTGGCAATCTAACTTTGAGCTCGAATTTCTTGGTGTTGAGCTGTTCAATTTGAATATTCTTGATATCTTTAGATGCGCCAAGCCTTTCTCTGTCGATTAGTACAAAAACTAGTGAAATTGGACAGGTTGAGTTTGAGAACCAAGATCGAGCTCAAAGTTAGAATGCCAGTGGCAAAGGGGGGGGAAGGTGGCCTCGCGTATAAAAGGTCCCACCATCGCCCCGCCCCTTTTGTCATTGGCAATCTAACTTTGAGCTCAAATATCTTGGTGTTGAGCTGTTCAATTTGAATATTCTTGGTATCATTGGATGTACCAAATCTTCCGCTGTCCATTGGTACAAAAGCTATTTCATTTGGAAAGCCCAACAAGAAATTCGAGCGCAAAGTTGCTAATGGCAAAGGGGTGGGGCGCGTATCAAATGTCCCAAAATCTACCTCAAATGATCGAATTCTCGAGCAATCGTCTGGCAAGTGACCGGCTCGGGAATGAAAGAACTGTACTCATCACTGATGTTGAACGTCGATTCACCGGATGGGGTTTGCATTAGTTGGTAGAGCCATCTCAAAATGGTTTTGTTTACACACAAAGTCATGGCGCTATGGACTCAAGACTCGGTTTTTAAAACCGTTTCAAGAATGCAATAAGTAAGCTTTTAGAAGCAATGAGATCAAACCTAGAGCTCTAACTTGGTAATCATTCTGCAGGATGCGACAGAATTATTGCAACTACCTCAGGGTATCAATGTTAGTTCCAACAACAATCTCGAGACTTAAGAAAGATCTTCTTCGGCGAGCCAAAAATCGCTTTGGCGACAGAATTTGATGTTTTATGCAGGATGATGCTTATGATCACAAGACTAGCGCAAGCAAAACTTTCCCAATTTTGTTACTTTTATCGGATCAAGTCTTAATCTGATAGATTTCAGTGTTTGGAATATCCTTGAAGCAAAAAAACGTGCTCAAAACCGCATTCCAGTATCAATTCGCTTAAGAAATCGCTTTAAAAAGCTCGATAAACGCGATCCCGCTTACTATTTTGCCACATTGAATGCAATTCCTAAATGTCATTTTTCCTACATTTCTGCCCACAGAAATCTTTTTTAAAAAGTAGCTTTTCTTGTTTAATAAATCTTTAAAAATGAATTGTTAAAGTTTTTGAGTTGATTTGTCTTTTATCGGTTTCTATCCTTAAAAGATATTAGTTGCAATAATCCTGTCGCATCATCGTTATCCAGGATGACCAGAAATAACGGAATATTTTGGTTGAATCTTCTTTTTTACCAACCTTTTGATAGCCAGAGTCATGTAAAGCTGTTATATTTATTTTTAAGATTGGATATTTTTTAAGTATAAAACATCGTTCTCAATCTAACAACACAGCTTCAAACTTTTTAGAAAACCCTAGAAGAAAGTGCATCAAACCGCATTTTTTTTGGGAAAATCCATTAGTAAAATTTCTGTTTTCGTTTTAAAAACAGATTGTATGGCTAAAAATAAAATTTAAAATGTTTTCTTTACTTCCTTTAAGTTTTAAAGACCAAATTTGTGATCTTTTAATCCCCGTTTGCTAAAGGAAAACTTCAGTTTTTGTTTTTAAAGCTTAAGAATCTATCTAACAATCTATTTTAACAAGTACTGTGTGAATAATTGAGAATATGGCTATATTAATGGCTAAACTTTGATAGAAAATATCTAAAACTTGTCTAGTTTCAAATAGCCTTTTCCCTTTTTGTGTTAGAGAGAACGTTTTTGATTTTCAGTATTTTTTCATGCCACAAAAACACTCCGTTATTTCTGGTCACTATTTCTGTTATTTCCCAGTACTAGATTATACACTTTTCAGCTTTTTGGCTAATTCTCTATAAGTTTATTACAGTCAGTTCACCCACCTATCCAAAGCATCACAAATATAATCAGGTTCCTTCCAAATAGGAACTTCTAACTGATGAACCTTCGCCAATCTTTTTGCGATCTTTCCAGACATTGCTGACAATGCTATTTCTCTGCATGAAAGTGGACGAGACTAAAATAAAAAGCTAAAATATGTTTAGATCTTTAAAATACAAACCGGAATGTATTCTTCTAATCTTCCGCCAGAGAAAATCCCATAAAGTTTCGGGCCAAGATGTCTTTCTGATAGAAGAGTGAAGATCACTGATTCTGCCACCAAATGAGACTCCGTTTCTGGATTGAAATAGACTCTGAGTAGCACCTGGAAACTTATCACTTATCTTACTTTATCAAGAATTAACAATATCACAATATTGACAAACTTTATCAGGTTCATTCCGAATCGGTCGATGTCTTTCCGATAGTTTACATAAGAATAGCATATTGCTCATTCCGCCTCTAAAATTTGATTTTGATCTTTTAAATACCATGATTTTGGTTTTTTTGGCTTTGAAATATTTAGATTTCAATGAAATTAAGTAAATTTGAAATAGAAATGATTTAGAAAAGTCACTTTATCCTTGAAATCCTCAAATCGTCTAAAGGAGCATTTTTCCAAGCACCGCCAAGGAATCTAAAAATCAGGAAATTGTAAAGACTTGATTGGGTAAATCAATCTTAATCTCAAAGGAAAGCATTCTATTAGGTTGTCCAGTTATGAATGTGCGCCTGCTCTTGAACAGCGTACCTTAGGGCTATACAATTTTATCAAACCCTATTCTCTATATGCTGTTCAAGATTTCTTATTTATTATAACTTTTCGTGTTTTTGACGTTAAACTAATTCATTTTTGATTTAATTACCGTGTTTAGATGACCGAGACGAAGTTTCGTCTTCGTGTCAGTCTTTGGTATGACTTCAAATTGGGCAAAAATGCTGCTGAATCTCATCGAGATCTCTGCAAAATATTTGGCGAAGATGCTATTTCGGAAAGCCAGTATCGCCGATGGTTTCAACGATTTCGAGAAGGAAATCAATCTTTGGAAGACGAAAACCACCAGCAACGGCCTCCTGAGATCGATAATGCAGTACTGAAGCAGGCGATAGAAATGGATCCTCGACAAACTACACGTGAACTTGCAGAAATATTTAGAGTAAGCCCGCAAACAATTTCCGAGCATTTACATCGATTGGGGAAAACAAGCCGACAAGGGAAATGGGTTCCTCATCTTCTCAGCAATGCCGATAAAGTTACTCGTGTCACTATGGTGGGTATTCTTCTTTGTTTGGCAAAAAATACTGGGTTTTACGATGAAATCCTTACTTGAGATGAAAATTTTTGACGTTAAACTAATTCATTTTTGATTTAATTTCCGTGTTTAGATGACCGAGACGAAGTTTCGTCTTCGTGCCAGTCTTTGGTATGACTTATTAACCATTTGGCCGGAAACAAGTTCAAAAAAGTTCAAGAGGTCGAAAAATGGATAGCCGACTTCTTTGCCTCAAAACAAGCCAATTTTTACGCGGAGGGAATTCATTCTTTGCATGGAAGATGGAAACAAATATTGTTGACAAATGGTGAATATATTGTTGATTGAGCTGCTAAGCTGTTGGTTTTAAAATAAAGAGTTGTTATCTTAAAAACGCGCATTTATAACTGGACAACCTAATAAATCTTTGAATATAGATTAGTTAAATTTGCATTGGAAGCATGAATTGCATTGGAAGCATGAATGGATTGGAATCATTTGTTTCACTCACCTCGCACAAAGAAGATGAACCCTTTCCTTCAGCTCGCTCACCGTATTCAAATCGGTATCCGGCTCCATAGTGGACAGAATTTCTTTCATCCCTCTAAACATCAAAATTTATTACTGAAACAAAGCGCTATTCAGCTGTGAACTTGACTTATTGTCAGTGGTTTAAAAGTGATGCGTAGAGCTTGACACATTGTCTCAAGAGCTGTACAAACAATTGGAAAGGATAAGTATTGGAAAAGAAACTATTTTAAGTTTCTACAGAGCAATTTAAACATTTAAACATTTAAAGATGAAAATATGGCATTTAAGAAAAAAAAATTTGAAGATAAAAACGATAAAAGGTCAAATTAAGTGAGGTTTAAATGCAGGGTACAATTATGGAAACTCGGTTTTTCGATTTTAACTCGACATCCAATTCTTCAATTCCCTTAATTTCATATTTATATGAAATTTCAAGTTAATTTCTGTGGTCAATTTCAATTGTTAGTTCAGAAGCACAGTTTTACGCTTTTTATAGTACTTCAAAGTTCAGAGGTGCCAATCTCTTGGCAGAATCGTTTTTTGACAGAATTTGCACATATTTTTGAAGAATCTCCCGCTTCATATTGCCTCATTGTTGCTTTTTATTAAGAAATAGAATCATTTGGAGTATTTCAAATTAGAAGCTTTTCAATAATTTCAGAATTTTGAGAGTCAATAGTTGATTTCCTGAAAGCTGAGCAGAGAGGTGATCTGTTTGATAACTTCTCAAATCATTCCTGATTTGCTATCTTGCAAAGTTAATGTTAATTTGTCTAAATTTAACCAAGAAGTGGGAAAAACTTAAGATTTGGTCGATTTGTGGGCAATTCTCGAGAATTGAAACTATCGACAACGATGATTCTTTTTTTCATATTTATATTTCGGGGTTGGCACCTCTGAACTTAACATTAACTTTGCAAGATAACAAATCAGGACTGATTTGAGAAGTTATCAAACAGATCACTTCTCTGTTCAGCTTTCAGGAAATCAACCATTGACTCTCAAAATTCTGAAATTATTGAAAAGCTTCTAATTTGAAATACTCCAAATGATTCTATTTCTCAATAAAAAGCAATAATGAGGCAATACGAAGCGGGAGATTCTTCAAAATATGTGCAAATCCTGCCAAACAACGATTCTGCCAAGAGATTGGCACCTCTGAACTTTGAAGTACTATAAAAAGCGTAAAACTGTGCTTCTGAACTAACAATTGAAATTGACCACAGAAATTAACTTGAAATTTCATATAAATATTCCCTTAATTTCATATTTATATGAAATATTTATATTTCGCAATTATATATAAATATGAAATTAAGGGAATTGAAAGATTGGGCGTCGAGTTACAGTCGAAGAATCGAGTTTCCATAATGGTGCGCCACCGTGTAGGCTGGTCTCTACTAGACATGGGAAATTTCCAACCGCGAACCTAATTCCACCTTGGCCGATTGCTCTGAAATTCTGTCTACAAATAGAAACCGATATTTTCATCTTGTAGACAAAATTTCAGAGCAATCGCCCAAGAAACGGCCAAGAAACAGCCGAGAAAACGAAGGTGGAATTCGTTTCGGGTTGAAATTTGCCCATGTCTAGTCTCTACCCAACCAGTTTTACCTTCAAAACCAAGTTTTGTTGACAATAACGGAATTTAAAGATCAAAAGAGTCTATAAGAAAGTTTCTACTTAATTCTTAGTAGTTTGAATTCATTCTTTTGTCATTGAGTTTACTACAGCTGAAAATCGCGTCATATTTATCTTTGAGAAGAAAATTCTAGAAAATTTGGCTAAAAATTAAGAAACCCTGGAAACCCAATTGAGAAAAAATGACAAGATGGAGAATTTTCCCCTTTCTTGAACGAGAGGGGCGTCTCCGGTGGAGGGGAAATTCGTTGGAATGAATAAATCAGACATGTGGTCGACGAGAGCTTTCCCCCAAAAAACCCCAAAAAAAGAGGTTCCGATTCGGATATTATGGACCACCTCGTAAAAAATGATGAAAAAAATAGAAACTCCAGGTGACGAAGAAGATTTAAAAGTCTAGGTGACCTCTGGAAAGTTATTGAGGTCAAGGATCACGAACTTGTATCTATGAATTTGAGGCATCTATGGAACTTGAAAGTTAACTTTGGATCAAACGAATTTCCCCTTGTTCTTTGAACTTAAAACATGATTTTTCTAACAAAATCTCTAGAAGGTCAAAGTCTTTTAGAAGTTTTAAATCCGGAAAATAATTGGCGGTTTCCGGTGTTGGGTTCATTGATTTTCCTTTGATGCACTTTTTGCCTGCTTCGACTACAATTTTCTACTTTCTTCTATTTGAAATTGTGAAAATACTACCAAAATGTTGAAAATCTTTGAACTGGTCTGGATTGGAACTGAAAATTGATGAAAACCCACCTGAAGTGTCCATCGACAATCCGTGGCCTTTGCGGCTCTTCATCTGTCGAATCGGAGCTCATCTTCTGAAAGAGTTTGGCTTTAGCAAGTCAATAAAGTAAAAAAAGCAATGAAGAAGTCTCGAATTCACTGAAAAAGACAAAATTTTATAAAAAAAGAATGAAATTCATTCAAACAAACTGAGCCGCTTACTTTTCTCGTTTCGTTACTGAGTCATTGAGTGTAAAATGAATAGGTTTTCAAGTGGGGGATGTTAGAAGATCCATTGAATGAAAGACATTGAAAGGGAAAGAAAAAGGAATGAATGAGAGGTCCAAAAGGCTCCTCCAGCATCATTTCTTCACTCAAATGAGAGAAAAGAGGCAACAGTGTGCAAACGAGCAAACAGAGGCACATGATGTACTTCGATATTCAGCGAACAAGCGGACTGACTTCAATTAGAGGAAAAATTTATGCTTTTCTGGGAAATTTTGGTATTTTCTCGTAGAAATGTAGCCACAAAAAGAGGATTCAAATTTCCTGGCAATATTACTTCTCAGAGTAAACAAAGCTTGCCTATCTCTTGGCTTTTTGGCTATGTTATCGAGTTGAAATTGGGATTTTGAAGTGAAAATTATAGGTTTCATAGACATAAGCACAATAGTTATTTAAATTTACGAATAGAAAAAGATTTATGCATCGAATTCACATTTTAAAGCTTTATAAAAGTGTATGCAAATTTAGATTTATCAATAAAGTTCATAGTTATCAGTGACGACTTTATTTTTACTAATATATTATTAAGATAATTAATAGATTAGTATTTTTACAACTAATACTTTATCCTACAAGATACAAACACCTAACAAGTTTAAGATTCATTGAAAACGTTAAAATTTGCATTTAAAATCAATGGGAAAGAGTTAGAGGCGTCAGAAATTTTGAACGAACTTCTGGAGAAATCTCTAACAAGGCAGAAAGGGAAGGGGTTGGTTGTGGGTCTTTCTCTCCTTTTCTTTCTCAAATTCGATGTCGTCCATCCCTTTCTCTTCTTTCACTTTTCTCCCCAAAAAGAAAGAAGCATCCAAGATCGATAGCATGGAAAGCAAAAGGGAAAATGGAGAAGAGACTCCCAAAAGGACCTCCTGGCCTCTTTCTGACCCCCCGTTCTCTCTCTTAAAAAGGACCCATGAAAATTTTTGACTTTTCTTTATCCTCTTGCCTGAATCCTTTAGAATCTGCAATTTTTAACCCCATTGTCTACTTCCGGGTCGATAAAGACGTCAAAAGAAAAAAGAGGCTTGAATTCTTGAGGTGGTAGAACAGCAACTTTTATTATTTTAGATTTAAAACAAGCAAACTTAAAATGAACAGCTTTTAAGGAATTAAAACCTTATTTTAAATATTTATCGGAATCGGAACAGCAAAAAGCTAATATCTGTTTGCAGTGTTGGCCTTATTGGCTACTCAAAGAGTTCAATCAAACCCAGAAATCTTTATTGCATTTTCAGAGCCAGGTTCATCTCTTTTGTAAGAAAAGACTATGGCCGTAAGCTAAATGTTACGATGTTTTCGTGCAATACAAATGATTCAAACTGGCAGCTCTTTTAAGGAACTAATGCTTGTTTGAATGAGTCGAGACGAGACGTCGTTCGAGACGTGTTCAACAAAGAATTTTTCACAATACCAAACCAAGAAAACATAATCGCGCACAACTGGGCACAATCGCAAGTTGAAGTACCATGAAAAAATGGTGGGAACTACAGGTATAGGCGGAATTTACCAGAGATTTGTCAATCAATTGAAAAGCAGCTGAAAAAAAGATTGTAGGTTTAAGCCTGGCACATAAACAAATTGTATACTCGAGAAGTTTTTCCAGTTTATAATGCTAAAGCAAAAGCATGTGATGCTCGAATTTTAATCGAACAGTTGTGTCAGGACTGTGCTAAACTAAACTGTCTTCCAGATTAAACTTTGAACTGCGATTGTTTAACTGCTTGTTAATTGACAGTGAATTGTGGTCGGCTTTGAAAGGAAGTGAGTTTTTCGTGATTTACATTGCAAAAGTCGTGGTTTAGATTGGTTTCGAGTTTTTAAAGGCTATACTCTTTAATCAGCTGGCTTCAAAATTGGTATTTTAAAAATGCAAGCCTTACATTGTGTCTCTAGCAATTTCTTTAACAAACCAACTGCACAGGAAATCAGTTTTATTGTATGTTTTGACGCTGACTCGTGACTCAAGCAAACAACTTTCCTACCAACATGTCATGACTTTAAAAAATTGATTCTCTTGCTTTTCAAATGAGAGAAACCACATTTAAACAAGAATTTACTGCAATTCCTTCAACAAAGACGCTAAAAAGTTGGTGTAAAGAAGTTTAATCTGTATAAGTATGCCTGTGTAAGTGTAAGTAATCTGTGTAAGTATCAAATGCCAACACTCAACCATGCTTGAAAGTTTAGTCAATTTTCTCTAACGCAAATTTTAGTTCTTTAGCAATTTTTCCTCTCTTTAGTCCTTTAACAATTTTCAGGAAGAATTGGACTTGGACTAAAATTGGATTTGAAGATCTCTCTCCCCAATGTGAATTCTTTTGATTTCAAGAAAAGTAACAAATCTTTGCAAGACAAATCAGTTAGTTTAGTTGAAGAGACACTTAAACAAGATCAGCAAATACAAGAAAGAAAATATGGTAAAATTTATTGAAAACCATAAAACCATAACCCAGCTCAGGAATCAAATACTGTGGACTATCATTATCAGCGGTGGATTCTGTTGTGGACAATGGAAGCTCATGGAGCAAATCGAGGCCGAGGAGGGGGTTTGGTTAGACCTATTCGACCTCGCCCACCAAATGTTTGTAAGTAAAAAAATACATTTGTTCACACAAATAATGTGGTAAAAACAATACACAAATTCAACCCCTAAGCCCTAAATGTAGAGAAGAAAAAGCCCAAATATCTGTTACGTCCGCTCTAGAAATCCGTTCGATTTAGAGCGAAGTGAAGTCCGATCTAGATCCGATCTAGATTGGGGGCTGGACCGGACGTCTGATTTAAAGTGATCCGGCTTGATTCTAGATCGGACGTTTGACCACACTTCCCTCTAGATCGAACGTAACATATATAAAAGAACCTATACTAGGTTGATGCAGAAGAAATTTCGCTCGGTGTAAAATGTTCTATTTTTTTAATCTAGAGATCTTTGATTTTTGATTTGATCTTTTTTTTGTATATTTGTACCCTTGGATATTTACTTTCTTTTTACGCTTTTTCTAAGTCAGAGCCTTTACTTAAATTGATATTTACTTTTTAGATCATGGTGGATCAAAAAGTATGTTGCGCGCGCGTGTCTTCTCTACGATTTCAAAATGAGCAAAAACGCTCCCGAATCACATCGTGATCTCTGTTCCGCTTTTGGAGAACAAGTTATCACCGAAAGATCCTGCCAGCTCTAGTTTGCCCTATTCCGAGAAGGTACTGAAACACTTGAAGACGAACCACATGGGCATCTCTCGGCCGATAATAATGAATTGGAGCAACTTATTGAGGCAGATCCAGTGCAAACAACATGAGAGCTTGCCAAGCATCGCCAATGTGATCAATCGAAAATTGTCCGCCATTTGGAAATAATCAAAAAGACCAATCGTATGAACTTCTTGTATGAACGTATGAACCAAGAAAGCTTCTTGTATGGAGTTAGAAGAATTAAGATGGAATGGCTTACCGCATGCGCCATATGGCCCAGACTTATCACCATCTGATTTCCACCTCTTCACATCGATGCAACATTCCCTTGCGACTAGCCAGTTTAAGAATGCGCAAGAGGTCGAGATTTTGGATGATCGATTGCTTTCAATCCCAGAATCAAGAGTTTTTCGATAAGGGGATCCGCAAGCTGTAGCAACGTTAGAGGGATGTTATAGATAACGATGGTGCTTATTGTTTGGAATAACTTGTTACCTAAAGGAATTTTGATTAAATCTAATGTTTATAAAAAACCGAAATTTCTTTCGCACCAACCTAGTAATCTGGTCGGCGGATTTGAACGCTTGACCTGCCGACTATAGATACAGGGTCCTTAGCCAGTCGGCCATGGTAGCAGGCTTTCTTGTAAGACAAAAACATATCAAAACCCACATCTTGCATTCTGTTTCTCATTCAAATTCAATAGTGCACATGTTTTCAGGGACCCAACTCTATCATGGATCAAAATTTGACCCAAATCTGCTACCGATTGTCAGAAAAGAATTTCGTGGTGATAGAGATTAAATAACGTGTTTAACTCAACGTTCAGAGAAGAATTTGTCTCCAAAACAAGAAAAATCTTTACTGAAACAAGCTGAAGAAGCTGCTCGTAAAGTCGACCAACTTTGGCCTTGTTTTCCAGATGAATCAGTAAGAAAGCAGAGATGTTGTGTGTAGGTAATCTGTTTTTGTATCTTGTGAAGCCTTTTAAATCTATAAAAGTTTAAAGCTATACTATTTTTAGCAAAAAAGCACGGATCTGTTGTGAAATTGAACCCAAATCAATGGAAAAGACTGATTCTATGATAAATATTATTGGTTGATTGATTAAAGTGACATTTTTGAATGTAAAAATTGCAATAATCTTTATTGCTTACTCATCATGGCCACAAATTCTTCATAGTTCACTTGTCCATCTCCATTCACATCCGCTTCATCGATCATTTCATCCACCTCTTCTTCTGTCAACGCCTCACCCAAACTCGTCATCACATGTCGCAACTCTTTCGCCGATATAAAACCATTTCCATCTTTATCGAATACTTGAAAAGCCGCTCGAACATCCGAATCCATAATCGGATTTTTCATCTTTTCAGCCATCATTCCAAGAAATTCTTCAAAATCGATCGATCTGTTCCCATCCGAGTCTCCATCATAAATCATTGCATTCAATTCGGCTTCGGTGGGGTTTTGTCCTAAAGCTCGCATAACTTTACCAAACTCTTTTGCCGATATTGATCCACTTCCATCCTTGTCATACATGTAGAAAACTTCTTTAAAATCTTCGATTTGTTCGCTAGAGAAATTGTCAGCCATTAGAAAGTGGTAAAGAAATAAGAATATGTAGGAAATGATACTTTAGAGCGCCTTTAATGTAAGCTGTTTTGGAGGAATGATTCAGAATTTTTTTAGTAGTAGTTTTTTAGTAATAGTTTGAAAATGAATTTGCAAAAGGCGTGAAGCGTAAATTGAATGTGGCGGCGGTGGGAAAAAGTCAATTAGGAAGTGATTGTCCCCGAGCAACGACAAAAGTACGTCTTACAATAGAGAAAGAAAATGGTCAAAGAATATTTTTAAAAGTTCTTAAACAATAGAGACTATAATTTTTCAGTCTTGTTTGACTTTTATAGGGCTGCACATGATGCGTTTTTGTCACTTGCTAATGATTAGAGTGCAAAAGCCACCCCGCCCCCCTCCCCCGGCGGGTGGGAAATTTTTTTTGCAGAGATCTAAGCATCTCGATTAGTTAACCCATTCGAAACCGCAGCGTTTTTTCTTTTTTTCGTCTGCAAACCAAGCCCTTTTTTGACATTCTTTCGCTGCAGCGTTCCTGCGGTTTTTTTTGCTGACGTTTTATTTTATATTATTGCTGATAATTTCTATATATTAATCTGTTATTCTTTTTTAGATAACGTTATGGATGACGAATTGCACGATTCTTTCAATAATTTATTTATTGACAGTGATTTGGAGTCTATTGATGGATCAGATGATCGACTAATTCAACCAGAAGTATTGTCATCAGGTTCAAGCGAATCCGAGGAAGAGGATGACGATGCAGTTTATCCAGATGGTTGGAAAGATTTACGAGAGTCTCCTACACCATTTATTTTTGATGAAGAACGATTTGGATTTGACTTCAGTACTTTTCAAGATCCTATCGATTATTATTCTTATTTTATCGACGACAAATTAATCAATATGTTAGTAAGCGAATCTAATAAACATGGAAAAAGGAAAACAAACTGGCAGTATTTCCATGCAAAATTTTTCAAGCTCTTCTTGGCTCTGTATCTTCAAATGGGAATCGTGGATGGATCCTCCTAATCCAGGCCAAAGCAGGCCTGGATTAGGAGGATTTTCCCACATGTCCCACATTATGTCAAAAGCAAAATTTGAATCTATTCTTCGAAACCTGCGTTTTTGTGATAATGAACTGGATTCTGCAGGAGATCGGGTTTATAAGATTAGAGCTGTTATGAAAAATTTCAATGCAAAATCAGAGGCTGCATTGATTCCGGGTAAATATGACACGTCTTTTTTGCTCAGGTAATTTGTAGATCTGTTACAATTGGAATATACATGTAATGCTGAAAAACAGCAAAAAAATCAATTAATTGAATGAAAATAGCTCAATTAGCGCTGCAGCGAATGGGTTAAGCAACTTTCATTATTACGACAAAGTTTAAAAATGTGTGAAAGGGAGTCGCCCAGGCCGCCCCTGGGTGCTTCCACACTAGGGGGCGGGGAGGTACCTGAAAATTCGTTTTCCTAGGTACTTTTGCATGCTGATCACGAATATCACAACGGGAAAGCGTGATTTCTCAAAAAAAGGCCAAACCGGGGGTTTGGCCTTTTTTGGAGCGTCTACAGAGCTTTTTAACGGCAAAACAAGTTTATTTTTAACAAGAAAATACAAAAGCAAGCAAATAGCAAATAAATTAAAATTCAACAGAATCCGTATCAGATAAATCATCTTCGTCGCAAAATATTGGGGGGAGCTTTTCGTGATCCACACTTTGACTCTCCATCAAAGCATTCAGTTGCTGGAGTCCATAGTCAAGAGTGTCAAGTGGCGGGAAAACTCTGTAAATCACTTGGGTTAAATTTTAGCAAAATAAAAACTTACACTCTCGAGGTCGTGGGTTGTCTTAGGTCCGCCACTTCATGTACTTTCACAAGAAGCTCCACAGTTTTCGGAGATAGATTTCTTCTTTGTGGAGGTGAGAAAATCCTCGTGATTCGGCTAAACTTTCAGTTTAAACTCCTTTTGATAATTCAAAACCTGAAAAGGCGTTGCTACAAATTTACAAGTATAGGCATTTTTTAAACTTTTCAGGTTCGAACAATAATGATCCAGCATTGCACATCGGATATCTTGCCAACTAACTTTGGCATTTTCTCCACAAACTTCCATATTCCTCGTTCTCGCCTTGTTTTAACCACCATCAATCTTTGATTCTAAACTTTTTCCTGTTTAACTTGAACAACTAAATCGGCTAGTCGACTTTTTCATAAATAACTTATGCTTTTCAGGAGATTAATAGCCACTCACGAGCAAAACTCCCTAATTACTGGGTAAATCGGAGTTCATGGAAAGCTTTTGTTAGAGAAAGATAATTTCTGAAAGTAATGCTATCTAGAAATTTCTTTGATATCCTCATTGCTTTCTTTACAATTGCATCAATTTACGGTAAATCAATGGCAATTTTATTATAAACATACACTTTAGCGATTCTCTTTCTTGGAGATTTATTTTATTCACTTTGCGCTGACGAAATGGTTAAAAATGCAACATATTACGATTATTATGACGAGATTTTTGAAGGAAATTATCGATATTGGGTACAGCTTTTCGTCAGTGGGGTTAGTTTTGTCAAAATTTTGATACTGTTTGTTCGATCTATATGTCGTAGCCGATTATGAATGAAATTTTTTGGCAAATCTTTCTAGTAGAGCAACCCCTTAATGTATGAAAACAATATTATATCATCCTGTAGCGAATTAAATTCTGCGTCGATTGGTACCAAATTTGTGAGTTTAGGTTAAAAATTGCCGGCGTTACAACGTTTCATTCAAAATCGGCGGGACCCCCTTAGCCGATTATGAATGAGTGGGTCTAGGAGCGTCCAACCATCAAGTATTTGGTATCATTCAACGCAGAATCATTAATAATTATGTTAAATTTTTTAAATTAGAAAGATTGCATAAAAAGAAAAAAAATTAGAGCAAAAAAACTGTTTGTTCAAGAGAAAACTTTGAAGCCCCATAATTTTTTTCTCTTTATCCAACCTTTCTAATTTAAAAAATTTAACATAATTATTAATGATTCTGCGTTGAATGATACTAAATACTTGATGGTTGGACGCTCATAGACCCACTCATTCATAATCGGCTACGACATATACTTACAGTAGACAAATATCTAAATCTGGACTTTCAAGATATGCAGCTAACTTTTGCTTAAGTAAATGTTCAGGTAAGCATCGTCTCGATCATTATTCAAGCCATTTCCTTGGTTTGGTGCAATAAAGTACGAAGTATCTTTGCTCGAGTTGTTCTCTATTTTATTGTTGTGGATACAGCGGGTAGACTACTCGTATCTATTGCATCGGCTTTCTTTTTTGGTTGTTATGGATTAAAAGGGTGACTTTTTATATAGCTCTAAGCTTTTGTAAGCTAAACAGGTCAAGTTTTCAAAATCTGCTGACCCAACTATCTAATGATCTCTCGACATCAGCTAAAGCTGTTGACACGGAATTGGTCTTCTGTGTGACTTTAAACAATCAACTCGCACCATAAACTTGTTGTGTTGCAATGGCTTCCTAGTAAGACATAAGGCCTTACCCTGGGGGCAATAAGATACCACTAAGATACCACTAAGATATCAATAAGATACCCAGTAAGCCAGAGGTCGCGGGTTCAAATCCCGGCGCAGACCTTGTTTTCTATTCCCAGCCCCAACCCATAAAAGGATTGGTGTGTTTAACTGGCGACCACGGAAGGAGTTTTGCATCACAATTTATGAAATGATTACAGAGTTTGAGTGAAACAAAGCAAGAATCTTCATTTTATATTATCTATAGTACAAAAGTAAAATCCCTATGTAAGAAGTGTCCTTTGAATTTCTAATCGCTTGCCGTCTGGCAAACCACTCTAATATAAGGTACCCTTTTGCTTCCTCTGATAGGGTGCTTCCTTCCTTTCCCAAAGGAGAAGGAACGATTGTGGGACATTTGACCCGTGCCCCGCCCCCTTTGTCTTTGGCAATCCAACTTTGAGCTCAAATATCTTGGTGTTAGACCGTCCAATTTAAATAGTTTTTGTATCAGTGGATAGACAAAAACTAATGATACCAAGAATATTTAAATTGGACAGCCCAACACCAAGATATTTGAGCTTAAAGTTAGACGGCCAATGGGAAAAGGGGCGGCGCGCGTATCAAATGTCCAATAACCGGAAGGAACGGTGAGCGACTGAGCTTTCCCGCTTTCTTGACGTCACTATGTCCAAAATTTTGGCTTAAATTTGTAATTTTGCTACAAATTCTACAAATTTATTTAAGTATACAAAGTTCTGTCAATTGTGGAGATGCCGGATTCCAGTGGAGCTGGAATATCTACAGTTACCTATCAGTTGCTAGAACTATTCGACTTTGTTGTGAGACAAGTAAGCGAATTGAGTTTATTCTTTAAAATTGAATATCCTAGGTCTTTCAATAAATAGATTCATGGCAATTGCATTTGGTGGTCTCTATTATAGACACATGGAATCATTTCCTATACTCCAAGCTATGACAGCGATTCTCTTGGGTATCATCATTTACGGGTTAAATTTGATCGGAACAATATTTCCTGGTAAGCTCGAATATCTAAATAAGCTCTAATAACCACTCCATTATTTCAGACTTCTGGAATCCATCTGATTTGGGTGAAACTCTTCAATATGATCTCACTTACGTGTTATTCTCCACATCACTGGGTTTAAGCTTAATCACTTATTTTAAGGCGAAGGTTGGATTTGAGCGGCTTTGCGTGATTTAAAATCTTTAGCAAATGGGGCTAATGAGTGGAATTGATACTGAACGACAAAACTTTCTGATTAAACAGGTTAGTAGAGTAGAAATTTTGTCTCTGTTAACCGCCGCGACAGCTCAGAAACTTTTCTAAGCTCAGGATGTGCATACTTTTCATGTGTCTAGTAGGAAAAAGCGGCATCTGGTACACGGTTTTGGATTAGATGGCTAGTTTACAGAGTTACAATACTTTCAGATGATAGCAATCAATTTCCCGCTTATTTGGGACTATTTCATTGTTGCGATGGTTCAAATCCCATTGGTTCGAATCAGCCCCTTTCTCTCTGCATGGCTCTATTTCTATGAAGACGTCTTTGGACTATCTTTTATTCCTATTTGGGCAGGGTGAGTCAAACATAAAACAGTCAAATTTCAAAGCTCTCTTTTAGCTTGGTGACTTATTACTTGTTAAGAAGAACAGCTGGCGTCAAAAAAGTGAACTCGAAGACCAGCACGAAGTCAAATACGCAGATAATACAAATCAAATCAAGATCATCTAACCAAAAGAGAGTGTCACCTTGAAAAACAATGTTATTTTGAGATGTAAATGAAGTAAATGACTCAAAATAGAAAATCCAGTGAAGTACTTTGGGCTTTCTTTTCGGTGAAAGAGTCTAATCACCAAAAACCACCAAATTCAGACAGCAAAGCCTTGTTTCAACACTTGCAACACTGCAAAGTTTACCACTTTGAACAAATGATCCGGTTCATCAGACAATGTCCTTTTCTAAGCACTATGTTGTAGCTGGTTTGATTGTTTGATCGAGTCGTAAATCCCATTTTTTTCCGGATTCCCCCAGCCTGATAAGAGCATAACAGGCACCGAGTCAAAGTTTGCAATTCATTTTTTGTCATTTCTGGAAAATGCAAGCGGTTGCATTGATTATTTTAAGTGTTGGCTCTCTATTTTTGGCCGTCAATGGATTGACTTGTCCAACCGGATGGACTCAACTCCCGAATGAACCCGTTTGCATCTATGCTGTTAAACAACGTTAGTTTTAGCTTTTCAAGTTTTTGCTTAGCAAGTTAGTTTAGAGAAATAAGTTTTGGAATTTGAAATTTGCTTGAAACTGAGCTACTAACCTCAAAATTTCAGCCGCTATCTATATGGACGCGTTGTGGCAATGCGAGCAATTGGGTGGAACTGTTGTGAAAGTGCAGAATGCTTTTGAGAACAGTTTTATCTTCTCATATGCAGCTCAAGGTAGGTAAAAATGTCGAAATTCGGCTAAAAGGTCCACAAATTGAGCATAATAACAAGTTTTGAGTAATTAGACAGTGCAATTAATCCAATTAATCTTGGGCAAAGCTTAGGAACTGGAATTTTGATTCCAAAATAACATACCCAAAGATCGGTTTCACTAAATGACTTGTAGATAAATCGATTGATAGATTGCTGGCTTTTAAGAGTTATTGGGTTGGTGAATTGAAAACTGCGGGCTATTGTCATATGTCACAGTTTGAGCACTTTCTTCAAAAGAAACTCATTTTGGTGTCAATGGAAAAGTTGTAGAGAATCAAAAATTAAGCTTATATCCAAATTTTCAGAACGATTCAAAAACTGGTTTTCAAGAAATGCGAAATTTATGAATTTTCACAAAACTTGCATTTTAAGCGGAACTACTAAGTGTATCTTTTTGGAAATTTGGCTATAAGCCTAATTTTTGATTCTCTACAATTTTTATTGACACCAAAATGGGTTTCTTTTGAAGAAAGTGCTCAAACTGGGACATCTACAGTCCTCGATTTGAGCCCTCCATTGAGTCTCACACTTGTCTCACACACAAACCAAAATCCTACTACGAAAGAGGAACCCGCAAATTGCCTGTAAAATGGGCAGAAGTCGTCAATAATTATGGAAATTATTTGGAATGAATTTATGGTTTTATGTTGAATAAATTTTAGTTCAAAGTCCGGCAGTTTTCAATTCACCAACCCAATAAATATTTATTATTTATATAAATTATCTTTGTTATCTGCAACTCTTCAGCTTTCAACACCACCGAGCAATTCATCGGCATGCAACAACAAACGAGTGGAGCCTGGGTCTATGCCGATCGTACCATCCCCTCTTACCAAAGCTGGGCCGTTGGTGAGTGACCAAAGCTGACTGTTTCCCAATTAAATTTCTATGAAAAAGTTTTAGGCGAACCGAAAAACGGCACGAATTTCTGCGCTATCCAGGACTCGTTGAATGTGCAATGGAAAACCGCCGATTGCCGCCAGGCTCGACCATTCTTTTGCTCGATGGCCGCTTACAAATGCCCTCTTGGATGGAAATACTTTGACAAGACTGACAGCTGCTATTATGCAAAGGTAAAATCAATCTCTTTATCTAGTATCATTGCTGCCCACGTCTGAGTACACCTTTAGTGCCCTTTCTTGCAGTTTTCTGACTTTCACTGATCTTTCTCGTCACCACATTGTGTAGGGTTATCAAAACCAAAAGCTAGAAACTTTGTTCGCTGACCTTTTTTGCTGAGCTGCTTATCTCCACCCCCATCCCATATAGAAAAACTGCAATTTATTTCTAAGCTTGAGTAAAATAAAGCTTCAATGTACAACAATATTGTAGGAGCTCACCGGTGACCGCTACACATGGAAAGCCGCCGAGTCGCAATGCCAGAAAATGGGCGCTCACTTGGTCTCCATTCACTCAATTGATGAGGACGATTTCGTTTACAGTAAGCAATCTTTGTATCAAGAGCCATATTCGACAAGGACTCGAGTGCTATAAAACAGTTTTTGTTAAGCTTGACTAACAAGAGAACGTTCCAAAGGAGGTTTTAAGCGGCGATGAGATGCAAACGCTTAGTAAAAATTGCACTAGTTTGATAGCCTAACGCATTATCCCCTAGACCACCGCGGTTTTTCTTCCTTTCGATGTGGCACCCTCTTATAGGTAAGGTGAGAGTTTACCGAAAATGACCGAAACTTTGCATGCGCTTTTCCGCGTCGGATAAAATAAAATAAACACAGCATCGGATTCGACATGTCCGATAGGCGTTTGCATCTCATGGTCGTTTAAGGTCGCACATGCTCTTTGGAACGGTCACTTGTAAATTTTAGTACCAAATCTGATACTTTTTTCAGAAAACCAAGCACTTATTTTAGGCTTGGTACCTCGATTGACCGTTTCTTCATGCGAAGGAGCTTTTGTTTGGATCGGTTTGGATGGAAATGGCAAAAAGGGAAGCGGCAGCTGGTCTGATGGATCCACTGTTGATTACGGCTTCTGGTCGGCGAGTACCGGATATTGGGGTGTACGTTTCAAATTGCTTACATTTAGCTTTGATTGATTAAGGGAATCCTTTATTTTCTGTAACATGAAATCACTCTTTTAGATGCCAAGAGCTTCTGATGCAAATGGGTACTGTTCATCACCTGAATATGACTGGTACAGCACAGTGCTCAATCATCAATTTGGTCGTTTCATCTGCAAGATGAAGAGCACTTAAAAGAAATTCTGATAAAATTTCAATCATATTTCGGTCACAGCATGTTTATTCTATTGAACATTCAATCACAGAGCACAATTTTGTACTAAAATATGGCCTAATGCCTTAAGCCTTAAGCCTAAGCAAGAATTCTTGTTGCTTTACGTGAGATTACTTGAGTTTCAAAGCTTTCAACTTGTCTACAAGAATTCGATCAATTTCTTAATCCAGCTGTTAAGAAAGACATCGACTTCAATGATTTTTGAGCACTTTGTAAAACTTTGGCTAATGATAAGCTTCAATTTGATGATGGGGCATACAAAATGGATACAAAATGAACTTTGATAAGCTTCAATTCAATCACAGAGCACAATGTTGTACTAAAATATGGCCTAATGCCTTAAGCTTTAAGCCTCGTCGCTAACGCCAAAACGTGCTCGACGTGAAGAATCACCAAAAAAGGCAAAAGAAAATGAAGCTCCTCAAAAAGTATACAAGAAAACTTTGTTGAAGTAAATACATTTCAAGTCACACAAATGTTTATTAGCATCAGTGCAACAAGAATAATAGAGAAATGAGCCAAATGGTAGAATTTTTATTGTTAAAGCGCTTAACTAATAGCTTGGTGACAATTTCAATCCTTTGACATCAAAATTGCATCCGACATTTGATGCTATTGATCGCTTATTTCGATTACAGCTCGGATTTGATGCAATAACAGATTCATATGCTAAAATTAGCTCATAGCTTTTGTCTATATTATTGTGGGTATTGTTGTCCCACCAAACCCCGCTCAGACCCAACTATTCCAATCATATCCAATCCTATCTGCCTCTCTGTTGCTGATGTCTTTGATATTGTTGCGTCTGCCTTTCTACTATTCCCTGCCTAGCTTGTCGCATCGCAAAGTCTTTGGCGTGTTCGAATTGCATTCTTTTGATGTGTCAGCTCCGAGCCAGACTGATATTTTAGTTACTATTGTTATTATTGAATGATTTGTCTATTCTTATGCAAATGTGTTCTCCCCTGTGCTTATCCCTTTTATTGCCCCCTTCCCCTTACACTCATTTCTAATCCATTCAGCTTATTGTATTACTGTAAATAAAGATACGTATCTTCCGGGTCTATGCAACTGCAGTACAGGTCGGTCATTTCACAGGGACTCCCCTCTAATACGTTGGAGGAGTTGAGTTGGGTTGTCGGGGTGTTAGAGATGGTGGGATATCAAAAGGGATCCACTCTCTTTAACTTAACCCAAATTCTAGTCCACATCCGTTTATACCTAGGAACGTATAGATGTTTGTATAGACGTTTATATTCATAATTCGCTTTCGGTCGAGTTTGATCTTGCTTGTTTGTTGTTTGATATTTGTTCAACTTTTATTTCTGTAAACTTTTGATAATTTTTTTATTCTTTTTCTAATAAAACATAAATTTGAAATTTCTAGGCGCTAAAAAAGAGCAAATTGTTGAAAAAAGTGGATTACTTAAAAAGATTGTGAAAAGATTAAAGATAAGAAAAAGTAGGGAAGTATTGGGTTGATGGAAAAGTCCTTTTTCCATCAACCCAATACTTCCATACTTTTTTTGGGAGAGTATCTTAAATTTGTCCAATTTTGACGTTTTATAGCCCATCCTAAAGCTGAATTGCGTGTCTAGGGGTTATTTTTGACGCTGATCACGAAACACATGATTTTAGCCTAGGTTTCTGCACGGAAAACTAACGAAACGTGAAAACAGCCATTTTTTGGCTCTGCCGCCCTTTACTAAAATAGCTGTAAAACTTTTAGAAAAGAGATATCTCAAAACGGTTTTTACCAATCGATCCGTCTTGAATTCAGCTTTAGGATGAGCTATAAAACGTCAAAATTGGACAAATAGACAAACAAAAAATAAGGTACTCTCCCAGAAAATCCGAAAGGACTTTCCCATCAACCCAATGTGTGAACAACAAAATAGTATTTCATTGATCCAATTCCTCCGTAAAATTCTCAACAATTTGCATACAAAAAATGAGGGAATCGAAGTGATAATTGTGCTTCATATTTGTCGCCATAATTAAAACCGTTTTCGTCGAATTAATTGCCATTTTATAATATCGATGTCGTCTCGTATACAAATCAGTTTTTAAATCAATTTCTAGTTCTTTCAAAACCCGCAAAAATGGATTAAGTTTCACTTTTCCAAAATTAACGATTTTCTTGATTCTTTTGATGTTAGGAAACGATTTGAATATGCGCTCGATTTCATCAAATCCAACATGGTTTCCCTCAAATTTTTGCTCTTCCAAAACAACGATTCCCTCCGGATTCCTACTTGGAATCCCGTTTTTCAATAAACTTCTCACATTTCTCTCAAATATCGCCGATTTCTCTTGAGTTAGAGCGTGTAAAAGTTGAATATTTGTCGATTTTAGGCCCTCAGTGAACGTTGTCAAATCATCATTGCATGTTAAAGCGAATTTCTTTCCGTTTTTCATCGATGAATTGAGGAAATAGGCAGTGAAAAAGCTAGAAATCAGCTCTTTATCCGATTCCGATTCTAAATCACGCGTTTGAAGCGATAACTCATCGCTGACATTGACCTGTTTCAGAAATTGTTGTAAAAGCGAAAATTTGGCTGAAATATTGGCTTTTCTCGCATTTTTCACATTAAATGCCGGTTTTCCGGAAAAACCGTGATAAAAACAACTAAAATCCAAACTATTTTTGACATTCTGAAGCACTAAAAACAGGCTTTCTTGACAAATTATTGGCATTTTATAACAAATTTTTGTCATTTCATTCGATTCAGTTATTAAAAGCTTGGAATTTTCATCGGATCTCTTGATTTCCAAAAAAGAACCGCGATTTTCAATTGAAATTTCGAATCGATTTGGCGAATTTTGCACGGAAAATGACTGAATATCTCTCGGAATAAATGTGAATCGATGGAGTATCTTTTTCCGGAGATATTTCGTAGATTTCGATAAATTCACACGTTCCCGAATGTTTACCCATTCAATAACAGCAGCTTCGAGCTCGGCGGGCAAAGTTGGAAAGGGAAACATTTCGATTAAGCAAACAAAATTGGGTTTTCGGCTGATTTTCTGGCCTATTAAGGTCTAATATTAAGCTTTATCTCAAGTTGTAGCTGTGTGTGAGAACTGACTGACGCTTTGACGCCCGGATTGCCAAATTTGGCTTCAAGCTATTTGATTTGTCTTTTAAATTCGGGATTTCGGTTTTTTTCTTGTCACGAAAACTCGGCACTTGAAAAAGGGATCGTTTTTTCGCACTTTATTGACGGTTTCTGAGTTTGGACGATCGATTTCTTGACTTTTGATATATAAGCAGCTTTTCTCGCAATGTAGATTGATAAACTTTCGAAGGAATAATGCTAGATATATAGCCAACTTTCAAACTGCCAACTTTTCCTGTATGATCCTTGTTCAATGACTCTTTTTGAAGTGAAAATCTCGTGTCTTGTTGTTGAACTGTTCAATAAGTAGCGGAATAATAAGAAAAAAATAAAAGAAAAGAATAAGATTTAGTATTTATACAAAAATAACGAAATATAATACTTTTGTAAGCTTTTTGAATACAAATAGTGGACTGCCGATAGTTTTAAATGAGTAGGCGAGTATTCGAGGGGCTCTGTCAACACACGTGAACAATTATAAAAGGAATAGGGATGAGAGATAGAAAGAAATGGTAAAGAGTGAATAGTTAGAAAAAAAGAAAGACAAAAATCGGCCGTTCTTTTCCACCACCCATTTCCTATAGCAAAAGAGAGATTTCACTCTTTCTCCCACAATTCCCATGGTGATGAAAGCAAAGATTGTTCAAATTGCTCTTTTTAAAAAAGAGCAAAACAGAAATTTAAAAAAAGTTAAGCTAAAATGGGAAACCATGCTCGATGTGAACCCCCGTTTCGGAACTTTGTCATTTGAGGTTGGCAAGTTATAAACGATTGTTTTTGGGTAATGTGTTTTCTGAAAAAAACGGCTTATCGAATCAAAAAACGGTTTGCTTGATTCAAAAGCTCTATCCTTAATCTACAAAATGACGACAAAATGACAAAAAAAAGCCATTTTGTAGATTAAGGATAGGGCTTTTGAATCAAGCAAACCGTTTTTTGATTGGATAAGCCGTTTTTTCAGAAAACACAAACTAAGTTTTTGAAAATGTTTTATCAAAACTTTGAAAATAGAAAAGGTGTTATATTTCGATACTAAAATTATCATAAACACCGATTTTGCATAGCAAAGCTTATAAAGAAAAAATTCTTTAAATTTTCAAAAGAAATCGTTTTGGCCTTTCCACATAATTACAGCTCCACCCCTCAGAAAATGAGTAATTCTTGGATGAGCGAAGAAATCCTAAAACGTATTTTAGTAATTTAATGATCCCGATTCTAAAACTGAAAACCATTTGTGGCTAGTCCTTACCGTTTTTGAGATCTGGAAACTCGATTTTGTATGGAAAACGGGGTTTTCCGAGTTTTTTCGACCCATAGCTTTACAGTCAAATCTTTATAATGAACTATGTTTTCGGGATCCCATTGATAGTTCACCATTAGAGTGTGTTCCTTGCGAGTAATTAATTACTTGAGTAAAATTTCCTGCCTGAAGGCCAGAAATAAATCGAAAATGCGCAACCTTTGCAAAATAATGCAAAAAAAGGGCCATTGACTATATATTTTGACTGCCTTGGGTCAACAATGGGTATTAATCTCATTGGGGTGGTGAGAATGAAACTAGCGCTCACATATCTCTCCAAGATTGAAAGCTTCAACCAATAAGTGTTGTATACTGTTCGAAAGTCCTGAATCACCTCTACAAAATAGTGCAAAGGATTTTGAGTTGAATTGATTATTGAAGACTTGGGTGACTTTTAAGTTGAGGGGTCAAAAATGATCATTTTCTGTTTCGGTTTGTGTTCTGAAAATGTGTTTCTGGTAATAGATGGTAATAGCCATGCCCGGGTTTTCCGTGAGAAAATACCGCCAACTAAAGTTTTATGAAAATAACATAAAAGAACTCTTTTTGTTTGTTCGTCTTCTAGAGCTTACGTTCTTTCGAAAAAGCTTCGTTTTCGGCCATTTTAGGCCCTCGATTTTAGGCCAACATCATCTCTGTTACTTAAGCCCGTTCACTCGTTTGGTTCCATGAGTTTCTTGCTGCCCCTACGGACCGAAATCCTTGGGATGAATCCAAAAATTCACAGCGGCTCCCTTCAGCATCCTTTTACAGACACTTGGGATCCCATTCCAACCGACGGAGAACCCGCCATAGTGGTCAAAATGAGCCGGAACTGGGTTAACCAATTCTACAGCCGGGGTTAGGTTTGGGAAGCGGTGACCATATGGGGCAGACAACGGATTGGTTACCGGATGACCCAAAATGGACGCTTCCAATTCGAAAAGTGAAAAGGGGGTATATCCGCAGGCGTGGTATGCCAGATCGATCGCGATTGTGCTCGCACACAGAGGACACACAACGATCTTCGTTTTTGCATTTTAAAAAGTTCAAAAACTTCAAACTTTTGAACAGAAAAATTGTGCCCTGGGTTTTCGGGGAAATCGATTCACAGTGTTAGTTTTAGGGTTTTTCTTGTCCGAAATCAATAATTTCAATATATTTCCTATTGAAGGATGGTTCTAACTTCTCAAGCAATATCTTATCTTTTGTTTGTGGCTTATGTTTCCCAATTTAAACTTTTTCAAACACCTCTCGAAAACAAAATTAAACAACAGCTTTTCCAAGAGCTCTTTTCGTGAATCGAGTTTCACAAATCTTACACCATATATTAGGTTGAACACTCTCGGTAACAGTTCTTCATTCCACTTTTTAGAAACAACCAATGTACTAATTAGATTACGGTTTTTTTTATTCAAAAGGTTTTTCGGCTCTCTAAAAGTAGTTGTCAGATTGGATAAAGCTTTGTTTTTGGGGTTTTTTAGAGGCCAAGAAGTTGCGGAAATGAAAATGAAGGAAGATAGATAGTGCGATTGGACCACTTTCTTCCACAGAAACCTATTTCGATGTTTATAAAGGAAAGCTAGAGCATAAAAAGTGAGGTGAGTATTCAAATTTTCAGACTAATCTGTTCAGCCGTTTTCCCTGTATGTCATTTTTGAGAATTTTTGAAAAAATGCGCTTCAGAGTGGACCAAGTTTTGTTTAAAAAGGATAGGAAACTAGGAAATAAAGAACTTTTATTCAAAGGGAATTGCGAGTGAGTCAGTGAATTGGCTACTTTTCAAAGAAAATATGCTTTGCTATTACCAAGACAGTGTTCAACCTAATAGCTTTAAAGGAGGAGCGATTTGTAGGGCTGGATCTCCTCATAAACTTTTTTTGCCGGAAACCATCTATAATTTTATTTTTATATTATCAAAAATAGTCCAAAAAACGAAAATTGATCCGGCTGGGAGTCTTGAGTTCTTAAGTAATGTAGATCCTGAAGATGCTGGAGAAATTTCAAGCGAAAAGATCTGTGGAAGCGATAGTTGTCAGCAGCTGTAGGTACACAAGTTGAGGCTCGGCTGGTAGCTGGTATAAAATTGAGTAGTGTGTATCCTTAAGATACTGGAGAAGTTTCAAGCGAAAAGATCTGTCGATAGTTGTCAGCAGCTGTAGGTACACAAGTTGAGGCTCGTGGTTACTTCTTAACACTCAACTCCCCAATAACCAATCCAATTCAAAATCTTTTTTTGACATTATTTTGTAGAGGAGATTCAAGGCTTTCTAATATTAGGTTGTCAGGTTTTAAATGCGAATTTTTTGAAATATTTTTCCGATAGAACGAAGCTATTAAAATTAATTTGCTTTGTACCATTAGAATGGTAAATCTGTGTTCTACATTGAGCTTTTCAGCGTTTTTGAAAAGGATTATCTTAACAATGTTAAAGTGGTTGAATGTTGAAGAACCTTTTATAATCAAAATAACGTTTATCGGCTACAACATCTTCATGAAATGAGGCATAAAATCGAATATTTCATTGCAAAAGCTCCCGAAAAATGCTACAAAATACGTCCGGGGTGAATTTATTTGACCTGCTTTTCAGCCTTAAAAGTTAAGTTGTTATTGCGGGATCGAAATTCCTTTAATTTTAAATATTATACATCGAAAATTGCCAAAAAACTGATCCCGCGCCGAAAATTGACGGACATAGCTCTTACAGCGGATACAGCGAAAATTGGCTCTTTTTTGCCACTTTACAATCATTTTTCTAAGCGGTGGTTAATGCTAAAATAACAATATCTCGAAAAATCACCCATCCTCTCTACTTTAATTTGATACCCAAGTGCGCAGAAACAAACGTACTGGTGCTGAGATATGAGCGTTTGTTTCAGAGTAAACTTAGACTACGCGACGCTCCTATAGAGGGTGCTTCTATTAGAGTATTTACGATAGGATAGCGACGAGAATAATGAAAATACGAATCAAGCCCAAATGAGCGTTTGCCGGGATTCGATTCAGGAAACATGTAAAAACAAAACGTATTTATCGATGATTGGTGGCAACTGAACTCGTTCTTTTCGCATTTGGCATTTGCGTTTCAATCGTTGCCGACACGCTGATTCTCGATCGTTCGCTCTTTCGCGATTTCTCAATTCGTTTTCGGAGAAATATCGCATCCGTGAGACTAAATTGATTAGGCATTAGAAAATTTTCGATTACTCCTTTAGTATCCGTAAGAGAATTACTTGGTTCCAAGACAAAACGACACAATCAAAAAGGTTTTTTCGCCCGGATATGCCAAATAAAAGCAGTTCGGTCCGAGAAATACATATGCGATGATTTTCAACGTTTGTCGTAGCCAAGTGTTTTCCATAGAGATCAACCCGTTTATGATCATCTGAAAACTTATGCTTTAGCACTAAACATGGTATCGAATAGGTACTGTAATAGTACTGCATCCCGATAATGACGGTGCGGAGTGTTGCGTAATCTAGCTTTGAATGCGTTTTTCTCGACATTGGTTTAAGCTACAATACGCGCTTAGGTATCAAAAAATAGCTGAGATTCAGGGCTATTTTTTTCTTTTACAAAAAGAGTTCTTTTATGTTATTTTCATCTAACTTTAGTTGGTGGTATTTTCTCACGGAAAACCCGGGCATGGCTATTACCATTTATTACCAGAAACACATTTTCCAGAAAATGATCATTTGTGATCCCTCAACTTAAAAGTCACCCAAGTCTTCAATAACCAATTCAATTCAAAATCCTTTGCACTATTTTGTAGAGGTGATTTAGGACTTTCGAACGGTATACAATTATTGGTTGAATTATTCAATCTTGGAAAGATATGTGAACGCTGGTTTCATTCTCACCACCCTAATGATATTAATACCCATTGTAGACTTAAGCCAAACAAAATATATAGTCAATGACCCTTTTTTTGCATTATTTTGCAAAGGTTGCGGATTTTTGATTTTTTCTGGCCTTCAGGCGGGAAATTTTACTCAAGTAATTACTTACTCGCAAGGAACACACTATAATAGTGAAATAACAAAGGGACCTTTAAAACATAGTTCATTATAAAGATTTGACTGTAAAGCTATGGGTTAAAAAACTCGGAAAACCCCGTTTTCCATACAAAATCGAGTTTCCAGATCTCGAAAACGGTAAGGACTAGCCAAAAACGGTTTTCAGTTTTAGAATCGAGATCACTATCATTAAATTACTAAAATACGTTTTAGGATTTCTTCGCTCATCCAAGAATTACTCATTTTCTGAGGGGTGAAGCTGTAATTATGTGGAAAGGCCAAAACGATTTTTTGAAAATTCAGAATTTTTCTTTATAAGCTTTGCTATCCAAAATCGGTGTTTATGATAATTTTAGCATCGAAATATAACACCTTTTCTATTTTGAAAGTTTTGATAAAACATTTTCAAAAACTTAGTTTTTCAGAGATTCATAGGAGCTATAATTATTTGGAGCAGTGTATTTTCCGCAAAATTCCTAGAGTGGCTAATATTTTTCAAAGCTGATTTTAGATTTGGGCTCAACGTAAAATTCTAGGCCAGATGAATGGGTCTGGCCTGAAAATATAATTACAATAAAAAGTTATGATGAAACTCATGCTTTTCTCTAAAATTCTCATGGATTCTATCATAACTTTTTATGAAATTCGGCTTTATTCTTAAAATTACCTATTTGGTGTAGAGTTTTATGCTGAATTCAATAATATAAACCGTCAAAGTTGATTGACTTCTGTAGGTACAGTACTGGATAATGAAATATCATATTTGAAAAACGATCGTCAGTTTCGCACGTCTGTAACTCCCTTGTCTTTGAGTTTAAACTATTAGTGTTATACATTTTCTGAAAGCTCTTTTCAAGGGCTACACAATGGTAATATTAATATTTAGCAATACGGTAAAGACAAGGGAGTTGCAGACGCGCGAAAGTGACGATCTTTTTTCAAATATAATATTTCATTGTCCAGTAGTGTAGGTAAGTCAACTTTGAGAGAGATTTTCTCTATGTTTTTACACTTGAGTATACAAAATAGATTGTGGTTTTCTATAGCCAAATTTCATGAGAATTATTTTAAAACCAACCTGAAGTCGATCTGATAATTAGAAATCCAATTATAGAGTAAAATAGAAAAGCGCGCTAAAGTGCCATTTTGACTATAGAAAAACGGCACTTTAGCGCACTAATCTTCTAGACGGCTTTTCTCTATGTTTTTATTAAAGAGTATACAGAACAAATTCTATTTTCAGATTCTAAATCGGATTTCGTGAATGCTAACCCTACAAAAGTTTCGCTGAACATGCCCAAATTCATGCTTTTTACTCACGCGCACTCCTCGCACTCCTCGCACGACCGATTTGCTGAAATTGCCCAGTTTTTTCAGCGTGAAAGTGATGCTAAGAATATCATTTAACATAATTGCGAATATAATTGTTTTTTATGTTTTTTTTTCTGTTTTACTTCAGAAGCATATTTTTAAATTTCAGAATCAGAATGAAGTTCTTTTAACAAAGAAAAAGTCTTTTAAATGTTTAAAATCTATAATGTTAGTGGAAAATGTGGAAATTTAGTTTTGGTAAAATAAAGCACTTAGAAATACAAAAGACTAGAAATTGTATTCTATTCGAAAAACAAAAATGAATGCGTGAAAAGTATAAGTTGTATTCTGAAAATGGCTTTCAAAAGCTGTCAGCATCCTTCCGCATCGTCAATTGCGGCTCCAGCCGGCTTCGATGAGCGGATTCGCCACTTGTTGTGATGGCATTCCTCGTACTGATTACAAAGCCTTGATACCGGTCTGAAATTTGAATCTGGCCATTTGACTATTTTTAACCGTCTGCTGTTTATCTCAAATTTCAATGACTAATGCACAGCTACTTTCAAAAGTACAGTAAAACGTTTGGTGTCATTGGATTGGAAATTGAATCATGCCTCTAGTAACATCAAAACCAGCAGATTGGGATCACAAACAGCTAAGTTATGAGTCGTGTCCACTAGCCGTAGTGAACTACCGTGTCCACTAGCTCATGACGAAAAATCAATATTTTGAAAAGTCGACATTTTGATAGTGGATCAATAAAGAGTTATCAAACGACAGCCCACCTGATTGCCCCCTCTTGACAGTGAAGATGTTTGTGAAGGTAACGTCGATGGCGTTGGGACGCCGGTGGTGTCCACACGTACGATCCATTCTCGTCTTTCACCGCCTCGGCCCGAAACTTCGGCGTTCGAAAGCGTTGCGTCACGAGTCTCGAAAAACACGAGTTGCGTCAACTTCTTCATCCGATGCGGCCCCACCTTTAAAATTGGATTTTCAATTTACTATGATTGATTTTAGTTACAGTCAAATCTTTATAGTGAACTATGTTTTTAGGATCCCTTTGATAGTTCACTATTAGAGTGTGTTCCTCGCGAGTAAGTAATTACTTGAGTAAAATTTCCTGCCTGAAGGCCAGAAAAACTTTTTTCGCGTCAATTTTTGCAATAACTTTTGCTAAAAGTACGGTATTTTTTCCCAAGTGTGCGTTTTAAAAAACGCATTACTCGCAAGGAACACGCTCTATTCACTATCGAGGTTCTGTAGTTCTGTAGTGCCAAATTTAAGCGGCTTCGGTAATCAGTTTCTGTCCCAAATCCATGATAAGTGGTATTGAAGTTTTTTTGAAGTCAGAAACCATTTAAAACTAATTAGAAACTTGATTTAAATTGAAGCTAGGCCATGAAATCAATTATTTTGTTAAACTACCCACTTTGATGACATCTGTGACCGTTTTCGATTCGGTCATCTCCTCGTTGAGCGACTCGATAAAGCCTATCATTTGATCGCGTCCCCGTTCCTCAGTCACCGAGTTTCGCGAGCCGGTGGTACGCTCGGACGAGTGGTCGTGACCATGTCTATGTGAAGAGGCGCTCGTTTTCGCGGTCCCCCATTCGCTTTGGTATGCGGCCGTCAACGAAGAGCTCACAACAATCGCGTTCACCGAAGACGTGTGGCTAAACGAGAAAGACTCTTTCTCGGTTTCCGTTTTTGACTCTGACCGTTCGTGCTCTGAGCGAAACCTTGAATTTGTGCGATCTTGACTTGACTGCTCCTTCTGGTGTGCTGTTTTTGTCCTAGTCCAAGACTCGCTGGACTCTTTTTGCGTATGTCAGCAAATTTTCAGCCAAATCCGTTCAGCCGTTTTTTCAGAATGTTTGCTTGAAGAATGCATTAAAATAAGGGTATTTGCTCATTTGAGAGACTTTTCGAACAAATTTGAAACATTTAGAAAAAACGGCTGGACGGGTTTTGCTGAAAATTTGCTTGAAAATGTATAAATGCTTGGTCTTTCATTTGAGCAAAAAAATAATGTTAACTTTCCATCGAAAAACTGAACGATTTTTAACGATTTTGACTACTTGTCTTTGCGCCCCCAAAAAATCCCCAAAACAGAAGCTTTTCAAAATCGCTGAAAAGTCCATTGTAGAACACAGATTTACCTTTCTAACGGTAACGGTAAAAACCGGACTAATTTTAATCGCTTCATTCTCTTGGAAAAAAAAGTATTTTTGCGAAAAATTCGCATTCAAAATCCGACAACCTAATATTGTAGCATTTAGTAGTCTCGTAATATGTCAAAATTTAAATTTTAGCTGAGCTCGGACGGTAAATGGAGGACGACTGGCGCAAGCAATAGGTATTTCATTTGTAAGAAGCGCTTCGAGCGCGAGTGACTGTCAGTTGCTGGCTTATCGGTCTTTGTGCTGGAGTAGTTCATTCTAACTTTGTATTGAAAAATTTGGAATAAAACTTTATGTCAAAAAGTCACGTGAAAGCGTCTCTAGCAGTATACCTCCTTTGATCTCACTTATGAGAACCAATCCGCTTATCAAAAATACTCAAGATGTGCACAAGTAGAATGTTGCCTATATTAGCTGGTTGCATGTGTCTTAAATTTCTCAAAAAACCGCACTATAGCATTATCCCAACAATGTTGAAGAAGTTGAATGTTGAAGAACCTTTTATAAACAAAATCACGTTTATCGGCTATAACTTTTTAATGAAATGAGGCATAAAAACCGAATATTTCATTGGAAAGCCTCCGAAAAATGCTACAAAATACGTTCGGTGAATCTATTTGACCTGCTTTTCAGCCTTAAAAGTTAAGTTGTTATTGCGGGATCAAAATTTCTTTCATTTTAAATATTATACATCGAAAATTGCCTAAAACTGATCCCGGCCTGAAAATCGACGGATACAGCTCTTATAGTGGATACGGCGAAAATCGGCTCTTTTTTTTCCACTTTTCAATCATTTTTTTTCTAAGCGGTGGTTAATGCTAATATATGTTATATCTCAAAAAATCACCCATCCTCTCTACTTTAGTTTGATACCCAAGTGCGCAGAAACAAACGTACTGGTGTTGAGATATGAGCGTTTGTTTCAGTGTAAACTTAGACTACGCGACGCTCCTACAGAGGGTGCTTCGATTAGAGTATTTACGGGAGGATAGCGACGAGAATATTGAAAATACGAATCAAGTTTTGTTTGCCGTTTGCCGAGATTCGATTCAGGGAACATGTAAAAACAAAACGTATTTATCGATGATTGGTGGCAATTGAACTCGTTCTTTTCGCATTTGGCCTTTGCGTTTCCATCGTTGCCGACACGCTGATTGTCGATCGTTCGCCCTTTCGCGATTTCTCAATTCGTTTTCGAAGAAATATCGCATTCGTGAGACTAAATTGATTAAGCATTAGAAAATCTTCGATTACTCCTTTAGTATACGTAAGAAAATTACTTGGTTCCAAGACAAAACGACACAATCAAAAAGATTTTCTCGCCCGGATATGCCAAATAAATGCAGTTCGGTCCGAGAAACACATATGCGATGATTTTCAACGTTTGCCGTAGCCAAGTGTTTCCCATAGAGATCAACCCGTTTATGATCATCTGAAAACTTATGCTTTAGCACTAAACATGGTATCGAATAGATACTGTAATAGTACCCCATCCCGATAATGACCGTGCGGAGTGTTGCGTATTCTAGCTTTGAAAGCGTTTTTCTCGATATTGGTTTAAGCTACAATACGCGCTTAAATATCAAAAAATAGCTGAGGTTCAGGGCTATTTTTTTAAACCAAAGACGCATTTTTTGAAAGTACGAGCGCTTTGAAAAAATGAAATACAAAAAAACTTATGCGACTACGCGATTGTACGAGAGGGTACTATTATATTATTTACGTCATATAACATTACTATTACAGTACAATACTATTATTATTACAGAATTTCAAGGAAATTTTGAGTTTCTGCCAGTGTTTATTGGAGAAAAGCTAGTTCTCGGATCGAATCAGATCAGATCGTATTCGATTATTCGGGCCTTTCGATCAGAACCAATTGGATATGATCCATGGAAGCACAAATCGAATAAATCAGATGACCAGATTACATCAAATCAAGGAACGTACAGATAAAAATCTCAAATAAACAGAATTTCAAGCAAATTTTGAGTTGCTGCCATTGTTTTCGTTTGCCTGAGACGATAAAAAAGGTGGTTAAGACAAAAAGCCGTTTAACCGTTCCGATGTTCAATTATTGGATCGGTTCGGATCAGAAAATGGATTGAATTGGCATTGGACGTGAACCGCTGTTGCTACCATCCGCTTCAAGCGATCCCACAATCTGATATGATTCGACCCATCGGGTTCGGACTTATCCGGTTCTCAAACTATCGGATCGTATCGAATAAAGCCCTCAAATCCTCTTAAAAATTTTGGAGCATTCTTGAATCAAAGAAGATCGGATATCTACGCCACTAGACTTGGCTATCGATATTTTGGAGTGCTCGCGCTAAAACGAACATATCTTTGTAATTGCAGCTTCAAATGCTCTGAAACTTTTACCAATGGAAAGCCAGAAGTTCAAGCTTCATTTTGGTACTTAATACGTCCTGGAAGAATAAGGCATTTGAAAAAAACCTTATCGATATGCTATCGATAAGGTTATAATGATATCGATGATCGATATCGTATCGGTTAGGCTTTTAGAGCTGCGTTTTGCGAGCTTTTCTAAGTATTAAGTATCAAAATAAAGCTTGAACTTTTGGCTTTCCATTGGTAAAAGTTTCAGAGAATTTGAGTAGTTTTGTGCAAAGTTATAAGATTTTTTGCGCGACTACTCCAAAAATATTGATAATATAGATAGCTAAGTCTATATACCAGATCTACGTCAAACGAATCAGATGTACTCAATCCGATAATCATTTCTATTATTTTCTACAGTTTCTACCACAGGTTGAGTACTGTAATATCAAGTAGAAGTAAAGGGAAAGCTGCTCACTTGAAGCATCAACATTCGCTCGGCCAATGTCGTTTTCCCTTTTTGTTTGAGCTAAAATAATTCATTATTATTTTTCATTAATCAAAAAACCAACCCTTCTCATCTTTCTATAAATTGTTAAGTCCAAGAAAAAGGGGAAAAATTGAAAGAAAAACTTTGCAACGAAAAAGTTATCCAGAATAAACATGAGAATCAGGTACCATATCGTCGGAATTTCTTCAGAATTGATTTCAGGCGGATTATTTTTCAGCACATCAAGCTGCGAAAAAGCCACAGAAATGATAAACGGGAAAATCACTTGAACGAGCGGCCATTCCTTTGTGTATCGAAAGAAACGACCGTCAAAAGAGATCGCCAAAAAGCGGCTAATCGACGTGGTCAACTGGCAGAAAATTGCCATATCATAAAAGCTGTATCGATTGACGAGAATGTCGCCGATTTCGACAAAAGTCGAATACAACTCATCAGAACATTCAATGTCGGGCAGCCAATAGTAGGCGATATCGCATGGATTGCACTCGATTAGGGTGCCGATTGAATAGATGAATCGGCACACGTTCTCAGCCACCAGCAACAATCTACAGAGTGACACAAAAATTCGGAGCCACCTTGTTTTCGTCAAATTCAGCTTTTAAGATCACAAAAAACTATCCAAAGCAGAATTTTCTTATAAAGGTTTGTAATTATAGCAAGTTTTTTTTAGATTTAAGGCTTAGCAAGGAAAGATCAAGTCCTTTAATTGGCAATATATCGCCAGAATCAATCCAAATGCCCGGTCGCTTGAATTTCTCTCAAAACCCATTTGAATTTTTTGAAATTTCTAATTAAACGTAGTCAGTCAAAAGTTATTCTATTTTTTAAACTCTTTCTAGACGAATAGCAAAATTTCAGATTGATTGAAGCTGAAACGCACAAACTGAAACGCTGAAACGCTGAAACGCTGAAACGCTGAAACGTATAGCTTTAAAAAGTGTGCGAGTCTCAAAAAGTTAACAGTTGTTTTGCTTAAGAAAATAGGTCTGTGTACTCGATGAGAAGGCTATTTTTTGCGGAAAAATGTTTTTCTAGACGGAAATTACATTTAGATTTCTGATTTCTAAACCGTTTTTCAAAAAGTTTTCTGTTGGCCCTAAAAACGAGGTGGCTTCGAACTTTTGTGTCACCCTGTATTGTAAACATGCAATCCGGCGATCCAATCGAATCCGATTGTGCAAAAACTTTTATTGAATTATCAATTTCCTTACCAACACCGTTTCATCTATTGATATCACTTGAAAAATCGAAAATTCAGTGCATCAGATGCATCTGATTTAGGTGAAATACTTTTGTGAATCAAATCGAATTAGATAGAATTGCCGGATTGCTTGTCTAATGTATAGGATTTGTTCGCTTGTCATTTTTAAAAATGCATAGATACCTTCCTCTAACGTCATTTTCCAGGTCTGTTTCTCGGGCTAGAATCAGCATAAAATTCTGCCATGAGAAGGCAAATATGACTTTTTTAGAACGTTATGCCAGCTATATGCCAGCTCTTATAATTTTTGTGGTTTTTCTAGCACACTTACACCTATCTAGTAGACATGCTAGCCGACGAAAATTTTTTGGATCAGATCGGATCCGAAGTTGGATCCGATCCGATCGGACGGCATGTATGGACCATGATCGGGCCGCATGTTGGATCCGATCTAACTTTGAGCTCAAATTTATTGGTGTTGGGCTGTCCAATTTCAATATTCTTGGTATCATTAGATGGGCCAAGGCTTTCTCTGTCGATTGGTACAAAAGTATTTAAATAGAACAGCTCCACACCAAGATAGTTGGGCTCAAAGTTAGAGTGCCAATAGCAATCTAACTTGAATGCCCCACAATCCAAAGTTTAGTGTTAGTGGTAAATTTGATGTCATTTCATAAAAAGCCACTCACCGAATCGGCAGTGTTATTTTATCGTTGGTGGCTGAGAAGTAAATGGAGAACGGCGAGACGAAATAGCTAATGATGAGCATCTAAAAAACAGTCCAATCTCTTTTTAAAACATCGGGAGTCGGTTTCGGTCTTTTTTTCGAAAATTCACATGCACAAAAATGGTTTCTGTTATGTTATTTTTTCACTTACAAAAGAATAACTCAAGAAAGCACAAACCAGCGTAGCTAGCAGGTAGAAATATTTGTATACATAATATAGCGCTTCGTCGCTGATATCCGGACGGCCACCAGCATCTTCTTGAGACCAGACTTCTTCGGCGATATCACCAGTCAAATACAGATAGCTGAGCAACACATAATAGTAGAGAACTTGAAAAAAGAAAAAGTTTTTGTCTACAGAGTGGCCGCAAATTATTGCCTCGCGGTTTTTGGACTATATCTTGGCTGTAGCTTGGCGAATTGGTTTAATTCCTTTTTAATATGAAAATTGCGATAATTTTCTAAGGAGAATTTCTTTATTGCAAATTGTAGGTGTATATACAAATTGTATACAAGCTTTTGAGATTTTTATTAAAGATTTGGAAGATGCGCTCAAAAAAACCCTTGGCACGCAACATTATTCAAGCTCCTTCTACTTCATTTTCAAAATGAAATCATTTTTCTCTCTTTTTTTGATAAATTGAAGCTTTAAGAGAAACATTTCGATACTTTTTTAAGTTAACTTTGAGATTAACAGATGAAATTTGCTAGTTTCAAGAAAAATTCATTTTCAAAGAAGCCTTTTTCACCCAGAGCTCATAAAAACACCACATCTTTGAAGATTTTTGTTGAAAAATATTTGTTTTGAGCTTTTTAACCAGAAAAGAGTCAAATAAACCATATATCGGAAATCCGTTCTTATAAAAACACCCAAGAACTAGAAACCCCCTTTAAGTCTCTTTCATTTTGTAACTTTTGTGATCCAACCTTTTATCTATATTCTCTCATTATATTTCCATATCCAAAGCTAACTCTAACACTATATTTCTTTAGTTTAGTCATTCCCCAAATCTTTCAGGCCTAGACTAGGGAAGTCCTCCGGATCGCCCGATTCTCTGACTCCAGGTCTCACTCATTCGGAAATCCAGCCCCTTCCCCTAGCTCATGTCCCCGACCCCCTCTCGACGTGTTTCCTCAGGTTTATTCTTCTCGAAATTGTCATAGTTCCATGTAGATCAAGCAATCTTCTTATCTTCCCATAAATACAAGACAGATCGGTCGATTATTCCTGAGGACTATCTTCCTACTATGGAGGAGTTGGGGCCGGCTCTCGGTTGTGCTGGAAGTGGCAGAAAATGGTCCTCCCAATCGTTCATTCTTACAAAGTGAACAACACACTTCACATTCTCACTCATACACCCAAATTATCTCCAGCTACACCATAACACAAAAGTATAATATAAGAGGCTTTAAAACCTGATCAAGAAAAGCTGCAGATTGAGTTGCCAAGGGTTGGAAGAAGCCTTAAAAAGCCTCAAAAGCATCCTACAATTTGGATAAAATTATCGCAATTTTCATATTAAAAAAGAATTAAACCAATTCGCCAAGCTACAGCTAAGATATAGTCCAAAAACTGCGAGGCGATAATTTCCGACCATCTTATATATGAAATTTGCTTTACTAGCATTATTTTCAATCCAGTTCGGTCAAAATCGGCGGAACAGACCGAAATTTTGGCGTTTTCACATCAGATAGGACAAAACATATCACTACAATATCGCTCAAACACAAACGATAACGCAAATTGGCCATAACTTTGCCTGGATTTGTCCACTTCGATTAGACTAGGTGTTAATCGATTGGAAATTAAATTAGGGCATCAAAAATCCAGATTTAAGAGTTGAATCTCCTATTGAATAAGATCAAGGTCAGCCGAATTGAACATGTGCCGCAAAGGTTATGGTCAATTGTCTTTACTATGTTTTTGGTCCTTTTTTCTGTCCTTTTCTTCTTATTCAGTCCGCGTCGAGACAATACAAAAAACCCGAAATTCCTCGAATTTCAATATCAACTCTTTACCATCAACACTGAGAGCCAGGAGGATAGCGATAAGCAGTTCGATCGATTCGAAATGGTTTGCGAGAACGTCGATCATTCCACAAATACCTAATTTTCTTTTAAAAAGACACAAAATCAAAAGCAAGAAAAACAAATGCACCCAAAAAACGCAAAAAATAAATTCCTTTCATAAAACTGTTCTAAAAGGTCAAAATGAAATCGAAATATGTAAGTACGTGAGTGTTTTTCAGAATATTTTGTCTTTTTCGGTGTAATTGCATAGGCAATGGAATCTTTACCCGATAATTCCTTTTTCACGAGTGATTTATTAGCGCTGGAAACCGATTATCTTGGTTTTTCTGATTGAAAACCCCCTCAAAAATCTATAAATCAGTTTGCGCTTTTTTGAATCTAATATATTATTACCAGCATCACACGAGTTCAAGATCTGTATGTGCTATTTAGAGCTCGAAAAGAATAGATTAAATTATACGTTCTCGTTTATAGATTGCCTCCAACACCCAAAGCGAGAGAAAATTTCTAAAATTACATTTACCAGCCTTCGAAATCTTTTTGACTGGGTGCATTGGGGCTCCTTCAAAACATTATCGAAACAAAGAAGTTTCTTAATCAACAAAGAGAAAGTTGTCCGTTTTCATAGTGAGAAAGTCTGTCGAAAAGGATGAATCATTCATCTTTTTTAAAGCTCTTTTGAACTTTGCTACTGTGAAAAAGGAATCGAATTGTGTTTCAGCATAGATCAAACTCTAGTGATTTTAGAAATAATTTGAAGTCAAACAAAATGAATTTGGATTTTAGAAATTATTAAACAAAATAAAACAAAAACTCTTTTAAAAATTACAAATCGATTGTTGCTTAATGAAGATTGATCTTAATCTACTTTTGCAATCGAAATGTTAGTTTGAAGGATTCGTTATAATTTCTGTTGTTCATGACGATCAAAAAGATGCTAGCATTGCAGAAGGGCCGAACCAAGAACCCCCTCTTCTGAGTTAGACTGACACACAGCGTCTTAGATCGACTCGGCCACGCTCATAAGGGGAAATTGAGAAATCACGTTTTTACAAAAAATTGCCTGTCTAATCCACAAAACTAATTAGATTTTTGGAAACTACATAAAATTTTGAATACAATAGTTAAGCTTTCAGATTGATTGGTTCGGCTGTTTTTTTTAAACAGCGGAACAGACAGTCACAAACACTCTCTCGCTTATAATAAGTAGGATATGCTATGCTACTGTATCCGTAGACCAATTCTTCAAGCTCGCTCCAGGTTTTAGAAGATTAGACTTAACTTTTCTGAGGACTCTATGCAAAAGAACACAAAGGAAGGACAAAAGCGCCTTCTATTCATTTATCATCGACTTTTCTTGTGACTAACTGTTATATTGTTCTATTGTTATTATGTTATATTGGGTTGGTGAATTGAAAACTGCGGGCTATTGTCATATGTGACAGTTTGAGGACTTTCTTCAAAAGAAACCCATTTTGGTGTCAATGGAAAAGTTGTAGAGAATCAAAAATCAAGCTTATATCCAAATTTTCAGAACGATTCAAAAACCGGTTTTGAAGAAATGGCAAATTTACGAATTTTCACAAAAGTTACATTTACTAAGTGTATCTTTTTGGAAATTTGGCTATAGGTCTAATTTTTGATTCTCTACAACTTTTCTATTGACACCAAAATGAGTTTCTTTTGAAGAAAGTGCTCAAACTGGGACATCTCTAGTCCTCCATTTTTGAGTCTCACACTTGTCTCACACACAAACCAAAATCCTACCACGAAAGAGGAATCCGCAAATTGCCTGTAAAATGGGCAGAAGTCGTCAATAATAATGGAAATTATTTGGAATGAATTCATGGTTTTATGATCAATAAATTTTAGTTCAAAGTCCCGCAGTTTTCAATTCACCAACCCCAATATTTATTTTCCTCGCCTTTTTCGACTTTTTTTCCCCGAGTGCTCTTTTTTTGCATTATTCTCTCCATGAAAGAAATTACGTATCAAGTGCTGATAGGGCGTCGCCCAAAAATGGCTCAGGAGGAGCCTAGCCCTAATAGAAAACAATTACGAAAGAGCGTTTGAATGAAGGTGCTGTCGTGACAGATATTTGTATTTCTTTTTTGAATCAGTCATATCCAAAAAGTCATTTTGTCAATAAGTCAATAAGTGATTGGTTTTCGGATAAGTCAGTGTCAAAAGTCAAGATATTTTTTCATTGTATCATTTCAAACAAGATTAGAAATGATTCATAGCAAAATACAGATAAATTATATCATGTTTCAGATGTACCTTTTATTGTTTGAAGTTTTTAAAGGCAGTTTTTCGTCAAAATTGAAAATTCACAGAGATTTCAGTACCAAAATCGACTTTGAAAGGGAATTCTCAGAATTTGTTTGTTCAAAACCTAAATTATTGCCAGTCTCCAAGAAATAAGTGAAAAAAGAATGGTTTTTGACAAATCCAGATAAAACCACCCTAAGCAACAATTCTGTCAAGCGATCGGCACTCGGCTACTTTGGCGACTTATAAAAATTTTGATAGTAGTCTTCTGACCATGAAAACAAAAATCAACATAGAAAAGCAAGTGAGTTTTTATTAAAAATGATAGAAGAATTGGTCAACTAATCGTGAAGATGCATCTAAAAGAATGAATTTCAATTTCCATAACTGCATTTCGAATGAGGATTTCCTGTTTTGAGGGTATTTGCACAATGTGCAAGCTACTAAGTGGCCAGCTATGCCTAGAGATATGGCCACACGTATTCGCTCGTCGATAAGCTAATCCACCATCAATATAAAATACTTTTCGTCTAAATTTACGCTTTTTCTTTAAATTCCTGAGAGAGAAAATTTGTGTTTTGGGCGTCTTTGCTGGGGTTCCTTATCGGCACATGGCACGTGGTTTTTTGCACAGAAAGAGAGAGAGAGTCACAACACGCACGAGCTCTTAATATAATAGAACTACAAAAGAGTTTTTCAAGGAATGCACTGTCGAATTCCTTTTTCGAGCCTCTCTGTCGTTCTTTGCCTTGATTCGTTACTCACCCTTCTTATTGCCCGTCGAGCCATTGAAAAATCCGATTCATTGAAAAATTGTACTCCAGAGTCTCTAAAAACGGTCACAATTAACGCTTAACACTTACACTATTTACTCTTTAAACTATAATACTATCTACTACTAATTACAACTATTTACTATTTACACTATACACTATTTGACACACTTAACTCTATTTAACGCCGAAAATGTTTCACTTTTCCAAGCTGCCCTCTGAGCTGAAGCGTTCCGTGCTTCAATCGGACCTATGGGCTGAGACAAGGGAGTTGTCGCGAGCTAACCGGGACCTCTGCTCACATGTTATTCTCCAATCAGCCACCCTTCCCAAGCGAATCAAGGAGATCTGCTTTTCTGCCCACACACCAGCCTCATTTACCATTTACGTGCCCTACAAATATCTGGAAAATCCGTGCGCGAATGCCGATCAAGTGCCCCGTTTTGAGATGCCCTCAAAAATTGGTCCCTCTCACACGGCCTACATCACAGGTGCTCACTATCGATTAAGTTTACATAATAGAGATAGTTATCGGGTTAAAGATATCCGATCCGGTAAATTAACCAATCGAATGCATCGAATCCGATAGGTTCGACAATCTGATCCAATCTATTTGGATCTATTCGATCCAAACCGATTCAAAATTTTCCCAAGAATTGCGTTGCTTTTGAAGAAAATTTACGGTTTCATTTGCACCGATCTAATCTGATAATTCGTTTATCGGATACGTCAGATCCGATGTGTTCGTCCTATCGGATCCAAGAGATCGATCCAAGCGACTTAGGTAAGCGGACATATCCGACTAGATCCGATTTTTTTGAGTTTTCTTCCAATATGATCTAATCCGATAATTCGGGAATCGGGTATCCGATCGGATATCGAATCGAACATGTGGAACGGAGAAATCCGATCCGATTTGATAAATCGGATTTCTCCGTTCCACAACGGGGCCCGGTTATAACAAACTTGCAACTTGCAAAATAAACTTTAAAAATTTGCAAGATTCATCGCCCGCTTGCAACTTTTGGAGAAAACAAAGAAAACTTGCAAATTTTTCGAGCCAGCCATTTGTTTTCTTTTGCAAGTTTCTAAAGGAGTGCCGATCGGTTCCAATCTTTTCAATAACAGCAACAAGAAAACAATTTAGCCTTGATGCGGATGATTCACATATCTCAACGGATTTACATTCGATTCGACTCTGACGAGACAGCAACGGATCCCGGATTTCTCGAAAATCTCCGCCATTTCTTCGCCGAGTTGGGACTGCTCTCGAATTTGAGATGTTGTCAACGCTTTGAATGCTATGCCCATCCAGCTGTGGCCACCATCATACTCGCACACCTCGACTCGCTCAGCTGTGTGGATTTGTGTGGAGTGATATTTTCTGGAAAGCTGGATACTGTAGCAAGGGGCGTCTATTCACAATTCCTTCACCGAGGCGCCGTTTAAAAGAGCTCGACCTTGTTCGTCAATCAACTCTGCCGACATTCCCTTGAGCTGCCCGTCGTCAATTGGGTACGTGAACAAAAAGTTGATTTACATAGCTTCGAAGCTTATCATTTTGCCAAAAAAAGCAAGTATTTTCTAATAATACAAAACTATGAACAAATTTTTTATAAAAAAGCTCGGATAACCGATTTCGGATATTCTGAAATTCTGATCATTCTGAAATTCGGATAATTCTGAAAAATAAGAAAATCCGAAATTCGGGCACAGATAAAATTTCCATATCCGCATATTCATTTTTTCAAATATCAATCTCAGGTTTCCGACTTTTAGCCTGAATCCAAACTTTGTCTAAAAGCGACCGAAAAGGCATGAATCCCATCGTAAACCCCTTACAAGAGTAGATATTTTTAAAGCTGTTTTCAATTTTAAAATCAGCGTTCAACTTATCAGTTAACTTATCAGTCAAAGAGCAAGAAACCTTGAAATCAGGATAGATTCAATCGCTTGCCGTCTCAATGGCGCCAAAACGAGCCAAAACGGCCGGACCTGGTTTTAATGTCTCTAGAGAAGGCAAGAATTGCTAGAATACCAAAAATACCTTTGGTAGTAAACTTCTCTTGCTCATAACTGCTCATAACTTCCGCAATTTTGGCTCAATTTCAGTAATTTTTCACTCATGTATACACTGTTGTTACACACGTACTCAGGCTTTCACTCATGTAGTAACTTTCGGTGAGTGTGTCAAAAAGAAATCGGACTGAAAGTAAAGTTAAGTAAAGTTATGAGTAGAAGAGCTTCATTGCAACGGCAAGCTTGCCAAATTTTGATAAATCTAGCGTTGGTGAAACCCGGCTCAGAACAAATGGGCTATATTGTTGAGAAAGTGTTAAATGGGAATAGAGCCAGTCAATTGTTCCTTTTAGGTTCACTTTGCATACAGTTGGCTTGACTTCCAAGTGGGACTCAACTCTTTTCTCAACGGTCACTTTCCTCGGCGATCCCCCGATCAGACGGGCGTTCTTCGAGGAGTTTTCGATCGGGATGATGCTGGGCTTCCAGTTGGCATTTTTGGAGAGATCACTGCTTATTCCTATCTTAAGGTAATGTCTTTAAGTGGCATAAGACAAAGCTATTTTCCCGAATGCTATTGAAGCTATTAAGCTGAAAATTCTAATTTTCTTTATGCAAATTTTGCGGGTGTTTATTGGGATTGTCCTTCCCCCGTCTTTAGATATTGTATATTGGAGATTGGGTCAAATTTTCATTGGTAGTCCTTCTGGTCTAAATAAAGCGACTGATCTCAATTAATGAACCTAACCGAGCAAAACGACACCCGGTATAATACAGTTTTATTTTTCGCTAGTTTTGCCTTTTGAGACGATAGTCAGTGTCGCGTTTGAAAGCTGATGAATCTACAATCTGCTTCCGCAAAATCTTTTTGGCCGATGCGAATAAATCAACTTAGCTGCAATCTGCAAAATTTGTATTTAAGCCTGCGATTGATAAACTAATTGATAAGTTTTCATTTCAGGACATTGTGCGGATCGTCGGTGATTCTTCAACAGTCGACCGTCGATCGTCGGACTCGATGATCGCTCTGAATGAGGCTGATCGGCAGAGAATAGCCACGGTGTGCCAGCTGAGCTCTCAGGCAAACAGTGGGGAAAATTGGTGGTCACTGGATCTGTTGGATAGGGAACAACGAAGAAAATGGCTAGAGTACACTCATCCTGCACACGCGCTCAAAAGGGTTTTCTCGCAAAAGCGCAAAAGCCACAACGGGAAGAAGGTGGAGGAGTACTTGATTTTTCTGTCAGTTAACGAGCAATCAGATCGAGCACAGTTCTACACAAATATCTTCATGATCTGGATGAAACGAGGTGAACAGAAGGCTGCTCTTTGGGGCGAATCGGAAAGCCAGAAAAACAATAAAAACTAGATTTGGGCAGCAATTAAACAATTCTAAACAATTCCAATTCCTTGTGAATTCCATCTTTATCAATTCCGAACCAGTTGACGCGTTTGTCTCAAACGAACCAAAAATAAAAGAAACTACAAGAGAGATCTATTTATTTGTAATATTTTAGTGACTTCAAATGGTCTTAAAGTAGGAAAGAAGCTTATTTAGTAAAAACTTACTAAAAAAGGTACCAATTTAAAAAATAATTGTGAATTGGAAGGCTTGGAAGTGTTAAGAACTGGAATTGACTGGAAATGGAACTGATTAAAATTGGCAAGGAATTGATAAGGAACTGACTGGCAAGTCGACCCATGTCTTTTTGCTCTTGTTACAACCAAATCGATTCCATAAAGTTGAATCGGACCAATCCCTTACGCCATCTCCCTTCCATTCAGCTTTATCAGTCATTCTTTTTGTTGTAATACCTATTCAGTTTGTACTTACAGTTATATCTGTGCCTAAAACCCAAATTTTTTCAACTTTGCATGCATGTTTCACCAATTTTGCTTAGTTTCAGACATTTTGGCAAAGAAATAGAAAACTCCTTTGTCATAGAATTCGAATAAGCACTAGTTTTGTGAAAAAAAGGCCGTTTGTCTATCTGTATGTCTCTTTCTTTAAACAAAACTTCGAAAAGTGAAAAAGAAGCGAGCAAAGAAGCATTCAAAGATGGAAAAATTCGGGTTTAGGCACATAGAACACGCACCACTTACTAGACAAGGGAAAATTCCAACCCAATAATTCCACCTTCGTTTTCCCAGCCGTCTCTCGGTCGATTGCTCTGAAATTTTGTCCACAAGCAGAGAATGCCAATTTTTATTTGTAAGCAACATTTCAGAGCAATCTGCCAAGAGACGGCTGAGAAAACGAAGGTGGAATTAGGACCGGGTTGGAATTTTCCCATGTCTACTACTCACTAACTCATTTTATCTGATCAAATAATCAATCGTCTGTTGAAACCACACAAAGGTATCACCAAACCATCAAAAAACAAATTTACCTCTTTTATGTTTTTGCTCTGTTGAACTTCTTTGATGACATTGTTTTCTCGTGATTGTGGTTGATACATGTACAGATTAAAAGTTTATTCTACAACACGTTACAAGTTACCGTATTCTCTCTAATAGTAGTGCACCCCGGCGAGCTGAGTTGGTGACTATTTTACAGTTTCCAAGCTTTTGCAGAAGCTCAACACTCAAATCACCAGCTAGATCTCATCGTCAGCTACATTTTCCGACCCCGCATCGATAGGTTCTGATAAGCGCTTTTCGAGATTTAGAGCAATTTAGGCGACGCTCAGGGTGCACTACTATTAGAGAGAATACGGTATTCTACAAGTTACAGAAAATGAATACATTACAAGACAACAAATTGTGATGAATAAACACGAATTGGTTCTTACGATTAGGTTAACTTTTGGTAAAAACTCCATCGAACGATTACGGTTGGAGAAATCGCTATTTGAATTGCTATTTGAATAGCAATAGAAAGACCGCGAGTAGGAATGGAATGCCAATATGACTGGCAAAGTCATATTGGCAAAGGCAAAGGCAATGACACGATTGAGGAACATCGGGTATTTATACAGAATGATATGGAGTGAGCCGGGGAACTGATTGGGAGCAGTCGAAACTTGAATAACATTGGGAAAGTATGATCACGTAAAAGAGAATCTATGGTAATCATGGAGAAAACTAGCATAAGCGAGGTTTGAAGTAGGCATAAATTCAGAGACAGATTGGAGAGATCGGTAAATTGGGTTTGCATACGAGTTCTGCTTGGGTTTTCTATGCTTGCTATGCAAATTGGGTTTGCATAGGTCTGAGCCGAACAATGTTGAAATGCATTTTTGTCAGCTACACATTGTCTATTTCTCTGAAAACCTAGAAGCAGATCTGAAAAGTATCGACTCCAGCAAAAAGTTTTGGGATTGGCTACAAATCAAACTTTTTTGCTTTTTATTAAATTGAACTTTAAATTCAAATATTTTCGTTTTATTAGGATGTTTTTCTGATGAACTTTCGACTAAAACTTTCCATGCCGGAAGAGGGGATTTTGTTAACCCTAGCTTTTCAGGCTGGGCCACGAAGACTTCGTTTTGGAATAGGCTTACTCGAGCATAGTTCACCCAACTGAACTGTATCCGCAAGCTCTAAAGACACAAAAGCGTGGGTGGGTGTTACAGCTAGGCAAAGATTACTGGTGAAGCTTTGCGCAAAAACTCTTTCTAAGAATTTCTCGATCAAACATCAAAGATTAGCAGCATCAAATTCCAAAGATAAGCTGTTTAAATTCATTTTTGTAAATTTGAGTGAATACGGTCAATCGAAAACTATTTTCAGAAGCTTTTCTTCCTCTCTTCGCACATTCTTTTTTGAAAAGCTGAATAAATGTGGATTTTCGCAGATTCCATTGAAGTTTTGGGCAAAAGTGATGTGATTTTTGGATTCAAACGATATTTCCTCAATCTCATTCATTTTTTTGCTAAATCTTCCAGAATCAGAGAGTATAAATAGGTTGACCAACTCTCCGATGCATTCACCATTCGAGGGAATTTCGAATAGCAATGTTCGGACGTATTGCTGTGCTTGTAGCGGTAAGCTTTCAATAATGAATAGCAATTCGGTTTCCATAGCTTGGTGACAACTTTCTTGCAAACTCTCTAATGTTCACTAACATATCATTAATCTGTTACAAAGCCGTTACTTTCTGTGCCGCATTATTAACAAAATTAGCATGAATTCGGTCAATTTTAGACTTTTTTTTTGCAAATCATTTAAGTCTATCAAATCGGTATAGAAAATTTGATCAATCTTTACCAAACAAGCGCTTTGGCAAGTACGCTATCGAGTAAAAGTCGAATCGATTCGAATTGGTATATTAGACCGAGATCTATTTTCTGATCCTATACATGCACATTTACTTGATCGAATCCAATCTGCTTATTAATTAAAAGTATTTCTATGTCTCTATTCAGCTCGTCGGGTCACTTGACGCTGCCAAATGTCCAATCCTACCCCAAAACACGCCTACAGGGGGACCTAGAATGAACGCCGGTATGCTTATCTTAAAAATATATCCGTTACGCCTGAATCTGATCGGGCGCCTATATCTGACCACATTTTTTGTGATTTTAGTAGAAAAAAATGAAGAAGTTATTGTTCTAATTCTTTTTGCATTGAATAGAGCATTTTATAGGTTACATTTTGACATATAATACATGGCACAATCTCTTAAGAATGAGAAAAATAGATTTGACCGGTCGCCCCGACCCGAAGAGACTTACAAACAGGGTTTTCTTGCCAATTTAAAAAAGAGGTTGCCATGTAAAAATAGGAAAAAATGTAGCCCAGAAGATGCTCAATATAATGCAAAAAGAATTAGAAAAATGACTTTCTTAGAAAAAACATTTGTACAAAATCACAAAAAATATGATGGGATATGGGCGCCCAGATTCGATCTAAGCGCCTGATCGGACATACACTACTGGACAATGAAATATCATATTTGAAAAAAGATCGTCACTTTCGCGCGTCTGTAACTCCCTTGTCTTTACCGTATTTCTAAATATTAATATTACCATTTTGTAGCCCTTGAAAAGAGCTTTCAGAAAATGTAGAACACTAATAGTTTAAACTCAAAGATAAGGGGGTTACAGACGTGCGAAAGTGACGATCGTTTTTCAAATATGATATTTCATTGTCCAGTACTGTATCAACTCTCACCAAGTCACCCCGGCAAAAGCAAAAAAAATTGCCGCTACTGGGAGTCGAACCCCGCCGCGCGCCTTGAACCACTTGACCACAAATGCACAGTACAAAACGGATTTTCGCATTCCCCTCAAAGTTACTCAATTAAGGTTTGTACACACAAAATAAAGACAATTCTGTATCTAACACAAACAGAATTTTTGCAAAATACCTGCAATTAGCAATTAGCAATAATGCAATTAGCTGCAAAATGCTAGAAGTTGCTTCAAAAGCAAAACAAAAACAAAAAGCTGCATCAGGAACCAAACCCTGGTCCGAATGCGTTATCCACTAGGCCACCAACGGAACTTTACCGAGCTGAAGCCGAATGCGTTATCCACTAGGCCGAATGCGGAGGCCGAATGCGGAGGCCGAATGCGGAGGCCGAATGCGGAGGCCGAATGCGGAGGCCGAATGCGGAGGCCGAATGCGGAGGCCGAATGCGGAGGCCGAATGCGGAGGCCGAATGCGTTATCCACTAGGCCGAATGCGGAGACCGAATGCGTTATCCACTAGGCCACCAACGGAACTTTTCCGAGCTTTTTAAAGCATTCCTTTTAATTTTCGATTGAAGTTCTACACGCCTGGAAAGTCATTTGGCAGATTTTGATTCCAGATTCGGAGTTCCCATACCCACTTCTATAAAGTGCACTTGGTGTCCAGACAAAAGCTCACCCTGAGTTTGTTAGAAGAGTTAGAAGCTAGAAGTTAGAGTCTTCCTAGTTAGAAGAGAAACTTTGTATCTTAAGAGAGAAATTTATTATAGATTTTGAATTTGAAAACACGGGAATGCGCTCATTTTTATTTTAGAAGAGAGGTTGATCACTGCGATTAGCCCATTTTCTCTATTTGAACATAGGTGATTTTTAATGCAGAGTCCGCTTACAGGTTCGGCCCCCAGCGGTACGTGTTCAGACCCAGATGCCAATTGCTATAGCTGGGCGGGTGTCGATATGTGTTGGATTGTGAGTGTTTGCCGTTGCCTTTTCTTATTGGGTGAAATAGTCAATTTTGCCTCGCCATGTGAAAGCCTGTGATTCAAGCCATATTTCAGGATCTGGGTGAGCCAAGCTCCAAATGCCCACCAAAGCCCGCGCCAACGGCTCAAGTCACCTACAGTCGAGGCCATGGTACACATTAGACATGGGAAAATTTCAACCCGAACCTAATTCCACCTTCGTTTTCCCAGCCGTCTCTTGGCCGATTGTTCTGAAATTTTGTCTACAAGCAGAGGATGCCAATTTCTATTTGTAAACAACATTTCAGAGCAATCGGCCAAGAGACGGCTGAGAAAACAAAGGTGAAATTGTCATTTTGTAGAGAATTAGTTAACCTTTCTACTGATATCAAACGCGTATCATTTGACAAAGTTTCTTAAAAGTTTTAGAAATTTCTTTGATTTTCGGCACCATTTCATTCTTCCCAACCCAATAAGAACTAAATCAGAGATGATTTGCATTAAAAGGCCGCGTCCAAAACTCTGAAATCCGACAAAAGTCGATACGATTACACTCAAACGATGTATTTTCAGTTGATCCACTTGAGAAGGGTACGTCGTGTCCAGAATCTTCCCCGTGTTTCAACGATGGAACCTATGATTACTGCTACATTCCCAACTATGCAAGTGATAGCAAATACGTGAGTTTTTCAATAAGTCTACCACCAAAAAATTGCGATTGTTATTAGTACCAATATCATGTAGATTTACCAATTCACAACATTACGATATGATAACAGAGACCAAGGCAATAAGGTTGAAGGAAGAGAGAAAGATAAGCTATTTCCAGGGCTGTCCTCCTGTTCCCGAAAATATCAGCTCTGCCGGCTATGAGGGTTTGTCATATTTTTATCTTTTTAATACAACAGCCAGCCAGCTTTTACTGTCTTCTAAAGAACAAAAAATTGTCGCGACTGGGAGTCGAACCCCGTGACCCTTCCTCCAGAGGTCCGCGAGCAGCCAGCGCCCGCCAGCACTCGGCCACAGAAAAACAGTGTAAAGCACTTTTACAAACACTTAAGAAAAGGCCTAAAATGCCGTTTTTCAACTTTTCTTGATGAAATCATCAAAAGACACTGAATTCAAATCCCAAAATAGGTTAGGAAAATGTAAGAATAGAGCAGTTATGGCAGTTAAGTTATGGCGCAAGGTGAAGGTAACCAAATTTTTTATTATTTGGATTCCATATGAGAGAGCGAGATAGAGAGAAAGCCGACTGTAAATTTTGGTTGAAAAAGTTGGAAAATTGGGCTTGAATTCCGTCATTTTCAGCCAATTATGTGATGCCGAACGACGAGGGCAAATGTGCTTCGGATGAGACGTGCTACGTGGCCGGTGGTGGTGGCGCCGAGGATCGTTGCTATTATTAGGTTAGGACGTAAAGTTTCTTTTGGTTTTAATGCAACTCTTTTCTTTGTGCCCGGGTTCACCAACGCCAGCACCAATAAATATAAGGCAACAAATTTCTTTTGCTCATAACTTTACCAGTTTTCGTCGGATTTCATTGACTTTTGACTTATTCTGACTGTGAGTGCGTCAAAAAAAGAAAATCAAACCAAAATTTGTGAACTTATGAGGGAAATAAGTCCTTTTATTCAACGGCAATCTAGCAAATTTTGCTAGATCTAAATTAATAAAGCTCCGATCTGATTATCTGATCCGATCTATCCGATCCATTCTGATCCAAAGACCACGATTAACCAGGGTCACCCTCGTTAATTGCTGAGCTTTCAAACGAAATTTTATTATCCTTTAGAAAAGCCACACCCTGTCGAAGTGCTAAACTGTGAACGGCTAAATAAATAAAGGTTTTCGCAAAATAACAAAAATGCCATAACATTGCAAAACACTATTACACAGACCGATTTGGCATCAAAAATTGCAAATTTTGCGATCCGATCTATCCGATTCATGCATCGATTCGGATCCGATCCATTCTGGTCCAAAGGCAACGATTTGATCCGATCCGATCTGACAAAAACGCACGCGCTACCATGTCTAATGCTTAGTCATTGTTTTTGACTGCTTAAAGAATTTCTGATGATTCCGGTTTTTTCCATTTCTACCACGTATAGTGGCGATGAGGGGCCAACAGACACAAATAAACCATCAAAAGTCAAAGTCACATCAGTGTGCACGTTCTTTGCATACGCGGACACGTCGTCAAATTCGAAGCAATTGACGAATTTTTAAAATGCTGTTTGGGACTATTGGGCTCCTAAGTGGGATCGCTTATTTGAAGGTTTCTTACCTGGATTCGCTATCGCCTGGGATGGTGGCCATGCTTTCGCACACTATCAAGCACTTCCTTGACTATTCAAAGTGGTATGCATTGTTTTGGAATATACTGGAGTATGCCAGATACTTTTCTGCGCAATCCGTGATCCAGTTTTTGCCCAAATACTGATCAAAGAATCGTTCTATATTACCTTCTAAATTATTTTCTTCTATCTATTTCGGGAAAACGGAAGGGATATTCTCTGGGGCGTGGCTTGTATTATTCTGATTGTCATCTTTGTCATCCTCGAGATAATCGCCTTAAATAAACGTCCTATTCTATTTATGTGCAATTGTGTGATGCTCCTGGTGACTCTCCGTTGCGACGCAACCCAATTTTCGCTCGACAGATGGAGCAGAATGTGAAATATTTGCGAAAAGATCTCCGGAAATCAATGCTAATCATTCTGGAAGGAATCTGGAAGGAATCATTCAAGTGTTGAAGGTTTTTTGCATGACCCTTCACAATCTTTTCATATTATTTGGGGAACTATTGAAGCTTCCCTTGCCAATCATTCAACGAGGCACATCAGCAGTTGTTGAAAGCATTCTACATCGTTTGATAACTATTTCACTCCTGAAATACCTTCCAAAAATGAAAATCGGCAGGCGGGTGAGCCAGAAAAGACAACCAACGACAAAGAATCACTTCAGGCAAAAGAAGTTGAAAAATCGGATTGATTATCGGATCGGAATCGGATCGAATTGAGCGACGATACCTTTATATTGTAATAACTTTGTAATAATTGTCGCTGATTGTATAAACTATTGTAATGCTTCTCCCCGAACCGACAACAATTACAATTTTTCTATTTATGTTGATTATTTTTTCAGATAAAACAAAAGTGCTCAAAATGCTCTTGACATAAGTCATTTTACAAAAGCTCATCAAGAATCAAGCTCTTCATTTGAAATTTTGGTCCTGTTAGCCTAGTCCAGTTTTCAGCCACGCTATTCATCCATTTCGTTCTATACTTGCCTAATTTTTCTTCTAGTTAACAACATCTGATATTGTAGTTTCTATTATCAACTTTTACTTTGTTCAGCGGCTTTTTTTGATAAAATCTCGTTCATTCTATTAAACAAAACCAATTTTCACCAATTCAAGAAATTATTCTTTCACTCTTCATCAAGAACATCATAGATTATAAAGGAAAATCCAACATTCTCAAAAAGTCTGCAATATTATAAAACAAATTTGGTTTCAATAGCATTTTGCACAATAAGACCAGTTTATTTTTGAGCAACCGGGGAAAATCTTCTTGTAAACAGCACTAACAGACAGAATTATTGGATCAATAAACTAAACTGAAAGGTGTTTGGCAAAAACCTGGATAATATCAGAAATCCGTCTCTACAAAAAACACAGAATATTCAGAGTTTCCTTTTATATTTCTCTTCTCTGTGTAACTTTAGTTGAAACTAGACATGGGATTCATTGATTCTTTGATCCTTTGATTCTTTGATTCTTTGATTCTTTGATTCTTTGATTCTTTGATTCTTTGATTCTTTGATTCTTTGATCTTTGATTCTTTGATTCTTTGATACTTTGATTCATTCACGAGATTCTTTGATCAAAATAGTTTCCATTCTTCATTCACAAATGGGCGCCGATGTTTTCAATCTCTGCTTCAATATTCATGGATTAAATGTGGCTACTTTAATGCCATTCCATTTGAGATTTTTTCCGTTTATTTTGTAGACATGTATTATGCTTTGGTTTAAAGTTTTTAGAATCTTTCCAATAAATGCATGAATTTCAAGTGCAAAGTGCACACTTTTCACCATTCACAAGAAAGTGCTCAAAAAAGACAAATCTGAAACTATTCGCTTTTTAAAGAATTCCCAAGAAAACCCGCATTTCTATCAAAAAATTTCCTTTTCTGACACCGAAGTACTTTTTTGAGCCCATTACTCTTCCAAAATACACATCCATCTCATGTAATTACCCCAAGCAATTATGTAACATTTCTCGTAGAAATTGCCCGTTCCCCCGGCCATAAATACTGTCAGGACCTCAAAAATGCTGATTACTTAGAAGAAAGCGGATTCTCAGAATAGCATTTAGCTTTACTTCCATTTCTGGCATCTTATCATGGAAGCGATTGAAAAGAATCGATGGCAGAGATTTCGTGAACTGTTTGTCGTTGCTGCCATCACAATCAGCATGAATGGTTGGTTTTGATTATATATTAGCCACAAACCGGTCCAGTTCGAGCCAGATCGGAATCGAAATTCGGAGTTCTAGGCCTCTTATGTACTGAATCGGACCGATTTAGGGGTATTAGGGGTTTTCGATCCGATCCAGACCTTCAAGCCTGGTGAAACCGAATAGAACCGAGCAAAAATCGGTTGAAATCGGTGTCTAGTTTTGCTGACTCACTCAACATTTTAGGTCCAACGACAGTCCAACAGAAATGAGAGTTTGAGCTTTTTTTAACAGAAATGAGAATCAAACTTTTTTATATGGCTTTCCTCATAACTTTATTATAATTATACCCCAAAAAAAGTTATTTATTTGGTGAGGCATTTTGTGCTGGCTGAGGTCAAATCTGAAATCAGATTTGAAACTGTAAACCCTAGTTATGTTGGAATTGGGATTTTTCGGGGAAACGGGCTCTTTTGCATGAACATGAACAACTCACACAGGCCTCTACGCCTTCCTGCTCTACAGCACCGATGAGAACGCGGCTTTCATTCAAGTGATCACTTGCCATCCCAATGAAACCTATGAGCATTGTCGAAAGAGACACCCACCAAAACCGGATATTAGTCTCTCTTTTTATTTTGGCTATATCAAGATTATCAAGCAGATCGAATTTTGGGTACGTTTTTATTCCTATGTTAGTAAGGATCCTTATGTTTCTCAATTGTTTTTCTTAAAAAATGTGTTCTTAGGAAATCAAATGACTTCTTTTTAGCATGTCTATGCCATTATTGAACCAAATTTTTAAACTTTTATTTATAAAAGAAAAAAGTCAAGCGTTTGTCTATGTTTGTCATAAGCAAACGCTCGATAACAGTTTTTTAACGGACAAGTCCCTTGGCAAGCGTCAAGTGTCAAATAAGTTACTGAAAAAGACAATGAATTTAGTGTGTTAGCCTCAGCCTTTCAAATCTGGCCGATCTTTTGATTCCTCATAACCATTTAGTCACTACTTCTCAGTTGTTTCACTATTCCAGCCGCCATTTACTTCTCTGCCACCAACAATGGCCTCAAGTTCCCGATTCGGTAAGCAATGAAGGAACTTTTTAGAACTTATTTAAATGAAGCTAACTTTGGCCCAAATATTTTTGCAGATTATTTGCAACAGCCGAGAACTTTAACCGGCTGCTGATCTCGTTGGCCATGGCTATTTATCAAATGCCAAACGCTTGGCTGCCATTCAGGTGAAGAAATAGGTCAAAAGTAGCGCGAATCCACGTTTTGGCAAATATTCTTTTCTAAGATCTGCATAAAGATGATAAATTCAATAGAATCTGGGCTGACCTTTAGGAAAATAAACATTTGGGTCCGGGCTGCTGAAAGTGACAGTTCTGTAAATCATTCGGAAGCCTAGAGGAAGATGAAGATTGCGCCGCTGTGTAAAAACGAATCTTCCACCGCATGGAATTGACATTTACCAGGGCTTTCGCTTTGTGCGAGTCTGATATCAAAATGTAGCCCTTCAAGTGGGCTACACGATGGTATAAAAACGTTTCGAGAAACTCTTATTTAGTACAAGAAAAATGGCCGAGAAGTGAGTGCACCGACTGTACATCGAAATGCGAACAACTCACTTTGCGACCATTTTTCTTGTACTAAACAAGAGTTTTTCTAAAAGTTTTTTGTACAACCGTGTAGCCCAATTGAAAGGCTACATTTTGATACCAGAATCGCACAAAGCGAAGGCCCTGGTAAATGACAATTCCATTTGGCGCAATCTTCATGATCTCGAGAAATCCGGTATACCTGCGACCAAACGTTTATAGTACAACAAAGGAAATTGGCTATACCTTTGCATGCAATTGGCTGATTCGGCTGACCTTTCGATAGTGAAATTAGTTTCCTACCAAATGACATTAGAATCAGCCGAATTGAACAAGTACAGGCAAAGCTATGACCATTTTCCGTGACTGTATTACAGACGTTCGGTCGACAGTGATGCGGTAACCGGTAGCCGTTCAATTCAAGAATTAAAGAGTAATTAACAAAAGAAAATAGCTATCTTTCAGCATTCTCGACAACTTCTCCAGTTTCATATCGGATGCTAATCTCTACGTGCAACAGTGTGACTTCATCCAACTATGCCAATATTGCCAATTGCTGATCTCAATTAGGTCTAGATAATCTCAAATTGCTATTTGCTTGCATCAAACTGCGAATTTTCTTTAGTTTCTTGTCAAAATTTCAATAACCTGGCGATTTTAAATGTGAATCTCGTACATCTGTTCCCCGAAAATCAAAACTTCTCCTGAATTCGAGTTTGATCAGTTTGATCAATTAACAGCTCCAAACAATCATTTACACTTTCCACAGTCAATTCGCGGAACTAGAAAAATTTTAGATAGAAAAAAGAAGTTCTTAATTACCTTGATGCATTTTGAGAAAAGTTGGTTATATTCGTACAACGTCTCACAAAAAGTTTCGGATTGTGTACTCGCTGAAAGATGTAAATATAATTTTAAAGGAATAGGAAAATATCACCATAAGGAAACATAAGGAAACAGTTGTCGCAATTGTCCGATTTAGCTGATCTTGACCTCATTTGATAGGATATTACATTCCACATCAAATCACATCAAAATCAGCCAAATTGAACAAACGCAAACAATTTTATGGCCAACTTTCGCTACTGTACCACCCCACTACCGCTACGTTTCACGAATGTCCGGTCAACTTTTAAATGAATTCAGCCGTTTCTTTGCCGTCTCTCTCGATGGCATCTACTTTCGGAAAACTCTCAAATGGCCGTTCGCGCAACTCATCCTTCCATATATTGTGATATTTGCCCGTTACTATATCAAAGTGTCGTTGCCGGATGGATGGAGAATCATTATCTCTCAATCGCATGACGAAAAATTCCTCTCGAACATCCCCATTTTTCTCATGTTTGCCCTTGATTTGGTGACAAATTGGAACTTGAGAAAGGTTTATTAGATTGATACTATAAAGGCAGAAAGATTTCAGCTAAGAAAAAGTGGAAAAGCTTCGAGAGTGGAAATCTTGCTTATGGCACAGGTGAGTAAGAATAAAGGAAAAAAAAGATATAAAAAATAGCCAAAAATGTTGAAAATGACTGGAAGTGGGACTCGAACCCGTGACCTTCCGCACGTGAGGTGAGAGCCCTACCACTGAACTACGAGACGCCTAATCCATGGACAAGAAAAATGGGATAGGAAAAAGAGAGAAATGATTACACTTTGAAAGACTTTGAGAGAAAAATACAAACAAAATGTAAAAATACAAACTTGTCGGGGTTTTGTTCGAAATGTCGTTCAACAGTACAGTTACGTACAGTTGCATCAATAGTACAGTTGCGGAAAAGGTCATAGCTAAGTTTGTGATGATCCTTCGCGGACTTTAGTGCTTTTTTTTATGCGGGATTCAATCCTCGACCCAACAACACTACGTAATAGAAACAAAACAAAGAACTTCTTCCACAATTGTACTGTTGACGTCCACTCTTTGCTATTGAATGATTTTCAACTTAGATGATCTCAACCTCGATTCTGAGCATTTTTATCACGATCATTTGCCAATTGAATCAACTGATCGCTAGCCTTCGTTTCGGTGGCAACGCCTATTCGATGTCACTTTATACAACTGGCACCGCTCAGGCGTTTGCTTTTCAATTCGTTAGCAGGTAGTAGACATGATTAATGCTGGGTGAAACAGCATTACGGTAACACGTTTTTTTGTAAATATCTCAGCAATTATTCAAGCAATTCTCTCTTTTTTCGAGAAATTTGCTTTTTTGACTTTCGAGTATTTAAGTAAAATTTGCTGGGACGCGACTTTTCGCTTTTCAGGCAAATGTGCCAACCCTTACACTACCAAGGACTTGATTTCCCTTACTCTAAAGGGAATTAACTTCCACACATCTCGATTTATAGGCCTGGGGTGCGCTCGAAACGAGGCATGAAGTTTGAATCAGTACCTTAGCCAGCACTTTTCAAGAAATTTGCTATTTAAATGGGTTTTATGATGAACCAATCTAACAAAAAGTGTAGTGCACACCTTTTTAAACATTGTTTACCTTCAATATTGAGTGATTGAACTGATAAAAAGACCAAGATCCAAATAAAAAAGCTCCAACCCTACGGTTTTCGAAAGGCATTTTCGATTATTTTCAGTTTTTCTCACGCATCATCATATTTAATTTTAGTTTGGATAGAGAACTAATAAGATAAACACTAAAAAAGTCACTCAAAGTCCTTTTAGAGTGCTGTTTGTAAACTCGAAAATCTGAGGAGGGGCGAACTTCGGGACGTCCCAAAACCAAGCCAATTGAGCTTACCGCAAAAACAAAAAACCTACCATAGAAAAACTCCCCAACTTTTATTTGAAAAAGAGTTTGTGAGAATCGCTCAAAAAAATTGCCGAGATATTCACAAAAAAGCGTGGGACTGTAATTATACATGTACATGTTTTCGGACGTGGGTTCGATCGGATCGGACGTATCCGATTGGTCAAATCCATCGAATTGGATGCATCCGATTGTCCAATTTACCATGACCGTATATATCCAATGCAATAATCTTGTCTAGCAGAGGATGGGAAGATCCCATTTCACCGTAAAACACATAGCTGCGGTCATAATTTCTTCTAGAATCAATATTTTTAAAATCTGATTTCAGATTTAAGTCCCCCGGAAAATTCCGGACTAGATAGGCAGATTTCAATTAAAAATTAAAAACTCTAGAGAAAGATATGGCTGCAGTTCGGAAAAAAGGAAAAATACGTCACAAAGTAATGCACTTGCGGATTTTTAGTACTAAAGGGGTCCCCTGACTCGAAAAAAAACGTAGAAATGATTCCTCTACACAGAAAGATACATGAATGTTGAAATACATAATTTTATTAAGTTACCAAAAAATCTACCTAACCAACAAGAGAACTAAGTCTTTCATCAGTCAGTGCTTGAATTTTTCAGTCTCCTAAACGCGTTGTTCCTTCAAAAGCCGAAAGCGAATCGAAAAAAAGGGGCAGTGACGTCGGTGATGACCGTTTCTCAAAGCAGCAAAAAGCAATCTCAAGCAACTAACGTTACAGTTTCTGATTGAGAAATTTAAAGAAAAATGATCAGATTTCAATTTTTATAATTTCTTATATAGTTTCATAAAGGCCTGTGCTTGTTGTTAAATAGGTTTCTTTCCCATTTCAATCATTTTCGACTTTCCGAAAACATTAGTAGCTTGTAACTTTGGAATTCCGTTTTCACTCTTGTTTTCCGACTCTAAAAAGAATAAACGTTTCTCTGTATTCAAGAAAGACAATGTGGATTTGTTATTTCGTGATTTCTCTTGGTTTGAATGATATCCGTTTTGGTTGCAATGGGAGAATTTCCTCTTTGCAAGCAGATGCAATGCAAGAATTTCCTCTTCTTTTCCCCGAATCCACCAGAAGTGGTATGTCTTTGGCTGTCAATGATCAAGGACTTACAGAAAGTAGCGGTAGACGATGACCCATCCATAGGGATTTTGGAGGGTCGCACATCCATGGGTAGAACCATGGACATAACTTTTTATTTTAAACGCGTTTTTCGTATGTTTTAGACCAAAAGAAATCGAGTTAGAGTGATTTAAGCAAAAATAATTTTTTTCTACAATGTGCTACACCCTTATGTGATTTTTGGGGATCCGAAAAATAGGCACCGGATAATAGAGTGGCATGCCGCTCTAATCGAAGATTTACGGCAGACTCTGAAAGTGAAGCCACACCTGGAAAAAGTTGATTTAGTAAAAAATATGAAATTACTTTGAAATTACGTCCTGGTCCGAACTAATATTTTTCATTAAATTAACTTTTTCCATGTGTAGCTTCACTTTAAGAATCTACATATATTGCTCTAAAAAATGACACCAAAATCAACAAAATCGGCTCACTAGTTTCGGAGATACAGGTACACAAAGTGGCGGTTTAGTTTAGTTCGGATTCTACAGATATATTAAAGTGCATCTTTAGAATATCTTCAATTCCTTCACGATGGACTTTCAGATTTCAGCTCTCAAACTTACTTTTAGGCATACAGTAGAGCCGTAATATAAATCCTTATTACGATCTTCGTTTTCATTCTAGCTTTATCTCATCCAAGCTCTGCTGTCGTTTTGTGATGCAACACCATGAAGTCATGTGATTCAATTTATAATTTCTCACTGATTTCACTCCATCCGAAGTTTGTTTCGAAAATAGATACGGAATCACACGGATTCAGTAGCTTCTTTGGCTTAGGCGACCAAAACGGTGAAAATTTGATTGGAGTCACAATCTCTCTCTGCCTTTGCCCTGGCTTCTGAAATCAAAGCCTGCTCTCCGCACACATCCACTCCAAACTGATAACTTTTGCATAAATTTTCAAACACAAATCCGGAACTGATAAAAACGCAATAAAAGACGATTTTTCTGCCACCTAGTCTTTATACTTCGGGTTTTGAAAGCAGTGATTTATTATCGCGTTTTGTTGGTCACACCCATCAGAAGGGGAAACCGGAAATTCGCTGCCAAAAATGATTTCAGTGTTTTCCAATGAACCAAAGGCTTTTTCTCTTAAAATATTGTTAACCTGCTTACAATTCGAAGTAAATTTAGCAACACCTGTTTCATTTCGTTTAGGAAAGATGCGCTCATTGATTCTCGCCACATTCGTCTTTCTCAGCACCACTTGGGCGGTTAGTCTTGCTTTTTCTAGAACATTTTTAAAACTTTCTTGAGTAGAAATCGAAAAAAAGAACAGAAAATTCGATAAAATGAACCGTTTTCCAGCAAACGACACCTCGTGCAGTGGATCCGTGCAGCATGTGCGAGTACGTCGTTAATCAGGTAAGAATGGATAAATTTCTACTTTATTTTGGCGTTAAATGGCTTTGGAATACTTGATTCTAAAATCTAGGCCCAACAACATTATCATCGAAATGAGGATAAGGGAGAAGTCGAGCGGGAACTGCTAAATGTGAGTTTGATAGAGTTTAAGTTCATTTATTCATTGATTGATGATGTTGATTGATTGATCTAATGTACATAGGCAATAACACGTCTAAAACTTCTAAACTTATCAAAAAGAGCTTACAGGATTGCAACACATTGAAAAGATTCTACGGTGAGCAAGCGGTAAAAGATTGTGATAGCTGGATCCGGAAAAACATCGATGTCATCTATCGGGATTTGCGAGACGGTTTGGCTAACTTAAGAATCGTGTACATGAGATAAATGCATGGATTGTTTTTGAATAAAACATTTTAGGCAAGTCGACCTACCAAATTTGCTACGATATGGGCGAGTGTGGCGTGACTGGAGGAACGATGGGAACAACGCAACGAACTACCACAACACCTGCCATCCAAATGACCACCACGCCATCCACTACCACTACGACTACAACCAGGACTACAACGACTACAACGACTACAACAAGGACTACAACGACTACTACTGTGACCACTACAACTCCACTTGATATGTGCTATGTTTGCCAATATGTTATTGATCAGGTCAGTTGATTAGGGGAGACTCTCCTAAGCCATCAAAGTTCGACAACTCCAAGAATACAATCCAATAAAGATTTCTTGAAATTATGTTATCCCAACATGTCTGAAATAATAGTTTTAGGCCCGCGCCTTCTTCAACAACAGGGTCACCGACGAGGTCGCTCTGAAATCCGAACTTCTTTCCGTAAGTGACTTGCTAAAAACAACTGATTAAGCTATTTTTGAATAGGTTTCAATTCATCACAAATCTCATAACGTTTCAGGTCTGTCAAAGCCTCTCTAGCCAATATGGTCAAGATGTGGTTCAAGGCTGTATCAATGACATCAATCAATACATTGATGTCATCTTTGTCGATCTCGTTAACAGTAATCCCTTGCACAACTTAAATAGTTAAAAATAAAGAAAAAAAATTTAAGCTTTAGCCGTCGATAGATTTTAACTTGTTGAAAGAGTTTTTCAAAACCGTAACATTCTAGAAAAAGCCTCAAAAGACGTTTGCATCGATATGAAGGAATGCATGTGATTTGACGCAAATTATCTACTCTTCAAGTAATGTAAACATACTCGAATTGTATCTGAATAAACTTTTAAAACAGTTTTCAGCCACTCAAATGAAAATTGAACATCTAGCAAAAAAAGAAAACTAAATGCTGACTCTCCTTTGTTTTTTTTCACAAAAAATACTACAAAAAGAACTTTCCCAAAAAGGAAAAGTTCTTTTTGCTTTAGTCTAGAAGCTCAATGCGCTAAAATTGATAAAAAGTCAATAAATCCGTTCCATTCACAGTTTGTGTCCTTTTCTATCGTTATCACATTTTCTATTAGGCTGTCCAGAAAGTCTTTTCGTTCATTTTCATACTTTCGTTGGAAAATAACAAATTCACAAATTAACCCATGATTTGCTCGAAATAAAAAGTGTTTCTTGTTCAATCTCCGGGGGTGGGACAAATGCGACCTTTTTTGCGCACCGGGACATCTTCGACCTTTTTCTGGAAAAGGTCAAAAGAAAGCTTGCAAAAATGTTTTCATAGGAGGGAATCGTATGCGTAGATTCAGAATTTTGACAAATCAGACCTTGCTGACACGTCAAATTTGGGCTAAAAGGCAAAAACTACGCAACTTAACGCTTTTCCGCAAATTTGACGTGTCAGCGAGGTCTGATTTGTCAAAATTCTGAATTTACGCATACGATTCCCCCCATGGAAACATTTTTGAAGCTCTACGACCTTTCCTAAGACCTTTTCCAGCAAAAAAAGGTGCGCAAATGTCCAGGTGGGCAAAAAAAAGGTCGCATTTGTCCCACCCCCTCAATCTCCCCTCTTTTTAAGTGAATTTCGGTTTACTTTCAAGCAAAATCGAGAGTGAAAACGTCTTTTTCCTCTACAAAAACCTCCACGAAGAAATTGGTTGAATGTATTTCTCTGAAAATTTGGCTATATACCAAATTTTTTGTGCTCTATCTTTTATCTATTGACACCAAGATAGGTTTCCATAGCTAAAGTGTCTAAACTGCATCATCGAGCAGTCCTTATTGACTACCCGACTTCATGTTCCCAAAAAAATGAAGAAATAAAACATTTTAAACTCGTTTTAATGTTATTTTACAAAAAAATAATTGCCCTTTCTAATGAAACAAGCCGTAGTCCGATTGGTGTATTTGTTGGTTTTAAAAGGAAGTATTAGGTTGGCAACTAAATAATGGCCCTCGCCCTTTTTTGATAAAATCTTTTAATCTTTGCGTTTAATCTACCCTCGCTTGTTGTTAATTGAATATTACTGAATTTCTGGTGCATTATTATACGTTTTTACTTTCCTTGATTTGATACTTTCAAATAATTTGTTTAGAAATGGAAGACCAAATATCGAATGCGTGTCTGTCTCTGGTACGACTACAAACAAGACAAAACAGCTGCCGAACCCACAGAGATTTATTGCGCGTTTTGGTGATGAAGCCTTTCCGAAACATAATGAAGAGATGGTATCGACGGTCAAGGAAGGGGATGAAAGTCTTGAAGATGAGCCCGCCAAGGACGACCCGAACCTGCAGAACGATATTTTGAAGCAGCTAAAGGAGGATCCAAGTCAAACATCACGCGAGCTGGGGATCGATTGGGCCTTCGCACGCAATCGAAAAGCGACTCATGCATTGGGGGAACCGCAGGGAAAGTGGACCGCATGAATTGAGCGAAGAAAATAAGGCTACTCGGTATCACCGCTGGAAACTACTAAAACTTGCGAAAAGGGAGCTTCTTGGATTCCATGTCACTCTGATGAAAAATGGATCTTTATGATAATCGAACGCGAAAACGACAGTGGCTTAGCACACGAAGACCCAAACAACGCCGAAGCCGAATATTCACCAAAGAAAACTCTCCCTGTGTGTGGTGGAGTTCTCGTGGGTTGGTGCATTTCGAGGTTCTCAAAAGCCAAAGGTTAATTCAGAACTCTATTCGTCTCAACTACATCGTGTAGATCAAGCAATTCGCTCTCAAGGACTCGAAGCCCTTCAACATTTCTCCATGATAACGCAAACCACACACTGCAAAACTTACAATGGAGAAAATCGAGGGTTGGGCTGGAATGTCTTCCTCATGCGCCATAAGCCCGGATAGGGGCCAGTGATACCACCGACGATGCAACACTTTCTAGCCGAGAAAAGTTCAATGACCTTGACGAGCGAATTTCAGTGCAGAAGTTCTTGACGACAACCAGAAGAATTTTCAAGAGGGACCAGTGCCCGTCAAAAGGGAAAGAAGAAAGGCGGAGAATACCTTTGGATGTGTTGATATTTGTTCATCTTGTTAATAAATTTTTTGTTTTTACTGAAAAGGGCCAATATTTAGTTGCCAACCTGATACGAAAAGGAACTAAAAGACTTTCTAGACAGCCTAATATTAAGATTGCTTCTATTGATCGATATCCAAAATCCTTTTCTCTTTAAGGTGAAGTTCACTTAACAATTCTCATCTCTTTCAGAATTTTTAGCTTCACTTGTGCAGTTAGTTTGTCACAAAAGCCACTCGATACTAAGATTACCTAGACTACTTATTCCAAAAACTCCGTTAATTTTCTTTCTTTTTTCAGCAGACGCCGAACCCGTGCAATATGTGTCAGTACGTCATTAACCAGGCATAAGCTTTATTCTTTTTAGAGCTTAGGGAAATCAAGGTTTCTTTGTTTGAAACTTGTTGGATTCTAAAAGATTTAGGGTCAGCAGCACTACCATAAGAGCGAGGGGAAAAATGAGGGCGAGCATGATCTGCTTAATGGAAGTTTAGTAAAGAAATAGGTCAACTTGATTCAACTTTTCATTTAACAGAATGGCAAATGACTAATTTGCTCTTACGGTAGCTAATCATGTTAGTAACAAGCCATGGAAATCAAGTCTTTTTAAGATTGAAAAGATTCTCTGGAAACCAGACGATGAAAGATTGGACTGTGAGTGATGAGTGGACTCGGAAAAGCATTAACACCATCGATCAGGATTTGTGGAGCGAAATGTTTTGAACGGTTGAAGTTTTGAAGAAAGACTCAGTTCACCAAAACACATTTGACATAGCTAAAGTTAAACAACCAATTAAGCAAATCAATTGTCAAGTTTAGGTAAATCTACCTTGGATATGAAGGAATGCATTTGAAAAATCAGAACAATCGACTTTATTCTTTGTATATTGTTTGAAAATTGCCGTCTAATTACTTTTAAATTGCTCACCATAAATCAAGATAGGAAATCCAATCGTAAAAACACTTCCGGTGCCCATTTTTCCATATTGTTTTTGTTTGGATTGAAGCCGAAAAAGGTCCAAACTTTCCCACGGCCGACTCATTCAATTTCCTCTCTTGGAATTGATTTTCACTAGACTTATTTCACCGGAGTATTTTGAACTTACTAGACCGATTTACTAGACATACCGATTTCTAGCACAAAAATCTTTCATCTTCAGTAATCTTTCTCAATGGCAGATGAGTTGTCGCAGAGGCAAATTGAAGAATTCAAACAAGTATTCTCCGTTTTTGACAAAGATGGAAATGGGACGATTACTGGGAAAGAATTGGGAACAGTGATGAGATCTTTGGGACAAAATCCGACAGAAGCTGAGCTGAACAAAATGATTAATGAAGTAGACTCGGACGGGAATCGAACCATCGACTTTGATGAATTCCTTGAGATGATGGCTCGCAAAATGAAAAGCCCAATTTTGGAGGCCGACATTCGAGCTGCTTTTAAAGTTTTTGATAAAGATGGAAATGGTCATATTTCAGAAACGGAATTGCGGCATGTCATGACGAGTTTGGGTGAAACGCTAACTGAAGAGGAGCTGGAGGACATGATTGGTGAAGCTGATGTTAATGGAGATGGATTAGTGAATTATGAGGAATTTGTGATCATGATGACTCAAGAATAAATGTTTCTTTTTGTGATTGAAATGTGATTTTAATAAAAATGTTTAAATTGTCAAAAGAAACGTCAAAATGGAGATTTTCAGTACAGCCAATTTGACGCTAATTAGTTTTCCGGGAACTTGCTGGTGTTTCGTTTTAGATTTAGATCAGCATATTCAATCTGATTGGCTTTCAACTTTTGAAAATGCTAAACTCAAAGTGATTGATTATCTAGAAAAAAAGTAATGAACAATAAATTGGAAAAAGATTTCTCAAATATCAAAGTAGAAGATCATATTGAAATACTGAGAAATAAGCTAACCAAAAGCTAAAAAGTCAATTTTCACGGCAATTCAGGCAATTTAGATTAGCATACTAGAAAAAAGTGATTTTAGGAATCCTACTGAATAGATATGAACCAAAAAACATTGACTGTTTGAGCTAGAATTTTAGAATTTTTAGAAACTGGGGAATGAGGTCGAATTCTGGAAAGAGAAATTTGAAATGTGTCAGAAAAAATTGATGAACGAGAAAGACAAGAAATCAAAGCCAAATTGCTGTAAAAATCGACTTTTTAGTTTATTTCTCAGTATTTCGATATGATCTTTTACTTTGATATTTCAAAAATCTTTTTTGAAGTTATTGTTCATTACTTTTTTCTAGGTAGTAAATCATTTTGAGTTTAGAAATAAATCAGAAATAGAAATAAACCAGAGTTTAGAAATAAACCAGAAGTAAAGCAGGCACCATTAAAGATCACTAATTGCAGAATGGAACTAGTGCTTAAAGATCGAAAAAAATTCGTATTCAACTGTAAATTGTGTAAATTAGTGGGAAACTAAAAAACGGCTCACCTTTACGATCTTTGACATAGCTGTAATTACTGTTTCTGCAAAAGAAACTATTTCTGTGATGGGCCTAAGAGAAATTATTTCTGTGATGGGACAACACATTAATCTTTTGATGAGCGAATGTAAAGTTAGTGATAAAAGGACCAGCGTTCAAATAATACTGCACCATAGACTTCTAATAGTAAGCACTAGACGTGGGTTCGATTAGAACGAGGGTCAAATCGGATACCTGATAGGTTGGACCCATCGGATCGGATTGGATTCAAAAGTTTCCCAAAATTTGCTTTATTTTTCAAGGAAATTTACGGTTTCAACTAATCCGATCTGATCCGATAATCTGGGAATCAGACACGTCCAATCCGATCCGATTCGATTCAATTCAATGCCACCGCATTCCTTGCTCGCACAACAATTCCCATTGTTAAAATTTAATGCGTTTCTATGGGAGAGGTGAGGGGAATCTGCTGATCTTTTGGTTAAAGATAGTTGGAGTTGAAAAATAGATGGCCAACGGATCAAGGAGGGAATCCCGCTCCACCACTGATGGAAATTTACTTGACCTGAGTTTGGAACGCTTGGAATGAGCTGCCGAAGCATTTGATTGTTCACTCCTTCAAGATATGTGGAATTACTACAACCACTGACGGATCAGAAGACCACCTTACCCACTGCTTCAAAAAAATTCGATTCCGGAGGGAGCAAAACGTCTCTCGGATGCTCGAGCGGAACAAGCAACAAATGAAATCAACGATCAGCTTGCTAATATTGATTTGGATGATAATGGTTATGATAGTGATGTGTCTATTGATGTTGTTAATTGATTTACCCTGATACTCTTTGTTTGTTTCTGAATAAATGTTTAAAAACAACTCGATTCACTTGAAAGTAAGGGATGACATACGTACATGATACCTATTATCATTGCCTGGTAAAGAGATGTATTTGGTGACAAAAAAGGAAACTCTTTCTATTTCTTCGAGTCGACTTGTAAATAATAGAACGAAGTGTTCTTGAATTGGTGGATTCGTTTTTAGGGAATTTCAGTTTAAATCTGTGCAAAGACTTTCTTGGAAACTTAATATAAGTGGAATTTTTTAAGCGACGAACAAGGTTAGTTCTATGACCTGATAAATTCGCTAGAAATTTGTATAATAAGGAGCCATTCAAAACCAAATATTAAAATAAGAATGTATCTCATTTCTCAAAATCTTTCTGTTTGGTTTTCCTGAGCGCTGAAGGTCCGCCCAAGCACTTTCCGGGAGATGAACAGAACATTGAGTTGGGAGGGTTTGTTAATATGGTTGTCTGGTTTTTGGTATGTTAGTTATGTAAACACACACTTGCTGGTGCACTTAATCACATTAAATTTGGCCCTTGATATAAAAATGAATCAAAATCATTTAATTTCAGGGAAAGATTCAGGGAAGATTTCAGGGAATGAGCAACTTCGAAGTTCCTTTCCCGGGATAAAATCAACACCTAAAGCTTTTTGAATAAAACTTTATATGCAAAAGCTTGTTTTGAAGAAATTTGCAAAGTGTTAGTGTCGTAAAGTATTTTATCTTTTACTTTTATCTTCACAAACTAACAGCAATCATTTTCTTGCATGGAATTTTCGTTGCGAAAGAATTTTGCCCCATCGATTCCCCTTTCACCACCAGTCAACTGATCAAGTTTTTTGAACATTTCACTTCCAAGTTTAGTTATTCCGCTTTAATTAACCAAATGGAATCTTTGGTCTCATTTGAAAATGATTCGATCTACTTTAATAATTATGTGGCCGAGAAAACGTTTGCAAATGAGAAATTCTTGGGGAAAAAAGTAAGATGCTATTTGTGAGCAAGTTTTTAATGAAATTGGCTTTTTAGTAAACTAAAACTTTGTAAACTAAGTAAATAAACGAAGAGTTAGCCGAAAAATCAAAAGTTGATAGTTATTCAGATCACAATCATCAGTGTTTTGGGTCCCTCACGTTCAGGAAAAAGCTTTTTGATGGCGGTTTTGACGAATAAAGGAGATGATAAAGAAATTGAGTGAGTTGTGTTGAAACATAAGGATTTTTAAAGCTAAAATTTCAGAGGATTCTTCCAAAGTGGTTATGACAGATGTACAAAGGGAATCTTTATTTCATCTCAGCCCGAATACTTGTCGGATGATGTGAGTTCAAATTCTTCAACAACTTAGAAGAGATCTTTAGCATGTAGTCTTTTACTTGGACACCCAGGGCACCTTTGATTTACAAACTGAACCAAAAATCTCTGCTTGGATTGCCGGATTCAGTCTACTGGTCTCGGATATTCAGGTGAGACTTGCTGATCTCAAAGCATTAATTAAATAAAACCCAAAACACGGCTCTTTTCATTTGACTGCCAAAGGCTAAATTCTATTTTGCACTCCATTCTGTCGCATTTTTCTCCAACTTTACCCAAATTTGATTTTTTTGGGGTCTTTTCGTGACCCTTCTACTTCCTCGCATGCTTTCGCCGTGCTTTTCAATTTCTTATGTCTCGTAGAGCGTCGCAACGTTTTATCTTATTCTTTCAGCAAACGTCATCCTTGATTCATTTTTTTGTGACAGGACTCTAGAGAAGCTCTAAAACATTGTTTTTTGTCCGTTTTATTGTTTCGCTTGTAAAGCAAGCGGTGATTGGCTTAAAAGCAAGCTTCCGGATGCGATCTGCGGAGGGATTGCCCACAGGGTTGCTGGGATTCGACGCGAGCCTAGCCCCGAGTCATTGAAGCTCCAAATCCAAATTGAAGCATTGAAGCACTCGACTCATTAACTAAAAGCGACAATTTGAAAAATACAGTTTTAGAATCAGGAGAACTTTTCAGATAATCAATCTTCGCGGTAACATTGGAGGAGATGATCTACAGGATCTCCATTTGTTCACAGAAATGGTTTCTTCAATGAACGGAGTGCAATTCTTATCTAAAGTAGCAGATTCCCGTTAAAAATAAGCATTCTTTTTAGCAACTGATCTTCTTGATACGTGATGCGCGAAATAGTTCAAAAGATGAGATTTTCTTAGATCAGCTTTGGGTGAGTTAATGTTAAACAATTGCAACCTCATTCATAAATCTTTTAGCTACAAGCATCACAGTCTAAGAAATTACAAAAAATTTCTGCCTCCTTGAGATCGAAGTTTTCTTTAATTAAATGCTTTTGTGCTCCGCCAGCCTCAGATCGAATTCGTCGAGCAAATGGGAAAATTCAAATTGAGTTAGAAGGTGAGTGGGTTAAAGAAAACCTAGAATTTGACTAGACTTTTGAATCAATTCCTTAATTTATAACATTCAGATCAACCTTTGCTTCAAAAACTGAATCTTGTCAAAGAAAGTTTGCTCACTTCATCCAAATCATTGGACAATCAGCCAATGAGAAAGACTATAGATTATGCTAAGGTAATACTTTTCCAATTCTATAATAAATCAAAGTTTAGAAAGTCTGTGAGTTTCTTCAATCAAAGCATAACATTTTTGATAGGACCTCTGTTCAGGTTTGAAAATATTTCTAACTGTTTCAGACTACCAAAAAGTTTAGTTGATCAAAGAAGCCACAGCAGTTTATGCCTCAAATAAGGCTTTTTCTGTTTTTGAAGGGCTATTTTTGGTAATCTTAAAGCCAAAACGTAAAAAACTTACATTTAGAAAGCTAAACAGGAAAACTATCTGCAAATTTACGAAGAGAGAAGAAGAGAAGCTTTTAATGCTCTGAAAGAAATTGTTCATCCTAAAGATTTTGCTGAAGCTGAGAAATTGCTTAGCTCTAAGATCACGGTAAAATTTGCATAGTAAATTAATCTATAGCAATTTCAAATGCTTAGAAACTGTTCACTGTCAAAGAGTTGGAGCTGAAAGAAGAAGCGGCACAAAAAGGCGATCAACTGAACATTGAGAAATTTCTGTCCCGTGAACTCTCAAAAATTCAAAAGGTAAGAAATAGAAGAGAGATTGTGATTTAGAATGTTTACAATATTTCAACTAAACTCAACATTTAGCTTGAGTTCGAAACGTTGTTGAAGTTGAAAAGGGAGAATCAAATCGAGCTCATTGTTGCCGAATTCGTGAAAACCCTCAATCGATTTACTGACAGTGATTTTTTGTCGATCAAAACCAGACTAGAGGTTCAAAATTGAGTTCAGTAAATACTAAGAATCAAGTAAAATTTAGGATCGCTTGGAGTATCAATTTCTGTTCTCACGAGAAGGACATTTGAAAAAGTACCTTGACGAACTTGTCAAAAAACTACGAGAGAAAATTCTTGCGGTAACAACCTTTTGGAAATTTTCATGGAAAAATGTTTTAGATTGAAACTTGTAAAAGAAACGTTGAAGAAATTTGTCCGGAAGAGATCCGCTTGAGTTTTGTGCTGTTTTCTGATGAACTCAAGAGAACGGGAGTTGATGAAGAAAAGACAGATGAGTTGATACTGTTTGCAAAGGAGGAATTCAAAGTTGGTTGGATTGAGTAAGCTTACTAGTTTTTTTTTAGAAATTTTCATTTTTGGCTTTACGACTTCACCGTGAGAGGAGAGTGGCAACAGAACTTTTGAATACACTTACAAAACAGCTCGATATTTCGGTTAGTTGCAAAGAGATTCATGCAATAAATGGCCATTTAGAACAATAAGTGGCCATTTAGAACTCAACCCATACAAATTAAGTTTATACGTCGATTTAATGGCCCAAATTGACTCATCATTCGTTTCAGGGTAAAAAACAAGCGACCGAACCATTTTCCGTGGAAACCTTTGACAAACTAGACACGGAGGATAGGAACATTGATGACGTGCAATTCTGGGCATTCGGAGAACACGAAGAGACTGTAAATGACAAAGGCCACAATCCTTTACCACAAAACGATACTCGTGAAGAGTTGGAAGCTCAACTTCAAGCTGAAATCCTTAAATTGATTCATTCGCAAAATCAATTGAATCCTGAATTGAGAACGAGCGAACGAAGATCGGATGTTGAGACAAACTATGAATCGCCGAGGTGCTTACGGAATCTCAAAATGGAGGCTGATCTTGACCTCGAGAAGCCAATTAGTGAAGAGACTTTAATCGATAAATATATCAACAACAAGATCATTGTTTTTCATTCATTTGAACAGGTGAGTCGTTCAGCATCTTTCAAGTCTCAGCTTATTACAGGGATTGACGGATTTTCAAAACAAAGCTATGATTTTACAAGAATCCATTGAAGACTTTCTGCAAGAATTTGAAATCTATTGTGAAGTTCAAGGATTTGCTTCAGAATTGATTGCTATTAAAAGAGAGAGTTTGAGGAAGGATCTGAGTCTGCTTGCTGGTGAACTTTCTGTTAATGAAACGAGGTAAAACGGGGGGAAATGGGCATCAATTTCAAATTTCATTCAGCTCCGATCTGGTAGTCGTTGAAAGCCACAATGTCTCCAGTCCAGAAAGAGTAACTTATTTATAATCAATTTGAGATAAACAGTTTTTAAAAGTGTTGTTTTAGACCGCTACCATTATTCGATGGATTAGTCAATCTGGCAGGAATTTGTTTAAGATCATTCACGAGTTAATTGAAAAAAGAAACTAAAAATAAATACCATTTTTAGGTTAACTGTATCGCTCTTTCAATAAGTTTGGATCGCATTTTTTCTTGCTATTTGACTTATGAAATAAATTTTCACTTTATTAGTATACCATGAAAGTTTTCCAAAAACAAGAAGCAGAAATGGAAATTCGACAGGACAATGACACGGAAAGACAAAGATATAACTTGATTAATTAAGAAACAAATAAAAGAAAAAATGCTTCTTAAGTTATTATTAATCGATTGTGATTTTCTCGGAGAACATCGGCCGCAGACGCATCCAAGCTAAATCTGAATTGTTTATAAACTTTGGAAAAACTACTTTACTCAATTAGTGGGTTTAAAACTTTCAACAGAATCAGTATGGTCAGTTTGGGGGATGGGAGTTGAACAAGGTGCAAAATCTGCCGAAAAACAAACAAATTTGAATAAAAACATTTTCCTATGTGCGGAAAGGGGAAGCAGCTATACCAGGGCGGTTTGCCAGACCGTGAAGGATTAGCGGATCACACAAAGAACACCTCGCCGATCATTTTACACGGGGATTTTTCTTTGGATTTGAAAAAGAAGATATTCAAATGTAAATTTGTACCCGGGGTTTTCGGGGTCGGGGGAACGATTGGAACCATTCATTTTATTGAACCTAGCAACTGGATCTCGGGTCTAATCGGTCCTAATTCAGTCTCTTCGTTTAAGGCGAGATTTGAGAGAGAAAGTTTAATAAAACACTTTATACTCACCCCAAATCCTCTTCCAGATGCTTGACTCTCTGAAAATCACAAATAAAACTTTTTCAATCAAATAAATTCATTACCTCACGCGTGGCCGAGTTTCTTGTTGATTTGATAGAACAGGAGATGTTGAAGTATTTCTATTGTCAATTTTAACTCTAATCGTTCATCTAACAAACCTGGCCAAATGTTGAGCAATCAATGCCTCAATCTTTGCATCTAAAATTTTTGCGTAGAACTCTCGCTGCCCATTCACAAGCTCTTGTGACTGGAGGTATTCGGCAAAAACCAAAATTGATCGTGATTTCTCTTCCATTAATACGTCCCGGTCAAAGCAGGAACTCCGCTAAAATATTTTTCTCAGATAAGGAATTGTTTGACAGCTTTAAAGTAAGCATGTATCGTGCAATTGACTGACCGCTAGAAATCCTCTGAAAGCTGCTTCTTGGTGAACCAATTCTTTTTCAATCATCGATTTCGAATCGCCATTTTCTAATTGCTTTGTCTCTTGATCATCTGCATCAAATGACCAAGATTCTTCACCACCCTAAAATCTAGATTTTTCTCTGTCTCGACATTCTAAACTCACATTATCAAGCACTTCCACTTGTTGTCTCTTCAGATTTTCAAAGTTGCTTCTCTGATCCAAGATCGTTTGCTTATGCTGAAGAAAAGTTCTAGCCGATGTCTAAAATTGAGTATTTTGTTATTTGTTAATCCAGCTTGTCCTTAAACCTGCAAGATTTCTTCAAATCTTTGTAAAACAATCGTTTCTTCGTCTATTTTAAACTGAAGTGATCTCAATTCAGCCTTCAATTCATCCTCCGTTTCAAGTTTTATTCCTTCCAGAACGTGAGAATCTGGGACTTTATCAAATCGGATAAAGTGGTTCTAAAATGGAAACTGTAACCACCTCAAGTTCTATAAAATGCTTAAATCCAGTGCCAGCTCACCTCCAATTTGTCTCTATGAATCACTCGATATTTATCCAAGATTTTTGGCAAGTTAAATTCTTTTAAGTAGGACAATCGATCCGTTACCATGTTCTGAAACAAACTCTTGAGTTTGAGTAATCGATCCAGTTCATTTCAAACGATGAGACTTACCGTAACTTTCTGACTCAACTCCTGTTTCCCCTCACGTGTAAGCTCTTTCGAAAACGTTTTTGAGAATTCTTCCACTGCAGATTCGATGCTGCCATTTTCCAACAGTTCTTTAATTTCATAAATCTAAAATTTTCTGCTTAATTTTCCGTTTTTCTAAAAACTTTGTTGATCCTCGTTCTTTCCTTCCGCAGAAAGTCAAAAATTGCTTCTTCGGCCACGTCTTCGGGAAAAACCATTGAATCATCCTCAAAAGTGACCAAAGCCTCCATCTGCTTGTGTTTTGAATAAAATGATTCTAAACTATGTTATTCAACTAAAACTTTTGCACTTATCAATAGACAGGATTTCAGATATCAAAAGTTTTTGACAAGCTTTAGATAAAGAAACAACAAGAAAGAAAGTTTATTAGAACTGGAAGGCAAACCATAAAAGTACAAATGTGATAAGTATACAGGGGACCAGAAATGATCCGTCCTTTTTTTTCTAGGCTCATATTTCTGTTATTTGTAGACCAAAACGATTAATTTATTTTTTAAACGAAAATTCATATCGTTTTCTGTATATATTCAAGATTTCATGGCCATAGCATCGATAGATAATTTTTTATGAACGCTCAAAAATGGCTAGTCAAAAAATAAATAATTCAAATTTAAGGGATCCTTTAACGATGATCTTATAGAAAATATTAACGCATTTAATATTTTTTTGAGCTGAATCTAATTAAACATAACAAAAACTTTAAAAAAACTCTAGGGAAAGAATTATTTTGTGGACTTTTTTTTTCAAAAATTTCAAATTTGAATCGCGGCTCGTTGTTTTTTGACTAGCCATTTTTAAGCGTACATAACAAATTATCTATCGATGCTATGGCCATGAAATCTTGAACATATACAGAAAACGATATGAATTTTCATTTAAAAATTAAATTAATCTTTTTGGTCTACAAATAACAGAAATATGAGCCTGGAACGGAATATTAGGACGGATTAAAGGCAGCCTGTGGACAGCAATTATCTACAGAAATATTTCATAAAAAGTTGTGAAGGAAGTTATTGCACAAATGGCACAAAAAGGATTAATTACGTAACCCACTTACTCATTATCAGTTAACTTTTTCTTAGTGTTCGTTTTTCGCTTGAGACACGGAAGACAAAGCTTAAAGAAAGTGAACAATTGTGCAAAGAATCTCGAAATAATGATGGCGGTCCCTTTTGGTGTCGAGTTAGCTGTGCCAAATGTAGAATCACTTGGTGAATCAATGGATGGAAGTGATTTCAAAGGAAAAGCTGCGTCCCTAGTAACACTAGAAACAAACGGAGCAATCTTTCTCGGTCTGCGTCTGGTTTCCGTGCTCGAACTAATTACCGCAGAAGCGTTATTCATCGTTGATGGCTCCAAATTAGTTTCGCAAGAATAACTCAGATTTTGAGATGACGAAAACTGAGGTTTGCTAATCGGATTCCTTGAGTCATCGGCAATCGCGGGTTTGGCACAAATTTCAGGCAGAGACTCGGTTCTCAGAGATTCCAGAAAGTCGGCTTCTGCCGTGGTTGAAACCTCCAAACACAATGTCTTTATCATTCTTTCATAGAATGATTTATTTCGGCTGACAGTGAAGGATCCCTGAAAAGCTTTTGGTTGAGCGTTGAGGAAAATTCTAACCGCAAATTTCATGAAAAATTCTTGCCATTGATTCCACAGTATTTCGTCTAGTTTTTCAATCAATCTACTATCCCGATCATGGTCCAAAAGTGAAGCGAGAAAAAGCTCTCTGTGAATTTTAGAGCTTTCAAGAGTTGAACGGAGTATTTTTTCAGTCAGCATGCAGGTTTGATCTAGTTCCTGAGATCTTTTACGATGATTTTAAGACAAAGTGACCCACTTGCGTTATTTTGTTCAAAAACAACTGATCGGCCCATTCATAGTTAATTTGGAGTTGTTGGAGGTTGTGCTGAAACAGAAGACGTTGGCTGCTTACAACCATCACCCACCTCACTCACATCTTCCCAGTAAAGAACTTTCCGTTTCAATTTCTCCTCAGCAGTGCATTCGCTTTCATCAATTTCTTGGTAGAGAGTTTGCTGAAAACGTTTATGATATATGGGTTGACAGAATGTTCAATTATATGTTACGTCCGTTATTGAATCTATTCAATAAAGGATGTCCGGTTCTGAATTGGACATCTGAATCCCCTGTCGTTCTGAATCGTCCTGAATATTTCAATAATTTCCAAACCCTTCTACTAAATCCTCAAAACTAATGCATTTTTTCTTCTTTTGATTATTGAGCATCCATAATCAAACTTCAAAATTGTATTGGTAACAAATGATGAAATAAAAACAAAAAAAGACAAAAAGAAATGTAAATGATTGAAAACAAACATAACAAGCACAACTTATAAAAAAGTAAATAAAGAAAAATAAAATAGAAATGCGAAACGCGCAAGTTAGCTAGGATTCAAATTATAAATTAAATGAATTTGAAATTTTCTGAATAGAGATTGAAATTATACTTGCTAACCATAGGTCATTACAAAAACAAAAATCGTTAAAGTGTATGTTGGATGATTCACTAGCGGACGTCCGTTCCGAATTCAATTCAATAACGGACGTAACAAATACACTAAAACTAGCTACGTAACCTGATCTTCATCATTGTTTGACTTATTCGCTTTTCCCTCGAGAATCTTGGCATATTTGACCATCAGAGTATTCATGAAAAAAGATCGATAGTCTACTGGAGTTTTGTTGACATCCATTCTGATGCCGAATGCTTCGCAACTTTCTTTCACTTCAGAAAGCAAATTAGCGGAATATTCCTCTTGTGTTTGCTAAAATTGATTATTCTTTTTTTTGTATTTTTAGAAGACTTACCCCATTTTGTTCAAAAATCCTTACAAATTTCTCGAAAGCCTCCACTTGTACATTTACTTCTTTAGCGGTTTGCTTGAGAGCGTTTGTTTCCATGGCGCTCTAAATTGTGACGGTAAGGCGAAAAGTGAAAACAACCGATAGATTTTAAAAAGTGAACGGTTCTGTGAATTGCAATAAAATCCCATAAGGGCAATTCTTTATGTGGACGTTGTCATTTTTGAAAAATCAACAAAAGCTTTATGTGACTCATCTTGGCCATTTGTTTTTTGTTTACTATAGCTTTCTTGACATCTTTTAATATCATTTACAGCATTTTTATCAAACGTGATTATGGGATAAACACCTGAAAAGTGGCTTTAAATGGCTTTAAATTTAAATGCATGAAATGCCCGAAAGCCATTTTTCTCAGCAAGAAATTACTCCCTTATCTTCGCTCAAACAAAATTTTAGGATGTAAGAAAATTCGGTGGGTGCAAAGGGCGCTTGAAATAAAATAAACGGTGAGTTTAAGGGACCGAGAGTTTTTGGATAGGTCTTAAAATTTGAAAAACCTAAAAGTCTAATTCTATTTAGAACTGGCTGCCTATGGGCAGAGATACGAAAGCCTTGTCTTTACGAAAATCTTAACTTTATCACCTATAAAAAATTGTTTTCGCTATGGCGGCGGCTGTATTTTGTTGTGCAATTTTAAAGGCGCATAAAAGGAAAGGGGTAAAGCTGGAAATGCCATATTTTCTCTAAAACTATTGCACCCCGGCGAGCCAAGTTGATGACTATTTTACGGTTTTCAAGTTTTCGTAGAAGCTCAACACTCTAATCCCCCACAAGATCTCATCGTCAGCTACATTTTCCGACCCCATACCGATAGGTTCTGATAAGCGGCTTTCGAGATTTCGAGCAATTTAGGCGAAGCTTAGGGAACTACTATTAGAGAAAATACTGCATGTGTAAAGATATACTGGAAAGAAATCGCAAAAACAACTTGTTGACTTTAGTTTTCACATTTGCATTGCTAAATTTTTACACTTTGCTCTCTATTCATCAGTGAGCCTATTTTTCATAAAAACAACTCTATGGAATCACCTGATAGTCCATAAATACATTTAAAAATTGCACCATTTTACATTTTCCTTATGCCAGAAAACGCCTTATCTTCAACCCTAAAATTATTATAACCGAAGAAGGCAACCCAGTTGATTATTCCCTTTTCATTCCAGCAAATATTTTTGAAGTTACAGTACTCACTTACTGTGAGGCTTACCTTTGCATTTGCTTGATTTAGAATGTCACGACGCCGCTCGGAAAGCTCAACGAGTAGCGACATTGAGACTCTTTACAATGAAGAAGAGGTGCTGTAGTTTAGTAATAAATAAATCATCTTTATAGTGTGTTTTCAAATTGTCATTTAGGATGAGTTGAACCAAGGTGAGGATTCGGTTGATATTTTGGTTCAAGGATATTTGGAAACTACAACGGTAGCAGTTATTTCAAAAATAAGCTAATAAAATTCACAGAAGATCGATGGTTTTCGCGATCAACCCCATGAAATGAGGGCTCTAGCGAAACAAGCAGCCTATGATGTAAGTGGTTCAAGAAAAGCTATAACTGAAACGATTTAGACTTTGTTTGAACAAATTGGAAAGCTGAAAAACGTTAAAGAAGCCTTGGATAAAGTTGAGTATCTTTTGAAAGACAAGGTAAGTTCTAATTTTGGCTCTTTGCTTTCAATTCAAAGGGCTTTAGTTCTCTGAGGAAATCGCTGAAGAGTCGAGTGTGGAATTAGTCGAAAAACCATTTGTTCAGCCTTTGAACGACGCAAGCGCCGAATGCACACAAAAGCTGGTAAGTATTTGTAAATGAAACTCAAATATTGGGTCGGTGGGTATGAAATCTCTCTATTTTTCCGATTGATCCCTAAACTCGTAAACAAAACGGAGGTGGGTGCTGTTGCTTGAAACTGATAAAGTCAGGAACACTTTTCCAAAAACAATGAAACCGGGCTTCCTCACCTTTTGTTATTTCGAAATTTTGGCAACTTTTGCTGTGGCTATTGATAATCTTCCACCTGGATATTTCATACCCACCAACCCAATAATATTGGGAATAAGCCATTGAAGCATAGGCATAGAAGTCATTTGCACCAGAGACTCCCTCCTTCTTAAAGGAGGGATTCAAATTCGGATCGATTAAACGTTCAAATTGATAGACTCATTAAAAAGAATGGCTCCACTTGATTCCCCGACCCCGAAAGCCCCGAAAGCGTAATCTATAGGCCTTTCCCTTTTCCAATCCTCAAAGGGGAAGGAGCGGAGAGCGACTGGGTGTTTTGCGCTTTTGGTGCCGTTATGCGGCACTGAACGACCTGAAAGCTAATTTCATCATTTAATACCCAACAAATTATTGATAAACCAATTAACTTTAATCGTTTCTACATGAAAATTCATCAAAAATTATATAACTATAACTACCTGTTGAGAATTTGGTTTTAACGAGAATCAGTCCTGAATTCAGACCTCTCCTTGAATGCCTCTAAAAGAGTAACTCTAGAGAATTGAAACACAGCCCTCCACGATACTATAAAGTACCAAAGTTTGCTAGTATTTACACATTTAACTTTAAAATTCAGTGCACGTTTTTAGGCTGAAGTATCACCTACACCCTCCAAGTTCGAAGAGGCTACAAGCGCTGCAGCTTCGATCGAAGAACAGGTACAGATTTATTAGCTTACTTAACCTGAATCTTGGCTTACTTAACCCGTAAAGGCTCAGGTTAAGTAAGTTAATAAATTTATTTGATTATCTAAAAATGTTAACTTCAACTTCATCTGATTCAGACTAATGCTATCGAGATTGATTTGGAGCAACTTTTTGACATCGATGAGGAAGGACAAACTCATTTCAATCGAGCGCTGCTGGAAAGTCTATGCGAACAAGCGGGATCATTGCCTGTTAGTTTCAGATGAATCCTCATTCAAAGAGGGCGTAAAATATATTTAATCTTTTTGTCTACAGATTGCAATCATCTCGACGACGGGGAAATTCCGTGGCGGGAAGACGTTTTGGAACAACATCGTGTTGAAGGGTTTACAGAATGGAGTTGCCAGTTTTAAGACAACAGAGTACATTGGGTATTCACAGATTTGAATTAAATAAACTATCCAATAAAATGCGAAGTGTGTTATACAGCTCAAAAGCATTTTCAGTGGTCAAAACGGGATTCGTTTCAAGGGTGGATGGAGTCGGCACACCGCTGGGATTATGGTATGGCCGAAAGTCTTCGTTCACAAGGACAAGAATGGCGAAGATGTGAGCATAAATCCTTTATTTGATATCTTTTCAAAAATTGCATGGCTTTAGATAGCTGTAATCCTTATGGACACCCAAGGCACATATGATTGTCAAACAAATCCAGCTCACTCGGCGATCATCTTCGTCATCTCATTGTTGATGTCTTCGATCAAGGTTTACCTAACTATAAGTAGATGGGAAATATCATTACTATTTAGATTTTCAACACCAGGAGCCAGATTGACGCGCAAGATTTGGACGCGCTTAATCTCTTCATTGAGTATTCGAGAATGAATGATAAAGCGATCGGACAAGTGGGTGAAAACTTTTTGATTTTAAAATTCCATTCAAAATAGAATTTCCTTCTAATGGTTCGTGACGCGAATTGCTCTGGTTTTGAGCAAGGAAATGAATATTTGTCTCATATTCGGGTAAGTAACATTTAGTGGTAAAACTCAAGCGTATTTAAGGATGCATCAATGAATGCCCATGACGTGAACCGCCTTGTACAAGGGCTGTTCAGAAGCTTTGAGAAAGTTCAATGCTTTATGGTCAAAAGGCCAGCTGAACACGTGATCAACGCTAGTGGAGTGATCAATGCTGGAGGTATGAAGAAAATATAAAATCTCAACATATTATTGTTGCAGATTGTGGAGAAGAGTTTTTGTCCGGGCTATGCGACTGCGCAAATGACATCTTGAAGAATCTGGAGCCAAAATTAGTGATGGGCGTTCGACTCACCGGGCTCACCCTTCAAGAATATGTCAAGGTTGGTAAAAATAAAATTATCATGACTTTGAATGCAAAGGTTTTAACGAAAACCCCTTTTAGAATCTCGTTGCACACTTGAAAAACGCTGATCTCAAAGGAATCGGCACGGCATTTAGCGTAAGATTTCCAGGAATTTGTATAGAAACAAATTTTAGGCGACGAAAGAATTATACTTTGAAAGGGCACGAACTGCTGGGATTGAACAGTTTAATTCTGATTATGACGAGGTTTTTGATCAGTCGTTTTCCAAAACTCTTTCTATTTAGTTGGTTAAAAAGAACAATTCTCGCTCGGTTGTGCCACAAAAGTTTGATGATCAACTGAAAGAACTTGTGACATCATCGATTAATGTGATTGCATTTGACGTAACATTTTGTAACCGTTTTCAGGTGTACAACAGCAAAACGCTTTTTGGGAGTCAGGAAGAAAAGGAACGAGTATTTGCTGAGTTCAAAAGATATTTGGAGGTAAGTTAGTTCATTGAGAGGGAATTCAAAATCGGATCTCTAGATATGCTACAATTGTAGTGATAACATTTAGGATCGGTGTGCTGAAAGATCGAAGTCGAATCGAGACCGCTTTCGGGATCGACAAATGAGTGAAGCTGTAGATGGCAGCTATGATAAGTACGAGAGAATGATGCGAGTGGGTGAAAATTTGAAGTTATTCTTACAAAGGTTAAAACGGCTTTCGAATGTATAAGACAACAAATTGCTTACAATTTTAGCCTATAATTTTAGCCAAACTTCAAAGACTTGTTGCAAGGCAATCATACTGTGGAGCTGTTGAGGGAGAAACATGAGAAAGCTCATAGACAAGCCATGGACAATTTTGAGACGGGTACAGTAAATATGAAATAGAATCAGGAATCATATATACAATGGTCAAAAAAGTATTGGCTCCTTCTCAAAAATTTCACATATTGATCAAAAACTTTTCTCCTATCCTTGAATTTTCAATCGGGTTTAAATTTTAAGATAATACAAGAACTAAACTTTTTATAAATAGAAAAACTTTTAAATTGAACGTTTTATTCAAGGAGAAAAATTCAAAAGTACAGAATATTTGCGAAAATTGGCCGCAATAAGTATTGACACCTTTGTGTTTTCTCACTGTTGAATTTCTTTCCTACCGAGAAAGTTTTAACTTTCTTTTAGTGATTTAATGATGTTGAATCTGAAACCGAAACAGTTTGTCAATAGCTCTTTTAGTTTTTGAGGTCTGAAATACTCATTTATACTGGAAACCCGATTGAAAATGGATAGGAGAAAAGTTTTTAATCAATATGCGAAATTTTTGAGAAGGTAGGCCAATACTTTTTTGACCATTGTACTATTGAGGAGTTGTGGGTTAACATAACAAATTTAGCGGTGGAACCTTTTAATGATGAAGAGAGTCTCGTCAATGACAAGAGGGCTCTACTAGACAGAATGATCCAGGTTAGTCATATAAAAATGAATGGCTTCAATAAATCTAACAACTGATATAATTCATGAAATTTTTTGACATAAACAAATATTGACGGGTACTTTTGACTAGTTTGTACGCCGCGCACACCACAAGTCGTATTTTTATTCGTTTCTCATCCAAAGTGTTTATCTCTCTAACAAATCTTGACGCGGTTCACCTTTTGCAATCATATTCCATTCCATCATCGATTCGCTATTGCTCTGTTCATTCTACCCTTTTTAAATGAAAATTTGGCGTGACGTGCAAAATAATCAAAAGTACGGATTGACGTCTTGTTTACAGAGTCGTTTCGCCAACCTGGAGGAAGAAAGTTTTGTCTCGCAGATAAACTCGGATCTGTCCAAGAAAATTGCCGAGTTGCTTGAATTTTACGCGACAGAGTTGGGAAAGGTGTAATAGAAAAAGATTGCTTTCAAAATTTCATGATTTTAGTCTGTGGTGCAAGTGCACAAAATGGATCAAGTAGAGGAGAAGATTGGGGAAATCAAAGCATTGCTTGAAGCTAACTACAATGTTGAAAAAGTAGGTTTATAGGAATTAAACAAAGAAATTTGACACACTAGAATTTGATTACTGTTACAGGCAAAATTTGCTATCCAAATAAAGGAACAAATGCCTAAATTGGACCTTGACCTGATCAACAACATCATCGACAATTACAAAGAGAAAAGTGTCGATTTGTTCAAGGTTTGTAACTTTTGGAATACAAAAAATAAAGCATGGAAAAATAATATCACTCCTAGAATTTCTTCAAAGTACAATCAAGTTTATGTTGTTTAGAAATGTGAAGACACATTCATGAGCAATGTCAGTCAACACATCCAGATTGAGAAGATCAAGCAAAAACTCGCCAATAATCAGCAGAAACATAGCCAACAAGTAAAGGCTCTTCAAGAAAGTTGCAATCAAGGAAGGAAACATGCCAACGAGTTAAAAGAGAAATTTGGTAAACTTTTAAGAGAATTGTTGTTCAAAAAAATTTAGACAATGAAGTAAAGAAACGAGAACTTGAAGGGAAAATGAACGACTTGAGAAATAATCCGATGTGGATGGTTCTGCAACAAATGCAAGAAGCTACCGAACGGTTTGTTTTTTATAAATAAAGGATAAGAAATGTTCATGAGCTTTGTTTTGTGTTTTATTGTCATTTTTTAGTCGAAGTCAAGCTGCTGCTGAGCGGGAAATCCGGTTGGAGGAGGCAAGGCTAGCTGTTCAAAAGAACGTTTGTCATTTGATTTTATGCTCGACAAATTCTTTGTTGTTTTTGGATCATTATAAGAATGTTTCATTTCAGCAAATCCTCGCCAACCTCGAGATTGAGAAGCTGCGATTAGCTGCAGCTGAAAAGGAACGAGAAAAAGAAAGGGTAAGGGATAATGTTTAGATTTGCACAAAAAACTGTTAGATTGATCGAGAAGTGGAAGCAAAAATTAGAAGAGCCAAGGAAGAGACGAAACCCTCACCACCAAGCTCATCACCTCCACCTCCACCGCCACCACCAAGCTCACCACCTCCACTTCCAACTCCGCCACCAAAATCCGGTGGATGGTTTGGATCGTGGTTTGGCCGACGTTAGAGTAGTTTTTAAAGTATAGTAACCATTGTAAGAAAATCCCGCACGCATGCCTCTTTGGCAGCAACTTATGCATGAAGTGTCTACCATGTCTATCAAAATATTCGACTTTCAAACAATTTGAACCCAGGGACGCTTGCTGGCTTTATTTACCTTTTTTGTTACTTGAACTGCTCAGGCTGTACTTCACTTGGATTCAGTTGTTTTTAAATGTTTGCCGACTTGTTTGCCCTTGCACATACGCTACTTTTTCAGAAATTTTACATTTACATTAACAATTATTGGTAAATATAATGTTTCAATTGAAAATTTTTTGAAATTATCTGCTTGAATAAATTTATCTGGCTTAGTGATTAACTCGACACAAAACAAAGACAATTAATCTAAAACTTGATCGCTCGATGCTATTTTTGTCTCAAAGTTACATTGACTCGGAAATACAAGAGATTTTATCTAATGGCATAGAGGTGAATCAAACGCTGCCGTTTGCACCAAGAGCGAGACTTATTTTATGGACCAAACAATAACTTGTATCGATGGTATCCATCAGTGTCACTCCCTATTTCCTTGAATGAAAACTGTATGCAAGAGGTATGAACCGTGTGTAACTCAGGCTCAAGCTTAGGCAACTGTATGAAAATTGTGATTTAAAAGAACTTGGATCTTTGTTGAATAAAAATCTTAAGAGAATTTTGTTGCAGAAGTTGTAAAGCGTTGACCTCAGTCTATTCTGGTAGAAACACCTGCTGAGGAAACGTAAAAGTGACTCTTTGCCTGCTCTTTCCAGTCACAACATCTAATAGATACACTATTAACTCCATAATCTTTTTATTTACATATTTATCTTCTAAATTTATTGATACAAAGCAATTATCTTCTGCAAAATTGCCCAGGGATTTGAGCAAAAATCTGGGCAAAGATTACCCTAAATTGTAGGCTCTGTAAAGGACAGCTTGATCAAGAGAAAGAGCAATTTGAAAATTACCAACACAAATATTTATTTTCTTAAATGGATTCAAGTTGTCCTGATATATCAAAATTTACATCAAGTTCATATTTGAAGACGACAATGTGCTGCCAACTTTTCTGCAGTTTTACGTCAATTCTCGGGATTTTCGTCACATGTCGGCGGATATTCTCATCAATTTTTGTAGACTCAGCTTTTAAGGAGCATTTGCTTTGTTGTTACGTGATTCATCTTATACAGAATCTTGGTGCTTTCTTACTACAGGTTGGTGGAAGCTTCTGTAAGCTGCTGAAAGCTGCTGTTAGCTGGCCAAGATTGAATTGAAAAGAAATAATGCTAAAGGATTTGATCTTGGAAGCCAAGCCCATTAAGTGCTACTCGATTTGGAACTTGCCCCTTTTTTAATGTTAAGACAAATTGAAGAGCTTTTTAATTTCTAGACAACTCTCCTCTTTCTCCATTTTACCCAACCACCATGTCTTGCCACGATCAATTCATGGCTGTGTTATTCTTTTCGTTTTGCAATGCTTATCTCCATTGTGTCATTGCCAATTCTCAATCTGATTCTTGCTCTATTCCGATTCATTTCATTCTTTGGTGGTGATCGCTTCAAACGAAAGGAAACGCTTTTGAGACGAGTGCTGGCTTCGATGGCGGTAATTTTGGTCTAATTACTAATTTAGTTGGTAAAAGCTTTATTTTGATCATCTTTAGTAAAGTTGCAAAGCCAAAGATTATCCCAACTAAAGTTCAAAGCGAAAATCAAAAAACTAAAATCAAAAACAATATAGAGTTTTAGATCTTCGCATTTTCCCTCGAATTCTGGTGGAAACTCGCCGATTTCACCACTCCAAGCATTCAAATCGCATATTGTCTCGGGAATGCAAAGAGTTTAGCCGAGAAATCGAATATTGAATCGATTTTCATCGGAATCTTTGAAATCGTTACGATATTCAGTGCTTTTTTATTGTTGAAATTGTATAAAAGAGAAAACAGGTATGTTCAGTCAATAGGAGAGATTTTATTTGAAAATTCAGACTTCAAAGATCCTATAATATTTCGGTGAATTTGTCGCGGCGACAGCTGTTTTTGACTATGCAGCTTTTTCTTCCGTATAGGTAAGAACAAGAAAAGAAAAACTGGTAAAATTCCGGCTCTAAAGAAACTAACTTTCGCACATTATTGGCTTGCACATTACAAGCTTGAATTTAGCTCCTTGACTTGGCTCTAGAAAGTAAACGGTTCCTGGAACAACTAAACTTTGTTGAAAAATCACACAATTTCCCGAGAATCACCGATATAATTGACTCAGAATCAAAATTTCAGTCTTTTCCATGCTTTCTCCTTCTTGGCATTCTCGATTCTCAGTGCTGCCTATCGACAATTTTTTGCCTACTTACCTGAACCATTGTATTCAGCTAGTTCCGGGTTTTTCTTTGTGAGTTTTGGAATAGTGAACTTTGGTTGTCTTTTCGAGAAAGTCTTTTCGTTCTTTTTCGTATTTCCGTTTAAAACCAACAAATGCACCAATTGAACTACGGTTTGTTTCATTAGAAAGTTATTTCATTAGAAAGTTATAAAGTCATTAGAAAACCAGTTATTTTCCTGCAAAATAACATTTAAACGGGTTTAAAATGTCTTAAGTTTGGAATTTTTGAGAGCGTGAACTCGGGTAGTAAAAGAACGACGGCTCGATGATGACACTTTAGACATTTTGGACACCTTAGCTAAGGAAACCTATTTTCGTGTCAATAGATAAAAGATAGAGTATAAAAAGTTATGTTTATAGCCAAGTTTGCAGAGAAATTAATTGACCAATAGAGGTTTTTAGAGATTTTAGGAAAACACATTCTCACCCTCGAATTTGCTTGAAAGTGAACCCAAATTGCCTTAAAAAGATGGGAAATTGAACAAGAAACACCTTTTGATTTAGATCAAAGCATAGGTTGATTGGTGAATTTGTTCTTTTTCAATAGAAAAGGAATGAAAAGACTTCTCGACAGCCTATTATCGAAAAAAATTAGTGTCATTAGTGTCAAAATGTCATTTTCTTTTTATTCTCGTACTTTTAAGTAAGCAAAATTGTACCCTTTGATGCTGATTTGAAAAAAGAAACGGAAGAGACTTGATAGAATCAAAAGTAACACCTGCATGAACCAAAAACAAAACCAAAATGCCTCCAAAACTCGCATTCCAGATTCCACAATATTTCACAATGATTTCCCCATGGCTTCTCTATTGGATCGTTGTAAAAAGTGAAAGAAATCGAGTCACAAAAACGGCTGATCTTCTCAATTTGGAGCTTCGAGCAAAGGCCGTGTATTTTGAACATTATCATTCCCAATGGGAATTTAAAGAATTGCCGGAAAGAAGGTAGAAGCAATTAATTGGAATCTATTTTATGCATTTTAGGCAAAGAACAAGGAGATTGATGGATTTTTGTTGTTGCTTGAAGAGTCGCTCCTCAAAAGTGGCTGGAAGTTTATTTTGATAAAGTAGAAACAAGCAGAAATATAGCTGCTCATGAATAAATTATGTAACTTTTTTAATTTTTGATTTTATTTCACAATTAACACATTCAAGACGATCGATCCACCGGCCGGGCGTACAAATGACAATTATTTTAGTGGCAGCTCAATTTTTTAAATACTTTTGTTATTTCTTTTGCAGAAATTTCTCGGTAACTTTGTACTAGTTTTTAAGATCAGATTTAAGGCTATTCAATGACTATAATAGTTTTGTTTATCTTTAAGTTTGCACCAAGATATCAGTAAAACAGTTAACGGCTATACGAATGTACGCCCAAAATACCGCAAATGTGTTAAAGCTTAACTTTATCTAGATCGTAAGCCATATTTTGTCTAACAAAATTGCACCGAACTCACTAATCTTTTTATGCTTTGTAAAAGTCAACAATTATGACATTATTCTGTTTCGCGGAAACGAAACCTTATCATCGGACCTTTATAAGCGAGATTATATATCTGCTTTATTCAGTTGAATAGCGAGAAAACAAAATCACAATAATTACCCGGGACACCACTCAAAACACACTCAAAAGATAAATAGATACCTCAAGAAAGAATCACAGAGCAGTCAAATCAATTGCCGAAATTGCGGCTTTAAATCTAGTCAAGGTGGGAATATCACGAACATGTGGGGGGTAAAATGTTCCAGGATTTAATAACTCGGTTAAATTTGTTTTTTTTAAAAATTATTTCCTGATCAAAGATCAAAGTTGAATGTTTTCTTTTATTAGCTTAATTTCCAATCTAAGTTCTATTTTACAGTTTGAAACTCTCGAGATATTCCAAAAAACAAAACTTTTTCTTTTCTTTATAAAAATTTCAAAGAAAATTTTCTTTAGACCATAATTTACTGCCCGAGTGATACTTGTGGCTAAAGTCGAAAATAGAATCAATGCTTTTTGGAAGTAAATTCTGTCCCGACTTCATGATTTAGTAGTCATTTCTTTCGAACCAATTTCCTTATTTGATTGTCGAGAAAATTTGAACGGAAGAAAGTTTTTCATGGTCTTTTTGAGATCGAAAATGACTAGACTTGTGTCATTGTTGATTTAAGTTTGGATTTTTTTCATTACTTTCCATTTCAACTTGTTGAAAAGAGACAAGTTGAAATGGAAAGTAATAAAAAATTGTTTATTGTTATTGTTAACTTTACAATAAATTTAAAATCCATTTCCTTTTCAAAACTAATCAATCTTGTTGGTACCACTAACTCTTTTCAACTTCTGCAAGTTTAATATTCTAGTGGTTCACTGGATCCTCGTTGAAGGCCAGCACAAGTATAAATGACAGAATCCGATCCCTTCTATAACCTTTACTCAACAACCACTTTAATCTCCTCAACTCCAGTCGATCACGGTAATTCAAGTGGAGTTGATTACACGTTCACTCTTTGCCACGATGATGTTGGTTATTCATACGCTCTACCACAATTTGGGATCGCTTACGATTGGGCTGGATTGCCGGTGAAATCCCATGTCAATGATGAGATAAATGGACTGGTGGCTGGGGCGCTTATTTTGGTGGGCCAAACTTGGGTTACAAGTGAACTGAATAGACAAAGAACAATTGAATAGCATAAAACTTTGAAGAAACTTTGAAGAATGTTTTAATCTAAAAAAAGCTTGTTCAAGTTTAGTTTGGCTCGTTTGGTATCTCGTTGAATCTTTTCTGCGGTCGTTTGATCGTCAAGAACAGGAACATTTCTTGGGCTGTCAAGTTCTATTTATTGTTTGATTGCTATAGTCGAATTAATGTCTCATGGATGATGTATTACAAAGCGTGGTGTGTGTTGACGTAGGTTTTGTTGAAGTTTTTAAAGGGATTTATCCTTAAACCGACCAACAAAGAGGTTAGGCTCAGAACAAGAAAAAAAACTTTGTCGTGAGTGTAGTTACCTAGTCTTACAGCCTGTTCATGGATACATTTTCTTTCTTAAACCCTAACTTTGTCACATCAGAATCCGGTACAGCGTTCAAACCAGGTTCGGATGTCCGAATCCGATCCAATTGTTTTGCACCGGATTCGGACCTCCGAACCTGTCCTTTGGATCGAATCCGATGCAAGGTCCGTACTACTGGTCCGCACTGTACATAGTACTGACCCGTATTGAGCATACAGGGCGTTCAGGATCTACGGCGACTTCTTTTTGGTAGATTAGCTCCTAAGAGCCAAGTTCAACCCTAGTGTGTTAAGTATTATATAAAAGCAAGACTTGAGTAAGACGGTTCGGTCAAAAACAGTTCTTAGCGTTATTAAATGGTGTTAAATATAATTTTACCATAAAATAAATATCGAAAAACTTTTTCTGACTATTTGTTATAATGAAAATCGCCAAAAATGGCAGCGCGCCGGAGGGGGACCGATTAATACTTATTCAAGGGCTTGTAAAATGAGTTGTTTATATCCAACCGGAAAAGTTTTAATAGATAAATGTAGCCAAAATTAAGGGCTTCAATATTTGATATAACACTTAACATATTAGGCGGAACTTTGCGCTGGGGAGCTAATCTACCAAAAAGAAGTCTGAACAAATACTGAACTCCCTGTAGTACTGGCTCTAGTACTGTACATAGTGCTAGCCCGTAGTAAAGTCATAGAACTATGTAGATAGAAATAGATTTTTATAGAATTAGCATATTTGCACCAATTCAAATACAGCTTGCATCGGATTTGATCCAAAGGAGAGATTCGGACGCCTGAACCAGGTTCGGACCTCGGAATCCGAAATCGAACCGGATTTGGACGTAACAACTCTAAAGCATAGTCAAATTCTAGATGGGAATGCGTAAACCCATTGGGATCTCCAATCTCACCTCTAACCCTGAATTCAATTATTTCCTCATGTAATCTCAGCATGATTTATTGTATGCAAATGCTCGCCAATGGACTGTGCACAAATAGGTCAGATCAAATCAAATTTTTGCTTAATTCATCTTCAGAGTCTTTGCCGTTTTCTTTAATGGTTTGTACTACTCAAAAATGGAGAAAATCGCTTTTCTGCACGCTTTGGCCCTTTGGCTTTTCCCGATCACCGTCTATTGTTATCAAATCGGAAATTGTGAGTGCTTGAATGTAAAAAAAAGGTAATGCTTTTAGTGGTTAACCCAGTAACTGGTTTCATTTGTTATGGAGGCTGGTTCTACAGTCCTCTCCATTTTTGTAATGTCACTTCTTATTCATGGGATGCTATTGGGCAATGGCTGGTCACTTGGTTTGAGAAAGTGATGTACGGTGTATTTGGAGTCACTTTTTGTCTTGATTTACTCACATTGTGGAGAGTTCATGCACTGGTTGGTTGGCTCTCCTTTTAAGTCTCCAGGATTCTAAGTTTACTTGATGAAAAAAGCTCTAGACCAAGAGATCAACATCGAACTCAAGCCGGCGAGCTGATATCCGTTTGTCAATTATGGTAGGTAAAAATTTCTGGAGTTACTATTGCTTTTAGTTAGTGACAACTCATTTTATCACTGTCACATTTTTGGTGCTTCATTGGTGGACATTGAATTCCTTTAAAGGAGGAGTACCCGTTTTCTATTTTCTGCTCATGGAAGTCTACCCGTTTACTGTACAATCTATTTTGGGGTTAGTCAAACAGCTTGATTTTTAATGCGTGAAACAGCTTGAACCTTTAGCTTTGTTGTAATCATGTTTATGTTACCATCGAAAAGCTCGAAAAGGCCGAAAATCGAAAATCAAAAGCGAAGTTCAGTGATTGGTTTAGTCACGCAGTCAACCGAGCTTCCAATTGGTTAAAGTTTTCCAATGAAAACTTCAATCAATCTTTTTCTTTTTTTTGCGTTGATAAAACTTTCAAATGAATAAAGTTTATTCAGCGCTATTAAACTTAGCAAAAAGCAGATCAAACAGATATTTTTGCAAGGAGTAGTACATTTTTGCTGGACCGATGTTTACTGATTTTGGACTGATGACAGCGGTTTCATTCTGATGACAGCAATTGTCCTTTAGACCACACCAATAAGGACAATTTCCAGATTTACAGTTGTTGATGCAGCTTTCCGGACAACAAGCTCTCGATTGAAAGTCTAAACTATTAGATTGGTGCATAAGTTTTTACAATTTGGTTTCAAATTTTGTTTGATGTTGTTTGATGTTTGATGTTTGATGTTGTTTGATGTTTGATGTTTCCATGGAAAAGAATCCTTTAACAAATTTGCTGTGTCTTGAACTATTAAAAAGGTCAATCATTTCTCTACAAAATGACTTTTGAGAGAAAGCTCAAAGTTCGCCTCAACCGGATAAAAACACATTTTTGTGTAAGGTTTTCAATTGTTGTTTTAAACAAAATGGCTGAACGGATCGTTTTTAAATTTTGAAGACTAATGTAATCAAATGCGCTCCATCTTTTTTACTATGGCACCAAAATAGGTTTGTATTGAAGAAAGTGTTCAAATTGCGACTTCGGCATCGGAGTTTTAGGTGCTCGCCTTTGCGCTTTTGATCCAAAAACCTCAATCCACAAAAACAACTACTTTCAAGAATTTTCCAAAAGTCATTTTGCATAGAAAGATTTAGTCCTTTTAATAGTTTAAATAGAAATTTTGTGGTATTATTTTAAAAATACTTTTGAAAAAAATTGTGAACCAACTTAATATTAAGCTGTCCAGAAAGTCATTTCGTTCCTTTTCGTACTCAAAAAATAACAAATTCATCAATTAACCTATGCTTTGCTCTAAATAAAAAGTCTTTATTGTTCATTTTCCCATCTTTTTAAGGCAATTTGGGTTCACTTTCAAGCAAATTCGAGAGTGAAAACACGTGTTTTTCGTAAAAACCAATGAAAACCTCTATTGGCTCAATTAATTTCTCTGCAAACTTGATCATATACATAACTTTTTATACTCTATCTTTTATTTATTGACTATCTATTAGGTTGATGCATAAGTCTTTTCGTTTTTTTCGTACTTCTGTTAAAAAGTTACAAATTCACCAATTAATCTATAGTTTGCTCTATAAAAAAAGTGTTTTTTTGTTCAATTTCCATCTTTTAAAATGAATTTCGGTTCACTTTCAAGCAAATTCGAGAGTGAAAAACGCCTTTTTCGTAAAAATCTATAAAAAACTCTACGGAAAAATTGGCTGAATGAATTTCTCTGAAATTTTGGCGAAATATCAAACTTTTTTTCCTCTATCTTTTATCTATTGACACGAAGATAGGTTTTCTTTAGCTAAGGTGTCTAAACCGCATCATCGAGTTAGCCCTTTTTGACTACCCGACTTCATACTCTCAAGAAAATCCAGGCATAAAATATTTTTAAACCCGTTTTAATGTTATTTTGCAGAAAAATAATTGGTTTTTCTAATGAAATCAACCGTAGTTTAATTGGTGCATTTGTTGGCTTGAAACGGCAGACGAAAAGGAACAAAAAGACTTATGCATCAACCTATTATATCTATATCTATCTATTTTATCTTTTATCTATCTATTAAAATGTCTAAACCGCATCGAGCCGTCGCCCTTTTTGACTACCCGACTTGACGCGCTCAAAAAAATGCAAACATAAGGCATTTTAAGCCCGTTTTAATGTTTAAGCCAGAAAAATAATTGGCCTTTCTAATGACACAAACCCTAGTTTTTTTGGTATATTTGTTGGTTTTAAACAGAAGTATGAAAAGGAATGGAGAGACTTTCTGGACAGCCCAATAACCTTGCACTGCGAATCTAGCTTGTATTATATTATAGCTAGAAGCTTTCTAGTTTATTCTAGTAAATTTATTCACAGTACTGTTCTAGGTTCAGTTAAAGAGAAAGCCGACTCTACAAATGTAAAGTTCAAAGGCTTTACAAATGTTTGGCTTGAGCAATCGATCTGTTTTCAAAAGAATTCAGACATAAGGCATAAACCCGTTTAAACCGTTTCAAACCCCTTTCAATGTTATTCTGCAGGGAAATAATTGACCTTTCTAATGAAACAAACCGTTCAATTCGTGCATTTGATTTTAAACAGAAGTATAAAAAAAGAACGAAAAGACTCTCTGGACAGCCTAACATTGGCCTATACAGATATTGGTTTAAAGCTGAACGAAAAGCTCACCTCGTGCTCCGATGACATTGTAGAAAATGATAAGTCCAATAAGACAAGTCAAAACCGCTTTCATCAATAACACCATAACACCACAAGAAAAAAAATCATTCACAAACGTTCTATTGAATTTTCTTTCTCAAGAAATTCACTGATAAGGCTATTGATTCGAAATTCGAAACTGATTCGAAAAAACGGGAGTGGGACAAATGCGACCTTTTTTTCCGCACTTACCCCATTAGCGCACCTTTTTTCGCGTTTTAAAAAAGCTCTAAAAGCTAATATTAATCAATTTCTATTCCAAAAGTTGTTTTTCTAGGTAATTTTAGGGCGTAGAATCGAAATTTTGGCATATCAGAGCTTGTGGAAGCGAACCGACGGAGTTATACAAAGAGAAAAAGAGTTATACAATTTTCTGTAATTTGACCTAGCCGTTTTGTCTTTCAAATTGGTTCCACACGCTCTGTTATGTCAAAATTTGAATTCGACACCCTCAAATTACCTAGAAAAACAACTTTTGGAATAGAAATTGGTTAATATTAGCTTTTAGAGCTTTTTTAAAATGCGAAAAAAGGTGCGCTAATGGGCTAAGTGCGGAAAAAAAGGTGCTCAAATGTCCGGGTGCGCAAAAAAAAGGTCGCATTTGTCCCACTCCCGAAAAAACAACAAAATTGCACATTTGAAGGTGTTTGAACTCTGTGTTCTCTTCCAGTAATATTTTACTGCTCAATAAATCTTGGCAAAGGTAAAACAAACGAAGAAGAATGAGCGTGCATCCATCTAATGAAAACAATTCTAGTGAAAACAATTTGATTCAAAGTCACGGCATGCTGGCATTCTGTTTTTGCGCGGTCTCTTTCGGGCGAAACTCCAAAAAGAAAGCCAGACAAGTCATCATCACGGAAAATGTCTGGAGGTGACTTTGAAAGATATTCAGTCTTTTAGATTCTATCTTACCGTAAGAATCATTGGTTTTGTAACAAGTGCAAAGCCCCAAAGAGAAATCCCCAAATCGGCTTGTTCCAAGTGCATCACCAACGTGTGAGCTACCTAAAAAGCTAGAAATTTTCGTAAAGTTCGTCCAAATTTTAGTTTATTGATCATTGAAACTTTCAAATTGATGCTTTCAATGAACCTCAATTGGAAATTGCAAATTAAACCCTCAAAAAAACCAACCTTGTTCACTTTTTCATCAAATGGCACCCAGAGATTGTTATTCATGCAAAGTGTTGCTTTTGATTTGCTTAGCTAAACAATTACAGCTATAGTCTAGTTCTTCAGAAATTAGAGCTATATTAGATCAACTTGTACTTCTGAGCCTTCAATTAGGATTCAGTGAATCACTATTATGTTGTAAACTAAGTCTTGATCCCAAATTCAAAATAATATTTATTGACAACCAAAAGAGCAGTTTAATTGAAAAAGCCTTTATTATTTGCGATGACTTTCGCCCATTTTACTGGCAATTGGCAGATTCCTCTCTCATAGAAAATTTTTGTCGAAAATTCAAGTCGAAATAGCTTTGGAGCCACTTTTTGAGGCCTTCTTGATTTTGAAAGTGCTCTCCATATAGAGCGTGTTGCATCGATCGGAAAAGATGATAATCTGTAGGACTGAGGTCAGGAGAATATGGTGGGTGGGGTTAGAGTTCCCAGTTCAACTCGTGGATTTTGGAGCGGGTCAACTTTGCCGTATGTGAACTGGCGTTATCGTGTTGGAGAATGACCTTTTTCAAATTGGAGCTCTTTTTTGCCATTCTGAATTGTGTTTTTGAATAAAGAACTGATAAGTCAATATTGAAGAAAAACAAAAAACGCGTACTAAACATAAGCAAAATTTCGAAACTTTGCTGATGGGGGTCAAGACTTAGTTTACCATCTAATATAATATTAAACTTGCAGAAGTTGATTGATTGATTGGTTAGTTTTGAAAAGGAAATGGATTCTAACTTCATTTACCTCTTCATGTAAAGTGGCAGGGGTAAGAGTGGCACCGATGTAGCCATAAAGACACATCAAAACTGTTGGAATGCTGGAAAAAAAAGTGTTAGAGCTATATTTCCGGGAGTAAAATGATCAATAGCCATATTCTTACGACTCAAATATTCGTGTTTTCGTTCGAAATTTGCCAGTTCAAAGTCAACTCACCAAAGCATTAGTCCAGAAAGGCTGTCTCTTGTCAAAACGAGCGTCAGCGTGAATAATGTAGAAGGGATAATTGAACAAATGATTAAAAACCCGTAGATCTGAATGTTCTTTTAATATTTCGAGATATTTGAACCTTGAATATCCGATCCAATTCTCGAACACATTTGTTTAAATGAGTGTGTAGAAGGATCATCTCTTCCACTTTTTTCACCATCTCACCTGGAGTGGAAGCGTTTAACTGAAGCTCAAATGTCATCTTTATTGTCATTTTTATCATTACAGCTCTGAGTTTTCGATTGAACTTCTTCGCTTCCCAATACATGATATTTGCAAGGCACATGTAAACATGTAAAGCTTAAAGACTTAGTAACTTTAAGTGTAAGTAGTAAGTGTTACCGATCGTCCAGACTTGTAAGCTGTAGAAAATGAGAAAATGACGAATCCAGAGTAACTCTGGGTAGATGAAAGTCTGTAAGGATCAATCAATTTATGAAATTCTATGAGAAGCTGTCCTGGATGTTCTAAGACATGCTAAGAGTTGAATGTTTTTACACCGAGCGTCAGTGTGAATAATGTAGAAGGGTAGATCATGCTATTCTTGGTAATGTAAGTCTTACATATAAGAAACTTGGATGAATCATCGCAGTCGCAAAACCAAGTTTCGCTGCAGTGAAGTAGAAAATGACGGAGATGAAGCCAGTTCCAAAAAGAACGAGAAATCGACGAGTATGATTGGATATTGAACGATTGCGAAGCTGGGAATGTATGTGTGCATTATTCAAAACGGCTTTTCGATTTAATCTAGCTTTACTTTATCATAATATCCTCCATCATCTATTCGAAAATGCTTCAGTGTGTGGAAAAATCTCGGAATGCCCAGATTCATTTGCACTCGAGTCAAGAAAATCTGAAGCTTTAGCTGTATATGGAAAATGGTACAATAACAAGAATATAACATTAGAATATCTAGAAATCTCACTTGAATAGGTACTAGCTAGTCATGGGAAAATTCCAATCCAAACTTAATTTCACCTTCGTTTTCTTGGCCGATTTTTGGCCGATTTTTGGCCGATTGCTCTGAAATCTTGTCTACAGATAGAAATTAACATTTTCAGCCTGTAGACAAAATTTCAGAGCAATCCAAGAAACGACGGTGGAATTAGGTTCAGGTTAGCATTTCCCCATTTCTAGTACTACCTGTGAGACGAGTGCTTGAATAATGATGACAATCCATTGATAAGTTCTTCCCGAAGATTTCGGATCAAAGAGATAGACCGAATGATAAAAATCAAAAACACCAGTGTATAAACCTGACATTTTTTAGGAAATGAATAAAAATAAATCGAACAGATAGCTGTTACAGATCCTTGATAAATCAATCGGAGTGTTGTGGAGAGTTTACTGGAAAAAGGCTTGTAGCAAAGTCCCATGAAAGAAATGAACTGAAATTTGGCTTCTCTGTTAAAATGTTTTGAAATTTTGATTAAAGCTAACCCTTGAAATCAAGATAAATTGTTTGCAAGCTGGATCATCCATATCCATTTCCAAAAGATTACATCCGTCTTCCGTTAAAACTTTGCCGTCCTTACTCACAAATTTGACATGATCTTCATCATCTTCATTTCTTGAAGATAGAAGTTCTTCCGGACTCGCCAGTGTTACCATCATTTTCTGAACTTAGAAAACTTCAGGAAAAGTAGTTTTATATTCTTATAATCAAACTAAAGATAAATCAAACTAGAGATATATCAAATCCGATTCAACAAACCTTTCCTTTGAAATTTGTTCGGTTTTTCCATTCATTTTGATCTAAACTCAAAATATTGGGTTGTTCAGTTATGAATGCGCGTTTTTACTATTTTGTAAATCTTTCAAGATATCGAACAGATGTATATGAGTGTTATATATCATTCGAAAGCTGAAGATCTCCTCTACATTTTGGAATAAAAAGTTTTTGAATTCATTTAGCTTTTTGGGAAATTGACTGCACAAAGGAAGAGGTCGTTTTCGAAAAAACCCATTCCAGCTCAAGTTTTATGGTGTAAAATAACCGCCCAGAAAAGAAAAGAAAAGTGAAGATGCTCTGAAATTGTTATATTTAAAAAAAAGTTGTATTGATATATCTATTGGCCAAACATCAAACGGTTAACTCAATTTGAGCGGAGCCAAAACTTGATCCAAAGGCACCCTTCCATTTTTTGGCCACCTCTTCTTCTGTGCAGTCAATTTGCCCGAAAGCTGAACAAATTCAAAAACTTTTTATATCAAAATGTAGAGGAGATCTTCAACTTTCGAATAATATTCATATATATCTTTTCCTTGATTTCGGTATCTTGAGAAATTTACAAAATAGTAAAAAACGCGCATTCATAACTGGACAACCCAATAGTAGCAAAACATCTTGTCAAATTCGAAAATTGGAGAATTGGCGATCAAAGAAAAGATCATTTTTTTCGTAGTATTCATTTTTGTTTATGAGTGAGCGCGTCTTTTTTGTGTGTTTTAGGTTTAATCTTTTGCCTCATTGTGAGCTTTTGCTTTCCTGGAGAAAATAAGTCGCCAGTAAATGTAAAACAATGCCATTTGTAAAGTTTAAAGCTAAACAATTTATCTCAAAAAGGTTAAATAACGTTAAATAGAAAGAAGGACATGAAATATCGACAAATATTTTGCTTTACTGAAAAAATAAAAAGCTCTACTGCTCTGGAATGCCAGAAAAAATGGGGGTATGCATGAAAGAGTTCGGCACGCAAAGCGGATGACTTTTGAAATGATGAGAATTTGAAAACAAACAAAAAATGTTTACGATAAGATTTGGAAAAGGAATTTCGCGTGTACGACTTCCTATTTATGTTAAAATTTAGCGATTATCCAAGCTTTTTTAGCTCTATGGCTCTATGGCGACCAAGAAAGAGTTCTGACAATCTCAGCTTTTTGAAATAAAGATTTTTGTGCATTAGATCAGACGGATTATATCAGACGGACTATATATGGTTAATCAACAATTTAGCAATCTAAAGTGGAGTTATAACACTTGCCACAAAAGCCATATTTCTATTCGCCTTACCATTCATAAGTTCTTTTGAAAAGCGAACGAGTAAGAGGAAAGGGTAGAGAGAAGAAGAGAAATTTGTTTTGTTTTGTTTTTGTTTTGAAAGAAGAGAATGTTTTGAAAGTTCTGGTTATGGATGTAATCGGGTCAAATTTTGTATATTTTCAGATCTTACATCTAGTTCATCAATACCAAACTTTATCCTGGGTTTTCGGGAAGGGAATCAAGAAGTGAAGGAATTGACAAGAAAAGTAGATTTCCGACAAGGGGATTGAACCGTAGAACTGTTGATTTTGCTTCCGGGTAATCGCTCTAATTACTGAGCTATCCGGTACCTTAGCCTGCCAAGAGAGAAGGAAATACAAGGGGGAAGAAGAAAGGAAGAAAGAAAGAAGGAACTTTATCATTATCTTTATCAGTGCCCCCTTCAAGTTTCCACAGAAAATTATATTTTTTACGCATTTTATGTTTAATTTTCATTAAATAGCATGAAAATTCTTCAAAGATTTCAACGATTAACAGTTTTAAACTCTACCAGCACCATTTTTAAACTCCAGCAGACCAAAGTCCTTATTCTATTGGGTTGGGGAGAATGAATCGGCGCCGAAAATCAAAAAAATGTCTAAAACTTCTAGCAGCCTTCGTCAAATAAGGTTTGATATCAGTAGAATGGTTAACTAATTCTCTACAAAAGACATTTAAAAGAAAATTCAAACAGCGCCCCGCTCAAGAAAAAGCCATTTTTCACAAAAACTACAAACTGTCATCTAGAAAAAACCATTGGTGGGATCTTCCTGCAAATTTGGCAACTTAAGTAATTGAATGTGCTCTATCTTTTTTATATACACACCAAAGAAGGTTTATGTGAAAGAAACTGTTCAAATGATGAGCCGGACTCTTTGCCATTTTAACCAGCTGCGTTTGGAAGTTCATAAACTCCACGAAAGAAAAGCTTTGTGGAATCTCTCAAAAGTGATTTTGTAGAGAAATAGTGGATCCTTTTGATGAAACCAAACGTATGTTTAAAGAAGGCTTTATGTGTGCAAAAAGTCCCTTTAAAGTTTGGCGCCGACTCATTCTCCCCAACCCAATACTTTGTATTGCAATGTTTTATAAGTTCTTATAAATTATTTTTCATTACAGATTGTCAAATGCTGAGTTTTTCAATATTTTTTCCTCAAATGATCCAAAATCTCTTTGATGAATGAAACCTCTCAAGAGATTTGTGAAAAATCTCAAAGTTTTTGGCGCAAGCTCGGTTGTTGACACGAGTCTGTGGCTGAGCTGTGAGTTGTCTCTCCGGAAAAACTATCTTTATCGAAAGAATTTCTCAATTTCGAGATCTTGTTTTCTTTTTCATGTTTTGTGCAATAGAGATGAACAATTTCAACGCTCGCGCGCTCGCCGCTTTTTCTTGGATTGGAAATCTCCCATTATCCATTTGAGAAAGAAGAAACCTTGACAAACGAGACACAGTTTTTTGGCGGTTCAAAAACCCCTTTCTCGAAGCTCGGCGGAAACGTTTAATTTCAACAGTCACAACTTACAACTAGCCATGAATTCGATTCTGGTCTTATTTTCTTTAATTTCTTTATGTTTAGCAAAAGTGGATCGGCTAGAAATCAAGGTAAGCTGTGACAACGATTGCCATTCTTTGTAGTTAAGTTTGTTTGTTGGAAAAGTCGTATCAAGTTTTAACTAAAACTATCATTTGTGTCAAGTTTTAATAGACTAACAAGCTAACCTTACTAGCTATAAAAGTCTTAGAAAATGCTCAAAGCAATTCCCAATTTTGAAAAGAATTTTGACTTTAAGAGGTCGACTTGGAGACAGTAGTTGATTTCTCTGTCTTTCAGCTAGAAACTTAATCGTTTCTTTTGTTCTTTAGTTAATCATTTCCTTAGTTTTTCTTTGGTTTTAGACCAGTTAGTCTCAATATCAGTAAGGATTGGCTTTTGATTGGTGTAGACACCCAATCGATTTCATAAATGAGATCAAAAACCAGGTCTACGACCTTTGTGCAAAATTGACAACGATCTTTTCCAAGCAAGGTCATTGAATTTAACGTGATTACAAAAAAAAGCTTGGTACAGAAAGTTGTGAGATAAAGTGGGCTGATAGGAAAACGGATTCTCGTTCTAAGCAAATCAGAAGTAAAACAACGTGTAAGAGACGCAAAAGGGATTTCCCAATTAGTTTTGTAATGAACGCAGTTGAATCTTTGATCAGTATTTTATTTATTTCAGTAAAAGTTATTAATTCTTAGCGTGGTCACGATTTTCGTTATCAAGTGACGACAAATTCAACACAATGGGCGAGACGAGTTCCCTTACAAAGACATCGAGGGATTCAAGTGATTGATGCTTGCCTTGAATTGGAAGAAACAGCTAAATGTTTCAATTGGAATGATAAGGTAAAGATTTCGATGTGAAAATGATAAAGCTCTGGTTTCAGAAGGGAAATGTTTTCACTGATACATCGAGATCTCGATTTTACCCAAACGGAACTCTTATCATTTATCAAGTTGTCGAAGAAGACACGGGAACATATTGGATTCCCGGAAAAACTGAGTTCCAGACGGTGAGAATGACGTTTTTAAGATCTTAAAGACATAGTCGATTGAGAAATTGTTCCAGTACTATACAAATGAAATTACTTTCAGATAGGCGAAGATGGAAAAGCGATGGGTTGGCATAATGGTTTCGAGTTGGTTGTTTGGTGATTGTTTGGAAAAAGAAACACTTTGAAACGTTTATCATTGACATTTTGAAAAACTTAATAAAATTTAACCTAAAACTCGCATTGTATTTTTTAAACAAAAACAAGGTCAAATAAAGTTGCGGCAATGTGATTTATTCGTTGTTATGCTTGACTGTGCTATCTATTTTGAGCTAGTTTAAAGCCCTAAAGTTCTAAGAAGCCCAGAACTTGTATAGAATAAACCCTCATAATGAATATTGGTGCAATGAAACAAATACCAACAAACAAAAGTCCGACATACTATCGTCCACGCCGTCTGCTTGCTAAACGACAAGATAAATCATAAGCGAAATCATAGATCCGACTTTTCGAGTAGATTCCCAAATTAGTGCCAACTTCGAACACTTGTTTCTCGGTCAATTCTGAATTTGGGCAAAAAATAACCACAGCATCGTACTCTCCATATCAAAAAGTTGTTTTATAACGTCGCCCCGCCAAAAATTATCACTTGTGTTTGGGTTATTCCCTTGCAAGTCTTTGCCAACAAATGTCTTAGCATAACGGCTGTGGATGAGACTTTTGACTTTTGACTTTTGAGAGACGCCCGATCTTCGTATAAGAATTACCCCATTGTAAGAAAACTTTACAGATCTAGTGCTTTAGATTTAGTTCCAATTATCTAGTAAATCTGATTTCAGACTGAAGAAAGAGGACTTCGTGAAACTGGGTAATCGGGTAATCGGAGAAAACCTTTCATAAACGTTTACGAGAATAAACTTTTTGTTTGAGAGCCTTGAATTTGCAAGATTTATACACAAAAAAACAGCATATAATTTGTTGAATTGATGGGAATTTGACTTATCCTCTAGCAAGAGGAGCACTTGTTACAGTAACAGCGGCTGCAGATACTGTAGTGGTTTCAATTGTGACACTTGATGGAGCTTGAGTAGTTGATCCGGTTGATCCTTGCGAAGTGGATGAACTGACTGACCCACTTGTTGATCCAATCGATGAACTCATCAATCTCATTGTTGTCGTTCTCATTGGTTTCTTTGTCTTTTCATGAGATTCACTTGAATGAGAGTGGCTTTCACTGCTTTTCTGAAATAAAATTCAAAATTGAACATTCTAAAATCAAAAAGTTTGCAATTCTTGCCAAAATGGAGGTAAGACTTACTGATTCACTTGATTTTCCATGATTGTGTTTACCAGCCTGTAAAATAATCCTTAATTGGGGAATTGTGATTTTCACAAACCTTCTTATGAGCCAAAACGACGGCAAGGCAAATGGTGAGGACGAGAAGAGCACGCATTTTGAATGAAGGATTGGAATTGGAAAATTGTGATCTCTCCTTGAACTGTCGGCTTTAATAGTCTAGATTGTGCAGCTCTTTAAATATCAAGCCTCATGATACGCCCAGATTCATGACTTATTCGTCATTTTCATTCGCTAGGAACATATTTTGGTCTAACACGGCTTTGCGTGGGTTTCCACTCAAAATTTTTGTTTGTTTAGCTTTAATAAGTCTGATCAGGAAAACATTTTCCGCAATTTCTTTACCGGGCCAGTGACTGAAACTCTGTGTGAAAGAATCAAAGCTGTGGTAGACGAACAATGAGTTGGGCCCAGTACCCAGGATAGTTACGGTACGGTCTACACTGTATGATACACTAAACATGGTCTACACTGTATGATACACTAACACCGCACTACCAGTCCTACAGAAAAATATCTACAATGTTAGCAGAGCAAGAGGTGAGCTTTTCGTTCTGTTTTAAGCCAATATCTGTATAGCTCAATGTTAGGCTGTCCAGAGAGTCTTTTCGTTCTTTTTCATACTTTCATACTTTTTCATACTTTCATAAAATAACACGACTTATGCAAAATGTCCCAAAGCTTCTCAAGTAACATTTGACATCATGGCAACGACTGTTATTCCGTACGGTTCCAGTACGGTTCCTATTTTGATCTAATACGGCTCCAATACGGTTCCTATTTTGGTATAATACGGTTCCAATACGGTTTCAATACGGTTCCTATTTTGATCTAATACGGCTCCAATATGGTTCCAATACGATTCCTATTTTGGTCTAATACGGTTCCTATTTTGATCTAATACGGCTCCAATACGGCTCCAATACGGTTCCTATTTTGCTCTAGTACGGTTCTTATTTTGATCTAATACGGTTCCAATACAGTTCCAATATTTTGAACAATCTAAAAATAAATTTACCAATCAAAAATTTATTAAATCGTAAAAATAAGGAGAAAAAGAAACATAAATTCGTGCACATTTGACTGACAGAAAACAAAAAATGAAAATGATTTTGTAAGTTTGTGTTAGATATGTCAAATTGGAAAATAGGTGCAGTTTAGAATGTGTATTACTTGATAATTACTTGACAATTATTTGACAATTCCTTGAGCAAAAAATTTTAAACACAAATTTGCTCAAGTAATTGTTTACTTAAGAGGAACACACTCTAAACTCTTTGTTAACGATCTTATAAAAGATCTCGTTGTTTTAACGGTGTTTTTGGTTAACGCATTCTCAGCACTGGCACAAAAAAGGCCTTGTGAAGTAAAGAAGTCTTTTTGTCATCCTGTCGCTTTCATCCATTGTCAACACTTTAACAAAGTTGAAGACTGTTCAGAAGTTAGAGAACAGCGTCTTTGTGGCTGTGATAAAAACGGTGATACAATGCTTTGTTGGCCAACCACGATTGATTTTGAAAGGAGAGGATGTTTTGGGGTAAATATTACAAACTGATTACTGGAAAAACTCTAGAAATGTACCATGGAACAATATGGTCACTGTGACACTCCATTAGAGAACGGTTATCACGATATCGATGGATATCATATCAGGAAACTGAGGTATACCTTTTAGAGAGGAAAAAATCATGATGCAATCTCATTTCTATGCAAATTCTCATGATGGAGATAAATTCGCGAGGTGCACAAAAACCCTCGATCTTCCGTGTCGCGCATTGTTGAGGAAATGTTGGGAGAACGCTCCGGGAGCCAGAAAAGAAGGTTACCAAGTAAGTTCAACAATACAGCTGATCAAAAAGTACCCGCACACTTGTAAATGACTCATTTTCTAAATGAAAGCTAAAACAAAATTTGCCGTGTTTTATAGTATTTTAAAGATGAAATTCCGTTTAATATTTCTATAAGTAAATCACTCGGATCAGAAATTTCCAACCTTTTCAAGAAGCTTTGCACTGCATTCGAGGCAAAGCGCTTTTCGCGTTTCGTTTCGCATGTTTTCGAATAACAAGTTCAAGACTATTTTACGTTTTTATTTTGACGAGAGATTTTATTCTTTTAAAATAACAATCAAACTGTTACTTAAAAGAAGAGTGTACATTTGAAAAAGGCTTTTTAAAGGATTTTTTAATTGAAAACAGGTTCAAATAGGTGAGCGCGATGACAGTTCGCGTACTCCAGCGTGCTACAATGCTGCTTTGAAGAGCTAGGTGGCTCTGAGCAGAATGATTTAGGTGTAGTAATCCTCCCCAGAATTTCAGCTTTAAAATACTATATAGTAAGTCCAATTTCAAGCTGGGTTTTAGCTGAAATAGGAGCTTCTTTTGTAAAGTGTGCGGGAACTTTTTGATCACCTTGTATATAGGTGAGAGCCATGACAGTTCCCCTCCACGCACTCTTTGGAGAGTTAGGTGGCTCTGATCAGAATGGTTTAGGTGTAGAAATGCTCCCCAGAATTTCAGCTTCAAAATACTATATAGTAACTTCAATTTCGATCTGGGTTTAAGCTGAAAAATAGAGTATCTTTTATAAAGTGTGCGGGAACTCTTTGATCGGAAAAATGTAACGAAAAATATAGAGAAATGCGTTTTCGTCAAATTTTTTGCTTTTCAAGGCATATGGTTTTTGATATTAGATTATTCACTTTTGTAGCCAAATCCTGCTCATTTTTTAGAATTGTTTTAGCCATCCCATTTCTTGCTTCGCATTCAAACAATTGTAAAATAAGCAACTCATTTGCAGAATTGAATAAACTGTTTTTAATTTGAATTAAAAGTGACGATTTTTGGAAAAGTGAATTGTTGAAAGAGACAATGTTTTAAAATAAAATGAATCTTCACTTCTGATCGGTCAAATTCCCCAGCACGGCTGAGTCAACAATATCAGTTTTTGATCCTTTTTGAGCGAACAGAACACAACCCACACAACTCGTAAGAGTTCTTCTAGAATGACGAAAAAGCTCCAAACCAAAATATGTTCTTAGCGAATGAAAATGACGAATAAGTTATGAATCTGGGCGTATCATGAGACTTGATATTTAAAGAGCTGCACAATCTAGACTATTAAAGCCGAAGTTCAAGGAGAGATCACAATTTTCCAATTCCAATCCTTCATTCAAAATGCGTGCTCTTCTCGTCCTCACCATTTGCCTCGCCGTCGTTTTGGCTCATAAGAAGGTTTGTGAAAATGACAATTCCCCAACTAACGATTATTTTACAGGCTGGTAAACACAATCATAGAAAATCAAGTGAATCAGTAAGTCTTACCTCCATTTTGACAAGAATTGCAAATTTTCTGATTTTAGGATGATCAATTTTGAATTTGATTTCAGAAAAGCAGTGAAAGCAGTGAAAGCCACTCTCATTCAAGTGAATCTCATGAAAAGACAAAGAAACCAATGAGAACGACAACAATGAGATTGATGAGTTCATCGATTGGATCAACAAGTGGGCCAGTCAGTTCATCCACTTCGCAAGGATCAACCGGATCAACTACTCAAGCTCCATCAAGTGTCACGAATGAAACCACTACAGTATCTGCAGCCGCTGTTACTGTAACAAGTGCTCCTCTTGCTAGAGGATAATGTAAACATTTTGTCTATACATTTGTTGCTTTGAGCTTGAACTTTGGACTTGTCTAGACATTGTTTTGAAGATAAAGATTTAAAGCCTAATATTTGTATTTATTCAATTACCCATATAAATAATAAATTTTATTGCCAAACTATTGTGAAAAAGGTTCTTTGTGAACAATTATTGGACAGTTTAAATCTAGAAAGTGATACTTTGCTGGAAAATGATATTTGAATAATTTGAGCCAAAAAAAAACTTCGAAGTTCAAAGAGTACGATTACTAACAACAAACACATGCAATGCAAAGGCTAATGATCAATCCCATCACGATAATGATGCATGCTCCGACAACAAGTGCTCCTGACACGATCTCATTCCGTTTTTGGATGTCTGCCGTTCCCCAGTTCCAGACATACGCTTCTTCAGCGCTTGCCTTGGGGCATTTCACATCACGAACGAAATCATCAGCTAAACTTGCCTTTGATTAACTTTCTGCAAAAATATTAGTGGAGATTTAAAAAATACATTTATTGAAAGCCTTGTGAACAAACAAAGGAACTAATAAGCACGGTCTAATCACAATTTTTATGGCACTGCGGCCGTTACCCCGTTACCCGTTAGATTGTTTGAATCTATCTCTAAAGTATACAAGAATAGCTCAAAAAAAGCCTATTGCTGATGGGGCTTATGGCCGTTCCGCTTGCATAAAGCTTTCCCTTGGCAGTGATTTTGCTCGATTGATTTCTGATTTGTGGTCAAGATCTTGCAAAATCTTAACACTTACATGATCCCTTGAGTTTGACGGTGAAGATATTCTTGTTACCCAAGCGAAGCGAAGTGGGAGTTGAAATCGTGATCGTTCCGGTTCCATAGAGCTTCCCTTTGGGGGGGTTTTTTTTTTTTTTTGTTTTTTTTTTTTTTTTGGGGGTGAGGGAGAGTTGTTTGCAAGATGATTGTTCCATTGGCTGTACAGCTGATCGAAATGTCGTTCAAGTCGCTAAATGGAATGTTTTCAATCAATTATCAGTCTGTTTTCATTTTTTTTTTGTATAAAAAGAACAATGGGCTAGTTTTAGCTGTTTAATTGCAATATCAAAAGTAATTAGGTTCATGAGTTAGCTTTTAAATTTACTTCTTTTCCCCGTCAACTGGGAAGACGGTCAAAGCCAGAACCACACCGATGCACACTTTGAGAACCATCACTACAATTGGAGATAATGGCCAATTATGAAATGAGAAGTAACAAAAACTAAGCTATCATTGAAAAAGTGATTAGTAAAAGGAGAATTTGTTTTTCAACGTCGTCGATCCCTTCCCACAAGAGATTGGACAATTAGATAATGCAAAAATCTTCATTAACAACTGCTTAGAAACTTTTTTCATTAAAAATTACACTACACATATAGAAAATGGTCAGAAAGGAAACATGTAGATTTGTTAGGTAAGTCGGGTAACAAGTACTGACTCATCTAGTGAAACGGTTCGACAATAAAGCTAGATACAAATCCTTGAGTCTAACAAGAAGCGAATGAAAACGGTAAGAAGAAATCTTTAGAAATAATTAGTGTGAATCTTTACAATCAAAGCTTGTTTTTGAAAGGGAGAATTTGCTCGCGTATGGGCCATTCCCTTCTTTTTCGGACATTTTCTTTTTGACGAATGCGCAAAAGGGCGATCTGATAAAATTTTGAAATTTGTTGACCATTGGAAACGTTATACAAAGCTCAAAAAAAACCCTTGATTGATTGTGAATTGCCAAAAAGAATGTAAAAGATGAAAACTTGAAAGATCGATCCCATCCTGCTCACACTTTAAACCAGCCAATAACCGAATCGATTCTCAATCTGTAAGATCATTTTTGTTGCTTTAATTTTGGTTCTTTTCTTTGTTTAAAATGTTTTTTTAACTTTAATACTATCAATACGTAAACTTTTATTGTATAAAAGTCATGGTTCAACTCGAAAACAGACTTTTGTGAGCAACAGAAGGATTACATCTGTAAATATGCTTGAAAATCATGGTACGGAAGTTTGTAGCCAGTTTCAAAAACGAAAAGATAAGTCCGTTGAATGACAAATTAGGATTGTTGATAACGGCGGAAAATGATAACACCGATAATGAGCAAAGAAAGAACGATAATGGTGCATGTGCCAACAGTTATCAACGTGCGCAAAGTCCCATTCACTTGTTTGAGTCTCTCGTTCTCCTGTTTGAGCACAGACGTTCCCCAATTCCAAACGTCAATCTCTTCATCGTTTGCCTTGGGACAGCTAACGTCGCGGATGAAGTTGTCAACTAAATTTATAAACTACCAACTATCGGATTCTATCGTCAGAAGCTGTTTCTATCGTCAGAATCCGACTCTGTCGTCAGAATCCGAACACATTCAAGATAGATCCATTCATTCAACTAAATATTTTGATTTTTCACAGAATTATTTGTTTTTAAGCTTGGTTTTGCCATTGTACATTTCCTGTACTTGTACTTGTACTTAGATTAAAAATGCGTAACTCAAGTTTACGACGAGCAAGGAGCAATCGAATACCGACACGATTCGATTTTGATGGCAAGAGCAAGATGGGGCATGACCACTCTGCTCAAAAAAACAGGCATGAAAAATGCTTCAGGCCAGTGTTTTTTATGTTTTATTCCGCTTATTTTAGATTTGGGGATTGATATTGGCTAAAACGTGCTGCTGCCTATTCCAATACCCGAGAAAAGCCCGTACAGACGGACGGACGGACGGACGGACAGACAGACTCCTGCTTTTTTATATAGTAGATTAAATGAGTTATTGCTTGAAAATTATTAAAATGTTAGTATCTGGACATTTCATATTCAAGATCTGGTTCTGGTTCTTAATTTTTTCTAGGCAAAACCATTTGAAAACAGGATTTGATGCACTCAGCACATTTTCCCTTTTAAAATTTCAATCCAATTTCAATGCACTTTCAATTTGAAAACATTGGTTAAACATTCCTTTTTTTAGCGGATTTATTAAATTAATTTTTTGAAAAATTTTTTTTTTAAGAAAACCTTTAATTGGTGGTGGAAAAAAAAAAATATTTTTTATGGGAAAAAAAATTTTGGGGGGGGGGGGGTAGTACAAAACAACTAAAAAAAAGGGGGGCCTATATATTTATGTATATTTTCATAGGTTCAAAACTTACATGGATTCTGAAGTTTAACAGTGAAGACGTTGACGGAGCGAAGACGGAGAGAAGTCGGAGTTGCGAAAGTGATTGAGCCGGCACCGGCAAGCTGTCCGCTGATGAAGAGCGGATTGTGGGTGGTCACTGAAGACACCACACAAGTGTAGATGAGAAATCGAGTTAAATGAAGCGTGATCGTCCCATCGACTCCACATTCAACCCAGAAATCATCCAATCCACGTTTCGCCCGTCTAAACTTTGATTCACTGTAAAGTTTTATGTTTTTTCTCTACAAAAGGCTTAAAATTTTGGTGTATGCTAGGCTTAGGCTTTGAGATGCATTTTCTATTTCCTTGGAAAACCACTACTCTGGCCCAGATCCAACTGAAACATTTGCAAAGATTTTGATCGATTTATCAAAATGTGAATTAGACAATGACTAGTACTTGTCAGTAATGGTACTTTCAGTACTGGTACTTTCAAGTTAATTTAGACTTACTCATTTCCTCCGGGAACAAGATAACTTGGTAAGCCAACGATTCGGTGAACTACATTCAAACCGACGAAAGCCAAGCACACTTTGAGATGCATTTCTGAAACTGATAAAAAAGGATATTCAGAAGCGTTTCCGACAAACAGGTTTAAAGTTTAAAGTTTAAAGTTTTGAACGATGATCAGTAATCAATGCCGAACAGGATCGGAATTTTTAAAAGAGCTAAATCAAATTTTGCAATGCGTTCCCAAATTGAAGTCACTTCCCCCTTTTCTTAGAGATTTGACAAACGATAATGTAAAAAAGAGAAAAACAAAAAGCGCAAAGATTTTGTTTCTCTACAACTTTTTAAAAATTGTCAACAATCAGTAGACGGTTTTTGAAGCAAAACTTTTTGAAATCAACAAATTCAAAGGATTACTACACGTACACGACTAACATATTAAGCTTCCTTAGCTATAAGCTTTTTTGGTTTCCTTAGCTAAAGTGTCCAAACCGCATTATTGAGCCGTCGCCCTTTTTGACTACCCGACTTCATGCTTTCAAAAGAATTCAGACATAAGTTTCAACGGTTTAAACCCGTTTAAACCGTTTCAAACCCCTTTCAATGTTATTTTGCAGGGAAATAATTGGCCTTTCTAATGAAACAAACCGTTCAATTGGTGTATTTGGTGATTTTAAACAGAAGTATGAAAAGGAATGAAAAGACCTTTTGGACCGCCTAATATTGGCCTATCCAGATATTGTTTTAAAACAGAACGAAAAGCTCACCTCTTGCTCTGATAACATTGTAGATATTTTTCTGTAGGACCGGTAGTGCGGTCTCCATGTTTAGTGTATCAGACAGTGTAGACCGTACCGTAACTATCCTGGGTACTGGGCCCAACTCATTGTCCGCTTACCACAGCTTTGATTCTTTCACACAGTGTTTCAGTCACTGGCCCGGTAAAGAAATTACGGAAAAAGTTTTCCTGATCAGACTTATTAAAGCTAAACAAACAAAATTTTTGAGTGGAAGCCCACGCAAAGCCGTGTTAGACTAAAATATTTTTCTCAGCGAATGAAAATGACGAATAAGTTATGAATCTGGGCGTATCATGAGGCTTGATATTTAAGGAGCTGCACAATCTAGACTATTAAAGCCGACAGTTCAAGGAGAGATCACAATTTGCCAATTCCAATCCTTCATTCAAAATGCGTGCTCTTCTCGTCCTCACCATTTGCCTTGCCGTCGTTTTGGCTCATAAGAAGGTTTGTGAAAATAACAATGCCCCAACTAACGATTATTTTACAGGCTGGTAAACACAATCATGGAAAATCAAGTGAATCAGTAAGTCTTACCTCCATTTTGGCAAGAATTGCAAACTTTCTGCTTCTAGAATGTTCAATTTTGAATTTGATTTCAGAAAAGCAGTGAAAGCAGTGAAAGCCACTCTCATTCAAGTGAATCTCATGAAAAGACAAAGAAACCAATGAAAACGACAACAATGAGATTGATGAGTTCATCGATTGGATCAACAAATGGGCCAATCGCTTCATCCACTTCACAAGGTCCAATCACCGGATCAACTACTCAATCTCCATCAAATGTCACGAATGAAACCACTACAGTATCTGCAACCGCTGTTACTGTAACAAGTGCTCCTCTTGCTAGAGGATAAGTCAATTTCCCATCAATTCAACAAATTATATGATGTTTGTTTGTGTATAAATCTTGCAAATTCAAGGCTCTCAAACAAACAGTTTATTCACGTAAACGTTTATGAAAGTTTTTCTCCGATTATCCAGATTTGTTCGGTTTCATGAAGTCCTCTTTCTTCAGTCTGAAATCAGATTTACTAGATAATTGGAACTAAATCTAAAGCACTAGATCTGTAAAGTTTTTCTTACAGTGGGGTAATTCTTATACGAAGAAAAGTCAAAAGTCAAAAGTCTCATCCACAGCCGTCATTCTAAAACATTTGTTGACAAAGACTTATAAGGGAATAACCCAAACACAAGTGATAATTTTTGGCGGGACCACGTTATAAAACAACTTTTTGATATGGAGAATACGATGCTGTTGTTATTTTTTGCCCAAATTCAGAATTGACCGAGAAACAAGCGTTCGAAGTTGGCACGAATTTGGGAATCGACTCGAAAAGTCGGATCTATGATTTCGCTTATGATTTGTCCTGCCGTTTAGCAAGCAGACGGCGTAGACGAAAGTATGTCGGACTTTGAAACTTTTGGTCCCGGTTTGGAAGCTCTTTTTGATCAAACTTTTTGCTTTTTTACACAAAAGCTTTTCGTTACTTTATCGAGTAGTTTAAATGTCAGAAAAAATTATTCCTCGAAAAACTATCTGTGTTTAGGTCATTCGCTCGTTAGTAAATGATCACTGAAGCAGAATTTCAACTTGCTTACTTACCCAGAAAGGAAAATCAATCCAATCAACAGAACACACATCCAGTAAACATTCAGAAACTTCATTTTTGGAATAGCAACCCGCAAAAATCAAGTCTTAAATGACAAGGAAATTTCTTTATATAATCTTTATCAGTTTACTCAAGAGTATCCACAAAAAACCCTTGAAATAGGTTTATTCATCATTCAAAAAATCAAATTCATTCATCAAGTGTACAGATTTTTTTTGGCTTCTTCGTTCAAAGATTAGCCTGGACATTTTCATTCCAAGTAAGGAAAGGTCCACGAATTTTCGAGAATAAAGTTTCTTTATTTATACTTAAGCACTAATTCAAAGGTTTGCAAGCTGTTGGCAGGCAGAACATACCGTAAATACTGTAATAGTACCCCACTCCCATAATGACGGTGCGGAGTGTTGTGTAGTCTAGCTTTGAGCGAGTTTTTCTTGACACTGTTTTACGCTACAATGCGCGCTTAGGTATCAAAAAATAGCTGAAATTCAGGGCTATTCTTTTATATCAAACACGTATTTTTTGAAAGTACGGGTACCTTGCAAAAAATGAAATACTAAAAAACTTTTCCGACTACGCGACTGTACGAGGGGGGTGGGGTACTATTACAGTATTTACGGTAAGCTGAATCCTATTGGAATTTGTATGAATTTGAAGACAATTTGCCAAGTTTTTTTCAGAATTTCCTTCTACAATTTTTCTTTTTTTAGTTTTTTTCTAAAATACTTATGTAAATGTAAGCTTTAAAAAAATGGCATATGAGTGCTGAAAGCTGAAAAATTAGGTTTATAGCCTGAAGCCTCATAATCTGCTAGTGCTGAAAAGTTGAGTTCTATACTTTAAAATACTTAAATAACGCTGTTTTTAGTCACAAAACTTCTAAAGATACTTCTAAACACCGTAGTTTTTTTAAACTTTTTGTGCAAATCAAAGTAAAAATGACCTGAAAACACATTTTTAGCCGGGCCTTGACCTTTTGAAAAACCCCGGCTTGTCAGGTTATAAAAAGATCAAAGTTATTTGTTACAAATTTAGACGATTATTCCATTCCTAAAGTTGATTGCCTCAAGGCCAGCGCCAAAGGAATCAACAAGACAAAAAATCGTAACGACAAGAACTTTTCTTAAGCATTTTACAGAGGGTTTTATCTCTTTACGTTCTCAATTCGATCACAGCATTTAAATTGATTAAAGTCTTTCTGTTTCTTATCGTTTTTAAATTATAAAAGACAATCTCTTTCTTCAAATTATCTAATTTTTATGTTTATTGCTATGAATTTTGTTTAGCATTTCGTTTTCACTTTCTCACAGTGAAATGAAGTGACAAAATGCATCCATCAAAATCTTTATTACTTTGTGCATTGACAGTGCTTAACCCCTAGCAAGAGGAGCACTCGTGACAATAATATCACTGATGGATACAGTAGTCGATTCAGCATTGTCAGTCAATGGAGTTTGAGTGGTCGAATCAGATGGGCCTGTAGATGGAGCGCCGGTTGGTACTCCAGTTGAGCCCATCAATCTTGTCGTTCTCATTGGTTTCTTTGTTTTCTCATGGGATTCGCTCGAGTGAGAGTGGCTTTCCTTGCTTTTCTGAAAATGAACTTTTGTGTTAAAGCCGGTGGCACAATCAATCGAACTTGAATGACAACGAGAAATTGTCAAGAAATCTTTTTGCATGCTTTAATAAACCCAACCTACTTATTCACGTCCTCTACGGCTTGGTACTAGCTTACATATTATTGTAGCTGTTTAGTGCTACTATGTACATTTGCGTCAGGGTGTTCAATATTAATGGAAGCTTTTGAGGTCGCACGTCGCTTTTGAGGTTTTCCTCATTGGCTTTTCTTCTTTCTCTTGAGAAGTTAAGGTACCGGATAGCTCAGTGGTTAGAGCAATTGCCCAGAAAACAGAGGCTTCAACCCCTCTCCGGAGATCTACTTTTTCTTGCCAATTTCTTTACTTCTTTATTATACACGGTGTTCAATATTTATGGAAACTTTTGAACTCGCAGGGCGTTTAGCGCTCTCAAAATTGGTTTATGAAAAAAAAACGTCAAGAAAGCATTGCATAGGAGTTGGAACAAACTCAACTTTTAGATTATTTTTACAGTCCACTAAATTTGATATTGCAGAAATCGATTCACCGGAATTCGATCACCAAATTTCACCAAAAGGAGTCAGAATTTTACCAAATTTCACCAAGTTTTCCTTGTTTAACGATGAGAAACTCTTAACTATTTAAAAGTTTTCAAATCTACGGGACATTAAAAATGTGAAAATCAAATTTCAGTTTTGGTCCTTCCAAGAAAGCTTAACGAGAGTGTGTGACAAATTCAATTTATCCGATCGCCGAATTTATGCCACAGTAGACGCTTTCCACAGGGGTTTCTAGACAAGCAACAGCGCAAAAGGCAAGAATTTTGAAAAAAGCAACTTAAAATTGTTAACATTGGACGTATCGATAAGTGTGTTTCCTTTTTAGCATTAAACTTGTACAAAATGAGCTCTAAACCTAGTACCCTTTCTCTCTAGTTCCTTAAGCTTCGCCTAAATTGCTCGAAATCTCGAAATGCTCGAAATTTCGAAAACCGCTTATCAAAACCTATCGATGTGGGGTCGGAAAATGTAGCTGACGATGAGATCTTGTGGGGGATTAGAGTGTTGAGCTTCTGTGAAAACCGTAAAATAGTCATCAACTCGGCTCAGCGGGGTGCACTACTATTAGAGAGAATACGGTAATCTACTGGTTCCCATAAATATTGAACATCCTATACATAGCTTACATATTATTGTAGCTGTTTAGGGTGACCACAATGCTACTATGTACATTCGAGTATAATATTGAAGTCATAATACGTGCTAAGAAGTGGGAGTAAGTTAGGGCAGTAATAGGGCACGGCTTATTATTATAAGAGAGTACGGTAATACGAGACGTTTTAAGATCAGGTAGTACTGTACTAGGATATGGGTTAAAAAATTGAGTATGGTAGTTGGAGTACTGTAATAGGACGCTTTACTAGGTTTAGAAGGTGGTTTAGAAGAGCATGGTTTAGAAGGTGGAGTACTGAAGTAGCGCAGGTAGCCCTTTAGGGGAGTAATAGGACACGGCTTATTATTATAAGAGTATTTTTGGCACCGTAGATCCTCCCGTTTTCCGCAAGACTTTTAGATTTCATACAACTTTTCAAACATTCCTTTAAACAATGAAAGAATTTTTAAATTATGGCCTTTAACGCACTGATTCACTCGATTTTCCATGTGAGTGTTTGTCAGCCTAAAAAGCACAGTATTTATAATTCGAACTTTTCCAGCTTTACAAACCTTTTTAGCTAAAACAACGGCAAGGCAAATGGCGAGAACGAAAAGAGTTCGCATTGTGAAGTTAACAAACAAATTATGATCCTCCCGTTTCCCGGAAGACTTTTATATTTTGAATCACACAGCTCTTCAAATATTTAACTCGTAACAAATCATATGATAGGCCCAGTTTCTCTATCTTTCAGTTCAAAGCGATATGCGTGGGTTTAAAGGTTTTGCTCATAAAAGGTCTGGTCGTTTGAAAATAGACAATGTTTGCTTAGCTGTTTTTGGTATTTCGATGGCCAGCAAGGATTCAAACGTCATTCAAACACAGAGAAGATTGATACGGATGAGAAATGCCATAAAAACTAACAAGAAAATGATGGTTAGGCCCCATGCCCTTTTCCGATAATATATAGACCATTCGACGCAGAATTTAATGCTGATTCCAATGATGTAAAAATTAGCTGCTGCATTACTAAATAAATCAAACAAATTAAAACATTTAAATGCAAATTTATCACAAATCAACAATACAAAATGATTACACAATAAAAAGTGATGCAAACTCAAAATTCCATACAAATAAGCATATCAAAAGTTTGGTAGGAATGAAAATAACGAAGAGAAATATTCACTATTCCAAAATAGAGGAAAAAAGATAGGAAAAATCACAATTAGGAGTTGAAAAAGGAAAAAAAATGAGACGAATCGGGTTTGAATTCTTGAGCCTCAGCTTGCTGTACAACCACTCGGCCACCGATAAAACGGTGTTAAAAAAATCGGCTTAAAAAGAGAGAAAAAAAAGAGAAAAATCGGCTCAATACTTTTATGCCAGTTTGGCGGTGATTACGCACCATTTGGCAGCTAATTTTTACATCATTAGAATCAGCGTAAAATTTTGCGTCGAATGGTCTAGATATCATCGAAAAAATGGTCTAGAAAAATGGTCTAGACATCATAGTCCATGGGACCCAATCATCCTTCCCTTGTAAGTCTAGACAGGCTCGTTTCAGTATCATTGTCTTTCAATTCCAGATTCAGTTCTTTCAACTTTGATTAATCTATTTCAAGATGCTTACACTTTCTTATCTTTCCATGTGAGCTAAAAACTTGGGCAACTGAGGCGAAATTCGGAAAAATGAGGGAAAAAGAGGTGGAGTTGTAAGAAAAGCGCAGAGATTATCATGAAATAGAGCCATGATCAGTTCCATTTTTTTGGGCTTTCTTGGGATCCGATATCTCTCTAATTTTTTTTTAGTCTATAAAATAGATAAAATCTGATAAAATGATACTTATTTGTCTTGATTAAACTGTTTCAGTGTTATTATATTTAATCAAAATTTCGACCTTGTTTTTGCTCATTAAAAATTTTCTGTTCTGAATACTGGCATAGTTTAAGTAATTTAGAAACACCAAAATGCGTTTTACATCGATTTTCCTCATCGCATTCTTGCTGATCGGTTAGTTTGCCACTGCTCCTCTCAATGTTTGTCATTTTAAGCAGTTCAAGTCTAACTAAATTTCATTTGGATTGGATTATCGAAAGTCAAATGACTAATTCTATGAAACTATTTAGAATTTAATTACCTGGTCAGCTTCTGATAATTAACTTGAAACCTGAAACCAAACCACGAAAAACTTTAAATTGTTTGATGTACAAATGCTTTCAAAAACTCTCCAATTTAGGCATGTCAATGGCCTTGCCAAAAGCTGAAGGCGAAGCCAACTCGGTTTATCAGCCCAGCTGAAATTGGAGTTGGACAGTGAGTTATTTAAAGCTTTGAAACCAACAAACACTTGATTTACAAACTATTTTTGAATTATGGCTAATTATTTTACAGGTCGGACAGCTGAACAACCGCTGCTTCAATCTCGGTCAAGAACGGGGCGGTTATTGCTTCGCCGGAAAAGCTTACTGTTACTAGATATCTGTGATTCTGTGGTCTGTGACTATCTATCTGTTACTGTCTATCTGTGATCTGTGATTCTATGAAATAAGTACTAATCACCGATAAATAAACACCAAATTTTCACCGATCTTTAATAGATTTTATAAAGACAAAGAGATTTGTACAATAAATTGTATAAAGATTTCAATTAAAGAGATTGCATTGGCATCTGGCATCAAGCTTGATCAAATCTTTATTATCATGCGGCAATATAAGCTTCTGTAGATCTTTGATCTGATAAAGTTAAAGTAGAAAGTGGTGCCAATTTTGTGCTTCTTTCTAATGAGTCTGTATCTAATCGAGAGGATTGAGTAGGTCTAATCGTTGACGTTTTTCCAAATAAAATATACTGAGCACCTCGACGATAGTCACCTGAAGAGTCTGGAGTTATGTTATAATAAACAAGGCTGAGAAAATTGATAATAGATCTGTTAGCAAGGAAAATAAGTATGTAGTACCTGAAGCAAAAACCCACAAGAACAGATATAGTTCTAGTTTGGATCTATTTACTTTAGTAACCTAAATACTTCACGAGTTCTTATTTGTGGCCAGGTTCACAATCATATTCTTCAATACAGTTTAAACGGATAGCCCACACTTACCAATAAAATAAATAATAACGATTGGATCAATCAATGGATTTAACGAGCCACCAAGTGGAGTTATCATCGCCAAATCGCCAACTCCAATCCCCAAGGCGGGTGCAAAAAACACACAAAGTGCCGGTAAATAAATAGTAATCACAGGTACCATGGTCTGGAATTTTGTTAATTAGGAAAATAGCTTTAAGTGAAACCCACCAAAACAATCAGACTACGAAAGAGCTGCTTTTGCAAGAGTTTCAATTGACGACTCAGATGCAATTGATGGGAAGTCATCATTGCATAAGTGTAATAGCCACAATAGAAAATACAGCCAAAACATGTTGCCGTTATTGCAGCGATGAGCGCCAGAGCAATCCAGGTCGACGGAACGAAAGCTCCGGTTTCGATGTCCTAAAGAAAGTAAGTTCTATGACAAGTAACATCTAACAAGTAGGACATCTAACAAGTAGGACTTTAGGACAAGTAGAACATCTAACTTTAGGATTAATCCTTCAGTACTTAAAAGAGGGATCGAAATTAGGACCGATGCTTGATTCTAACTAAAACCAAATTGTTTGAAAGCTGCGAATCTCCTCTCCGCTAATAAGTTTCCAACTTCCTCTAAAAGTTTAGACTAATTAAACCCGAGTTCCGCTTGGTAGACTTAATAAAATGAATAGCTCCAATCGATTCTCCGACCCCGAAAGCCCCAAGCACAAATTTACAGCTATCTGCAGGCAAAATCTTCTTTTTGTAACAATTAAAAGCAAAAGAAGAATCCCTGTGTAAACTGTCGAGGTGTTCTTTGTGCGGCCGCGTGATGGCAAACCGCTCCGGTATAAAGCGCTTCCCTGTGGAATCTCTGGGAGCCATTTTTGCTTTAAATTTGACTGCTATTTTGCTAGAAATTTTATTGTTTTTTAAACCAAAGCTTACCCAAATACACAAGGCTGAAACGAAATGAAAAGTTGATTCCGTTCGCTAATACCCGATAAATTATTGATAAACCGATTCCCTTTAATCATTTTGAAATGAAAATTCATCAACAATTATATTGCTATACCCAACTGCCAACGATTTAGTTTTAGGGAGAATCAGCCTCAATTCTAGGCCCTTCCAAACTGCCACGCTCCAATCTAAAGCCCAACTCACCCAATATTCGACTAACGTGTATGCTGTTTCTTTGGTTGTCCGATTGAAGTGAAGCCTCAATATAGGGTCCAGCTAAAAGATATGTCCTTGGTTCGAAACTAAAGCTTCAAGAACCTTTCTCGATCGCTCTGTTGTTGGACTAAGAAAGACCCCAGAAATCAATCCCCACAAAAAAGTTAATGAAAACATCACAGAACCCGATAGGAAAAGTCCGTGCACCGTTTCAAATAAGAACATCCACTGGTCTCTAAAATATTTTATAGTAACCAAGTTGTCAGATATGCCACCCACCTACACATTGTGATATACCGATAAAGAAAATGGGAAGCGAGCATGATCATTGTTGCCGCATAAGCGCTTTCCATGTAAATGATCAAGAATTGGGAGTTTATTTTAGGAATCGCATCAAGTAGTGGATTGCTGGGAATAACGACGAGAATCCCAGGTTGGGTGTACAGCAGCTAGGATAAAAGTGTAAGCTTCAATCACTCATTTGGAACCTTTAGAACTACGGGCTGACCGCGAATTATAGCGACTCACTTCTGAGGGTCTAGCTCAGCGAGAACTCAATAAATCCGTATGAAATTTTCGGGGGTCATTTTTGAGTATGTCTCCTGTAGCCAAGCCCATTTTCTAACTGATTAGTGCTTCTAGAATCTTTAGATCATCTTACAAAGTCGAGAGTCGCGGTACACCTGGCGAAAAACCCAATTTAAGGTCTTTGAAAGCCCGTTTTTGGAGTTAGGTTTTTGAGAAATCGTTTTTTTTTAAAATGTTACAGATTCCTCATGTTTTTTCGATAAATAACATCAAATCAAGAAGAAAAAACGATAAGTTTTTTTGTGGAAAAGCTGTCATCAGATTTTTTAAAATTTTTGAGTGGGCTCCCTAATTACATTTTGTTTGGAAGCAGCAATTTAGTCAAATTCGACGACAGAAAATTGAATTTTTATAAGGTCTTTGATCTGTTTGCTCTTTTTTTGCTTTTTTTTTGCTTAAACGTGATTATATTCATTAAATAACCTCAAAAATGGCTTTCAAAGACCTTAAATTGGGTTTTTCGCCAGGTATAGATAAAGATTCTAGAAGCACCGGTCAGTTAGAAATGGGCTTGGCTACAGGAGACTCCATACTAACAATAATGTTTTTTCAAAAAAGATATCAACCGATTTTTTTCTAATTTTTGAGTGGTCTCCCTAATCACATTTTGTTAGGATTCAAATTCGATGACAGAAAATTGAATTTCTATAAGGTGTTTGATCTGTTTGCTCTTTTTTTGTCTTAAGCGTGATCATATTCATTAAATAACACCAAAAACGGCTTTCAAAGACCTTAAATTGGGTTTTTCGCCAGGTGTACGGCGACTCTCAACTTTCTAAGATCATAAAAAGATTCTAGAAACACTAATCAGTTAGAAAATGGGCTTGGCTAGAGGAGACATACTCAAAACTCAGGTCGAAAAATTTCATACGGATTCATTGAGTTCTCGCTGAGCTAGACCCTCAGAAGTGGGTCGCTATAATTCGCGGTCACCCTGTACATTGAGCTTGTGTTTAACTTGTTTGAGACTTGATAATCTAATCTCTAGCTAAATTGGGCTCAAAGGAGCACGCCATTTTAATAAAGAATTTGTACTTATGAATCTTCTAGAGCGAATAAAAGCAAGAATTGCACACAAACGGCGTGTTTTTGACAAGCATAGTGTTGGCTTAAGACTTGTGGCAACCAGAATGGCAAGTACTAGGCAAGAATTTGGATCTGGCGGGTTCAAACTGAAACCTTTGTACGTGCTCTTTGCAATTCAACAATACTAATCGTTCCTGTTTTCAATTTTTAGCAGAAAATTGCATATAATATTACAAAGATTTACATGAACTAAAGAACCTAGCTCGAGAACTCTTTTGGCTTTGTTTTTGCACATTTACCGGTGAAATGAAGGCATGTGATGCAGCATAGATCGTCTCATAAACAGCCATTCCAACCAGAAAATATTTATAGTTACCAATTGGAGCTCTTGTATAATACCGAACCAAGAATATCAGCAATCCATTTAACCAGATCGCAATGGTAAGTAATAGATATCCACTCATGATGTGATAGGGTAGCATGGTAGTTTGGATAGTAACCTAAATTGTGAATGGATCAATCAAAAGGTTAGCTTGAAAATGCGCAAAACACAATTGTTTGTGGGATTTTTGAACTTTGAACGTTTCCCATCAAAGCTACAAAGAAAATACTTAGAAAAAGAGGGGGTAAACGAATTCCTAGACCCATTTTCTAGTTTCCCACCTCAATTTTCCGATCAGCACGTGTTAAACTCATTTTTGTTAGAAACTGTCTATGACTCAATGATAACAAAAAATAATATTAGCTAATAGTAAAGTTTAATTCAAATTTCAACAGTTAACCTATTTCATTTAATAAATTTTATAAAGACAAAGAGATTTGTACAATAAATTGTATAAAGATTTCACTTAAAGACATTGGATTGGCATCTGGCATCAAGCCTGATCAAATCTTTATTATCCTGCGGCAATATAGGCTTCTGTAGATCTTTGATCTGGTAAAGTTAAAGTAGAAAGTGGTGCCAATTTTCCGCTTCTTTCTAATGAGTCTGTATCTAATGGAGAGAATATCTAACAAAAAATAATATTAGCTAATAGCAAAGTTTGATTCAAATTTCAAAAGTTAACCTATTTCATTTCCGCCTTTAACTATTGATAGGAAAGAGCAAATCTATCAAAAGCGAAAACAGGTGAATTTTTATGCACAAAGCAGAACTTTGAATTTAAAATCTGAAGATCAAACTATGATGCCATGAAAAGCAATTTCTGAATTGTTGAAATCCGAAATCAAAATGTTAATTGACGCTTCACCAAACATCAAACCAACAAAGACAATCAAATTTTGATCTCACAAAGACAATCAAAACTTTTTTCGATTTGAAACCAGGAAAATGAAGCAAGAAAGATCACCCTGAGCTGATTTGGCCAGCCTATCCAGTTGTAAAGTAAAGTCCTTTTTAGTAAGTAAAGCTTTGACTTTGCTCGAAATGATTTAAACCTGAACTGTTTAATGAACAATTCTTCTAAACCACAATTTAAAGTGCTCAATTCAATAATTTTTCTTTTTTTTCTTGCTTCATTTTCCTCGTTTCAAATCGCAAAAAGTTTGGATTGTCTTTGTGAGATTAAAATTTGATTGTCTTTCCTGGTTTGATGGGAAACGTTCAAAATTCAAAAATTCCACAAACAATTGTGTTTTGCGCATTTTTCATCAAACATTTCAAACATTTCAAACTAACATGTACTGATCGGAAAATTGAGGTGAGAAACTAGAAACTGGGTCTAGGAATTCGTTTACCCCCTCTTTTTCTAGGTATTTTCTTTGTAGCTTTGATGAGAAACGTTCAAAAATCAAAAATTCCACAAACAATTGTGTTTTGCACATTTTCAAGCTAACCTTTTGATTGATCCATTCACGATTTAGGTTACTATCCAAACTACCATGTTACCCTATCACGTCATGAGTGGATATCTATTACTTACCATTGCGATCTGGTTAAATGGATTGCTGATATTCTTGGTTCGGTATTATACAAGAGCTCCAATTGGTAACGATAAATAGTTTGTGATTAGGAAATCAAATACCGAACCAAGAATATCAGCAATCCATTTAACCAGATCGCAATGGTAAATAATAGATATCCACTCATGATGTGATAGGGTAACATTAGAAAATCAATCCACACAGCAAATTGGTGAATGTTCCGTTGCTCTTTCTGAATATCTTGAAGGAAAGAACATACGATCAGAAGTTAAATGTTTGAAAAGGAGTTTTAAATAAGCTCAATCTGTCAGCGAAAATCGAGGGTTACTAAAGATACATAAAGGTGTAATTAAACGGGGATTGGCTTTATAATAAAAAGGTTGTAATTCTTCTCATCGTATGTTCTTTCCTTTTCGATATCTTTCGGAAACTAGTTCTTTAAACGAATTTTAATAAGAAAATATCTGTTTTTTGTATTTCTTAGATAATTTTTTAGTATTTCTTAAAAACTCACGTACAAAAGTGACCATAAAACGAAACAAAGCGTTCAATCGGTTCTCGAATGATCGCAAATTTTATTGGTGGATTTGGTTTCTCCCATTTTACAACTGATATGTTTAAGTAATTTCCATTAAGTTTACAGTCACTAAAATGAATATAAAACTTTTCTTCAACATCTTCCCGAAGAAAACCAACTTGAGAAACCAAACTTTCTGCGAGAATTCCCGTTTGTAAGAAATTCCTTTGTAATCCTTGATGATATCGCAAAGAATTTGTTGTGTAATCATTGTTCCAGTTTTTGGAATCATACAATAGTCAAGGCCAAATGGATACGATTTATGAAAAAAGTAGTTGGAACTGCTTTTTTTTGAACACTTACTAGTTGATTGTGCACAATTTCATTTGTTGCTGACAATTCTAAAATTAACAGTAATTGTGATAGCAACGCCTTTAAGCATTCACAGCTCAAATTTCAAAAATTCAGTTTTGCCAAAAATTCAGTTTCGCAAAAATTCAGTCTTACTGCAGTAAGATGCTTAAAAATTACAGAAAGGCAAGTTGAACGAGGCAAAATTGTTCGTTAAACTGACAAATGAAGCTCTGAGGCTTAGGAAGCCAAATTCGAATTTATTTTTGCATAGTTACTTATCGATTTATAGATGGCTTAATATAGGTTTTCCCTTTTCCTCAGACAGCTGCAAGACTACTTAAGAAACGGCAATTCCCTTGAGAAGTTTTCACTATCGATGATTGCACAAATGATTACCAGAATTTCTTTTGTAACGTCAACTACTTACCTAATTCGCCTAATTCATGTAGTCGCAATCAGAAATCAGAAAGGCTATTTTGTAAGTGTTCTTCGAATTTATTTTTGCATAGTTACTTATCGATTTATAGATGGCTTAATCTAGGTTTTTCCTTTTCCTCAGACAGCTACAAGACTACTTGAACTCTTGAACTTGAAGCAAAAAAGTTTCTAATCCTCACTACAGTTTTGAAACGAAAAGTGTTTGTCGTGACATTAAAAAGAGAAATTTCTTAAAACAATCTCAATAGTTACAACCTTTACAAAGTTTTTATTATCAAGCGAATCCCCGTTTAATTACACCTTTATGTATCTTTAGTAAGCCTCTATTTTCCCTGACAGATTGAGCTCATTTAAAACTTCTTTTCAAACATTTAACTCCTGATCGTATGTTCTTTCCTGTTCGATATTCCAGGGTTTTAAAGGTTTCAAAGTTAGATGCCTGATCAAAGCTTTGAATCTACACTCTTTGTCCGAATTAGTCTTATCTGTAACTCTTTTGCTTGATCTTGCATATTTTAAAGAGATTCCCTGTTTCTTTTTTGATTTTGAGCCTAAGTAATGAGTGAGACAATCTACGAGGATTAAAGTTTGAACTTTTAATGTCACGTAATGTTTTTGTTAAAGCAAAGTCCAGAACAATTTAAAATCGGAACACTATCAATATCTTCTTGTCAAACTAAGACTCACCTAAATGTTTGGCTCAGAATGACTTTCACAAGATAATCATAAACTCGAGACCAGCTAAACCGGAAATAACCTTTTTTGATTGAACACTTTTTTCTTTGCACTTCTTGTCCTCTTGCCTATTTTAGAAATCACAGTCTTGATTGCAATGTTTGACTCGAGACATCTAATCTTGCAGTTTTCAGCTTTGAGATTCATTCAAAAACAGTTACAAGTTATTGTTTGTGTTTTGAACTTTATAGAATTTTAAACTTACAATATCAATCAATGATAGGCAAACTCTGCCTGTCTTACAAGATAGAAACATTCGTCCAGTGAGACGAAGCCATTCGGACGCTGAAAAACATCCACCAATGGCTATATTCACTTTGAAAAGGAATCCAAACACAGCGCATCAACTCTCAACTCCACAAATGCTCAGGGAAATCCTGTTCTTTCCTGTTCGATATTCCAGGGTTTTAAAGGTTTCAAAGTTAGATGCCTGATCAAAGCTTTGAATCTACACTCTTTGTCCGAATTAGTCTTATCTGTAACTCTTTTGCTTGATCTTGCATATTTTAAAGAGATTCCCTGTTTCTTTTTTGATTTTGAACCTAAGTAATGATTGAGACAATTGAAGAGGCTTAAAGTTTAAACTTTTAATGTCATTTAATGTTTTTGTTAAAGCAAAGTCTAGAACATTTTAAAATCGGAACACTATCAATATCTTCTTGGCAAACTAAGACTCATCTAAATCTTTGGCTTTGAATGACTTTCACAAGACATTCATAAACTCGAGACCAGCTAAACCGGAAATAACCTATTTTTATTGGTCACTTTGTTCTTTGCACCCATTCGAACCACCAATCTTTCTTGTCCTTTTGCCTACTTTAGAAATCATAGTCTGGATTGCAATGTTTGACTCGAGACATCTACTTTTGCAGTTTTCAGTTTTGAGGTTCATTCAAAAACGGTTACAAGTTATTGTTTATATTTTGAACTTTGTAGAATTTTAAACTTACAATATCAATCAATGATAGGCAAACTCTGGCTGTCTTACCAGATAGAAACATTCACCCAGTGAGGCGAAGCCATTGGGACGATGACAAAAATCCCCCAATGGCTACGGCGCATCAACTCTCAACTCCACAAATGCTCAGGGAAATCCTCACCGTTTCATCGATATTTTTTGCCATCAATGGTAAGTTTTACAGCTTGAGTAACGAATAAGTCTTCTAAACTTGAATCTAATCTTCTTTTTCAGGCGCATTGCTTGTAATTTTCTACATACTTCCAAATATGAACACTGTAAATGCGATTGTTGTCAAAACGGATAGATTTGCTGATCTGCATCATGTCTTCACTTTCACGCAGCTTTTTGTAAGTGCCAAAAGATTATTTAAATCCTGAAGCATGGTGAGTGATGATCTTTGAAAGAGGAAGCCGACCGACCAGTCTAGCCAATTTGCGGGTTGATCCATCGAGGTTTAGCAGGAGACGGTGTCTCAGAATCGATCGATCCACTTTCCGAGGTCCGCTTCCCCTCTTCCGTTTGATCCTCGTGTTGCCCGTCATGAATTTGTGAAACCATTCCAATACTGTTTCCAACGATGTTGCCATGAACTTTATTGACTTCTCGTGCTGCTTTGGCCGTTGAAATCCCTCTTGAAAATGATTGGAGCAGTTGGACGTGGATTTCTTCTTGAGTTGGCTTCATTCGATCGACTGCAACTCTCTTCTCGTGTTGATACCTAAAAATGAATGTTAGTGCAAGAAAGCAGAAAGTTTTAGCATGAAAAAGAAAAAAAATGAATACCAAACGTTGTGAGCGAGTACGGATCAAAACAAAAAATCTCTGGGCTTTTATGAGACAACCTAATAATATCAAACGTACAAAGGTGCCAGAGTACGATTACTTGGCTGAACTGAACACTGAAGAAAGAGAACTTGGTTTTGCTATTCCAGCCGTTTTCTGTTGGTTAGATGCCAGGCTAACTAAGGTTGAGGTGGAAGTGCCAAAGTAAATATCATTGAATGAATTGGAGAAAAAGAATTTGTTCTTTTTACTGTTTCAGCAGTTTTCTTAAAACAAAATGTTTAGTGCTCAATCATTTCCGTTTTCGCCAACATTGTGAGTGCTTGGCTTTGTTGGAGATCTCGTCTCCTTTTCAAAGTCGTCTCAATGCTATTAATCGCTGATTCCTTGACTAGAGCGGTTTCTTCAGCTCTCCTTGTCTTTGCCTTTTACTGTGAATTTCAATCTTTGTAAGTTGTTTTGAAGGATTCCTCCAAAAATACTAATTTCAGCATTCCTTCCTTGAAATGTGATGGTCTTATATATCAAATCTATCAATGGCTTCAAATTTTCTTAAATCCTTTCCTTTACATTTCTAACATGGTGCAAATAAGCAAGCCGTTCATTTTATATTTATAGATATTATTATTTCAGCCTTATCATTGAACCGTTTCCTTGCTCTCTCATTTGGTGGAATGTACTATCATCGCATGCGCAGATATCCATGGCTTCAAGTCGCAATTCCTTATGTTTTTGGATTTGTCTCGAGGAAGTGGATTGCTGCCATTTGTTGGATTTTCATTTCACTATAAAATAACTATATTTTAGTTAATGTTCGTCTTACGATTGTTTCAGCGACAATCTCGCTTGATTTTATTCTCATCTACAAGATGATTGTAAGTCGAATTGCCGTGATTTCTTAATTCCATGTTCAACTTGTTCTTTTTAACACCAACTAAAAAATTTCAGAAATCAAAAAAACCGTCAACCATGCTAGCGAACGATTCCTCTTTGCTCAAGTAAATTTTTTTTAAAGTGCAACATAACCTATCTTTCCAGATCATGGCCAACAATTTCCCATTCACTTATTGTTATCTCCTTGCTCCATTCCTTTTCACCACATTTATGCCTTGGGCTCCGATGGTTTCCGATTTCATCTATTACTTTGGAAATCTGCTTTTGTACTCTGGGAGTCACCTCTATCAGGCGTGAGTCTTGCAATCGTTTGACTTGTTGTCTTTCAACTAATCTTTATTAGCGTAACTAATAACTAGCTTAACTTCTCGTTTGTTTATCATAAAGTACTTTTCAGAATCGTCACAATTTACCTACTTCGCAAAGATGAACGAAAAAACATCATTCGAAACTCATCAGTGGTAACATGAAAAAGAAGCACTTGCTTATATCCTACAGGCCTTTACAATTGCCATTCAGTACCGGCTATTCTTGCGCAGGATTTATGTACTATTCGTGTTTTTAAAAGTGCATCAAACGCCAATTTCCTTGAATGCATTGAATTGATTTGGTGTTTCTTTGAAAAGCAAAAAATTAGAGGTCACACACCTTTTCTGTACAAAACTCAGGTCGAGAAATTTCATACGGATTCATTGAATTCTCGCTGAGCTAGACCCTCAGAAGGGAGTCGCTATAATTCGCGGTCACCCTGTACATTGAGCTTGTGTTTAACTTGTTTGAGACTTGATAATCTAATCTCTAGCTAAATTGAGCTCAAAGGAGCACGCCATTTTAATAAAGAATTTGTACTTATGAATCTTCTAGAGCAGATCAAAGCAAGAATTGCACACAAACGGTGTGTTTTTGACAAGCATAGTGTTGGCTTAAGACTTGTGGCCACAAGGTTGGCAAGTACTAGACAAGAATTTGGATCTGGCGGATTCAAACTGAAACCTTTATACGTGCTCTTTGCAATTCAACAATACTAATCGTTCCTGTTTTCAATTTTTAGCAGAAAATTGCATAATTGCAAACCACAATTGTTTGTGGAATCTTTGAATTTTGAACGTTTCTCATCAAAACTACAAAGAAAATACCTAGAAAAAGTGGGGGTAAACGAATTCCTAGACCCATTTTCTAGTTTCCCACCTCAATTCTCCGATCAGTACGTGTTAAACTCATTTTTGTTATAAACTGTCTATGTTTCAATGATAACAAAAAATAATATTAGCTAATAGTAAAGTTTGATTCAAATTTCGACAGTTAACCTATTTCATTTCCGCCTCTAACTATTCATAGAAAAGAGCAAATCTGTCAAAAGCGAAAACAGGTGAATTTTTATGCACAAAGCAGAACTTTGAATCTAAAACCTAAAGATCAGAATATGAAGTCAAGAAAATTTCTGAATTGTTGAAATCCGAAATCAAAATGTTTATTGACGCCTCACCAATCATCAAACCAACAAAGACAATCAAATTTTGATCTCACAAAGGCAACCAAAACCTTTTTCGATTTGAAACCAGGAAAATGAAGCAAGAAAAATCACGCTGAGCTCATGTGATTTGGCCAGCCTATCCAGTTGTAAAGCAAAGTCCCTTTTAGTAAGTAAAGGTGTTCAATATTTATGGAAACTTTTGAACTCGCAGGGCGTTTAGCGCTCTCAAAATTGGTTTATGAAAAAAAAAAGGTCAAGAAAGCATTGCATAGGAGTTGGAACAAACTCAACTTTTAGATTATTTTTACAGTTTACTAAATTTGATATTTCAGAAATCGACTTATCGGAATACGATCACCAAATTTCACCCAGTTGCTCTTGTTTAATGATGAGAAAGTCTTGACTATTTAACAGTTTTTGAATCTACGGGACATTAAAAATGTGAAAATCAAATTTCAGTTTTGGTCCTTCCAAGAAAGCTTAACGAGAGTGTGTGACAAATTCAATTTATCCGATCGCCGAATTTATGCCACAGTAGACGCTTTCCACAGGGGTTTCTAGACAAGCAACAGCGCAAAAGGCAAGAATTTTGAAAAGAGCGACTTAAAATTGTTAACATTGGACGTATCGATAAGTGTGTTTCCTTTTTAGCATTAAACTTGTACAAAATGAGCTCTAAACCTAGTACCCTATTCTCTCTAATAGTAGTTCCCTAAGCTTCGCCTAAATTGCTCGAAATCTCGAAATGCTCGAAATTTCGAAAACCGCTTATCAAAACCTATCGATGTGGGGTCGGAAAATGTAGCTGACGATGAGATCTTGTGGGAGATTAGAGTGTAGAGCTTCTGCAAGAACTTAGAAACCGTAAAATAGTCATCAACTCGGCTCGGCGGGGTGCACTACTCTTAGAGAGAATACGGTAATCTACTGGTTCCCATAAATATTGAACATCCCATACATAGCTTACATATTATTGTAGCTGTTTAGGGTGACCACAATGCTGCTATGTACATTTGAGTATAATACTGAAGTCATAATACGTGCTAAGAAGTGGGAGTAAGTTAGGGCAGTAATAGGGCACGGCTTATTATTATAAGAGTATGGTATCGGCACGATTAAGGCAATGGAAGTACGGTAATACGATGCGTTTTAAGATCTGGTAGTACTGTGCTGGACATGGGTTAAAAAATTGAGTGTGGTAGTTGGAGTACTGTAATAAGACACTTTACTAGAGCATGGTTTAGAAGGTGGAGTAGGTAGCCTTTTAGGGGAGTAATAGGGCACGGCTTATTATTATAAGGGTATTTTTCACACCGTAGATCCTCCCGTTTTCCGCAAGACTTTTATATTTCATACAACTTTTCAAAAATTCCTTTAAACAATGAAAGAATTTTTAAATTATGGCCTTTAACTCACTGATTCACTCGATTTTCCATGAGAGTGTTTGTCAGCCTAAAAAGCACAGTATTTATAATTCGAACTTTTCCAGCTTTACAAACCTTTTTAGCTAAAACAACGGCAAGGCAAATGGCGAGAACGAAAAGAGTTCGCATTATGAAGTTAACAAACAAATTATGATCCTCCCGTTTCCCGGAAGACTTTTATATTTTGAATCACACAGCTCTTCAAATATTTAACTCGTAACAAATCATATGATAGGCCCAGTTTCTCTATCTTTCAGTTCAAAGCGATATGCGTGGGTTTAAAGGTTTTGCTCATAAAAGATCTGATCGTTTGAAAATAGACAATGTTTGCTTAGCTGTTTTTGGTATTTCGATGACCAGCAAAGATTCAAACGTCATTCAAACAAAGAGAAGATTGATACGGATGGGAAATGCCATAAAAACTAACAAGAAAATGATGATTAGGCCCCGTGGCCTTTTCCGATAATATATAGACCATTCGACGCAGAATTTTACGCTGATTCCAATGATGTAAAAATTAGTTGCTGAATTACTAAATAAATCAAACAAATTAAAAGATTTAAATGCAAATTTATCACAAATCAACAATACAAAATGACTACACAATAAAAAGTGATGCAAACTCAAAATTCCATACAAATAAGCATATCAAAAGTTCGGTAGGAATGAAAATAACGAAGAGAAATATTCACTATTTCAAAAAAGGGGAAAAAAGATAAGAAAAATCACAATTATGAGTTGAAAAAAGAAAAAGAAATGAGACGGTTCGAACTCTTGAGCCTCAGCTTGCTGTACAACCACTCTGCCACCGATAAAACATTTGCGTTAAAAAAATCAGCTTAAAAAGAGAGGCTCAATACTTTTATATCAGTTTGGCGGTGATTACGCACCATTTGGCAGCTAATTTTTACACCATTGGAATCAGCGTAAAATTCTGCGTCGAATGGTCTAGATATCATCGGAAAAATGGTCTATATATCATAGTCCATGGAACCCAATCATCCTTCCCTTGTAAGTCTATAGTTTTGACAGGCTCGTTTCGGTATCATTGCCTTTCAATCTCAGATTCATTTCTTTCAACTTTGATTAATCTATTTCAAGATGCTTACAGTTTCTTATCTTTCCATGTGAGCTAAAAATTTGGACAACTGACGCGAAATTCGGAAAAATGAGGGAAAAAGAGGTGGAGTTGTAAGAAAGGCGCAGAGATTAGAATGAAATAGAGCCATGATCAGATCCATTTTGTTGGGCTTTCTTGGGATCCGATATCTCTCTAATATTTTTTTAGTCTATAAAATAGATAAAATCTGATAAAATGATACTTATTTGTCTTGATTACACTGTTTCAGTGTTATTATATTTAATCAAAGTTCGACCTTGTTTTTGGTCATTAAAAACTTTCTTTTCTGAATCTTGGCATAGTTTAAATAATTTAGAAACACCAAAATCGTTTTACATCGATTTTCCTCATCGCACTCTCGTTGATCGATTAGTTTGCCACTGCTCCTCACAATGTTTGTCATTTTAAGCAGTTCAAGCCTAACTAAATTTCATTGGGATTGGGTTATCGAAAGTCAAATGACTACTTCTATGAAACTATTGGATTGGTGAATTGAAAACTGCCGGCTATTTTCATATGTAACAGTTTGAGCACTTTCTTCAAAAGAAACCCATTTTGGTGTCAATGGAAAAGTTGTAGAGAATCAAAAATCAAGCTTATATCCAAATTTTCAGAACGATTCAAAAACTGGTTTTCAAGAAATGCCAAATTTACGAATTTTCACAAAAGCTGCATTTTAAGCGAAACTACTAAGTGTATCTTTTTGGAAATTTGGCTATAAGCCTAATTTTTGATTCTCTACAACTTTTCTTGTGGCCCCAACATGGGCACCAACCCAATATTTAGATTAGGCATTTAATTACTTGGTCAGCTCCTGATAATTAACCTGAAACCTGGAACCAAACCACCGAAAACTTTAACTTGTATGATGTACAAATGCTTTCAAAAACTCTCCAACTTAGGTATGTCAATGGCTTTGCCAATAGCTGAAGGCGAAGCCAACTCGGTTTATCAGCCCACCTGCAATCGGAGTTGCACAGTGAGTTATCTAAAGCTTTGAAACCAACAAACACTTTATTTACCAACTAATTTTGAATTATGGCTAATTATTTTGCAGGTCGGACAGCTGAACAACTGCTGCTTAAATCTCGGCCAAGAACGGGGCGGTTTTTGCGTCGCCGGAAAAGCTTACGGTTACTAGATATCTGTGATTCTATGATCTGTGACTATCTGTGATTTCTATGAAATAAGTATTAATCACCGATAAATAGGCACCAAATTTTCAACGATCTTTAATAAATTTTATAAAGACAAAGAGATTTGTACAATAAATTGTATAAAGATTTCACTTAAAAACATTGCATTGGCATCTGGCATCAAGCTTGATCAAACCTTTATTATCATGTGGCAATATAGGCTTTTGTAGATCTTTGGTCTGATAAAGCTAAAGGAGAAATTGGTGCCAATTTTCCGCTTCTTTCTAAAGATTCTGTATCTAATGGAGAGGATTGAGTAGGTCTAATCGTTGACGTTTTTCCAAATAAAATATACTGAGCACCTCGACGATAGTCACCTGAAAAGCCTGGAGTTATGTTATAATAAACAAGGCTGAGAAAATTGATAATAGATCTGTTAGCAAGGAAAATAAGTATGTAGTACCTGAAGCAAAAACCCACAAGAACAGATATAGTTCTAGTTTGGATCTATTTACTTTACTAACCTAAATACTTCACGAGTTCTTATTTGTGGTCAGGTTCACAATCAAATTCTTCAATACAGTTTAAACGGATAGCCTACACTTACCAATAAAATAGATAATCACGATTGGATCAATCAATGGATTTAACGAGCCACCAAGTGGAGTTATCATCGCCAAATCGCCAACTCCAATCCCCAAGGCGGGTGCAAAAAACACACAAATTGCCGGTAAATAAATAGTAATCACAGGTACCAGAGTCTGGAAATTTGTTAGTTAGAAAAATAGCTTTAAGTGAAACCCACCAAAACGATCAGACTACGAAAGAGCTGCTTTTGCAAGAGTTCCAATTGACGACTCAGATGAAATTGATGGGAAGTCATCATTGCATAAGTGTAATAGCCACAATAGAAAATACAGCCAAAACATGTTGCCGTTATTGCAGCGATGAGCGCCAGAGCAATCCAGGTCGACGGAACGAATGCTCCGGTTTCGATGTCCTGAGGAAAGTAAATTCTATGACAAGTAACATCTAACAAGTAGGACTTTGCGACAAGTAGGACATCTAACTTTAGGGTTAATCCTTCAGTACTTAAAAGAGGGATCGAAATTAGGACCGATTCCTGATTCTAACTAAAACCAAATTGTTTGAAAGCTGCGAATCTCCTCTCCAAGATAGGCTAATAAATTTCCAAGTTCCTCTAAAAGTTTAAACTAATTAAACCCACTTGGTAGACTTAATAAAATGAATAGCTCCAATCGATTCTCCGATCCCGAAAACCCCAGGTACAAATTTACAGCTATCTACAGGTAAAATCTTCTTTTTGTATCAATTAAAAGCAAAAGAAGAATCCCTGTGTCAATGAAATGAAATGGAACGTTGATTTCATTTGCTAGTACCCGATAAATTAACGATTAACCGATTTACTTTAATCATTTTGAAATGAAATGAATTCATCAACAATTACATTGCTACACCCCACTGCCAACGATTTAGTTTTAGGGAGAATCAGCCTCAATTCTAGGCCCTTCCAAACTGCCACGCTCAAATCTAAACCCCAACTCACCCAATATTCGACTAACGTGTATGCTGTTTCTTTGGTTGTCCGATTGAAGTGAAGCCTCAATATAGGGTCCAGCTGAAAGACATGGCCTTGGTTCGAAATTAAAGCTTCAAGAACCTTCCTCGATCGCTCTGTTGTTGGACTAAGAAAGACCCAAGAAATCAATCCCCACAAGAAAGCTAATGAAAACATCACAGAACCCGATAGGAAAAGTCCGTGCACCGTTTCAAATAAGAACATCCACTGGTCTCTAAAATATTTTACAGTAACCAAGTTGTCAGCTATGCCACGCACCTACACATTGTGATATACCGATAAAGAAAATGAGAAGCGAGCATGATCATTGTTGCCGCATAAGTGCTTTCCATGTAAATAATCAAGAACTGGGAGTTTTTTTTAGGAATCGCATCAAGTAGTGGATTGCTGGGAATACCGACGAGAATCCCAGGTTGGGTGTACAGCAGCTAGGATAAAAGTGTAAGCTTCAATCACTCATTTGGAACCTTTAGAACTACGTGCTGACCGCGAATTATAGCGACTCATTTCTGAGGGGCCAGCTCAGCGAGAACCCCATTAATCCGTATGAAATTTTTGGACATGAGCTTTGAGTATGTCTCCTGTGGCCAAGCCCATTTTCCAACTGATTGGTGCTTCTAGAATCTTTATATGACCTTACAAAGTTGAGAGTCGCGGTACACCGGGCGAAAAACTTAATTTTAGGTTTTTGAGAAATCGTTTTTTCTTAAAATGTGACAGATTCTTTATGTTTTTTTTCGATAAATAACATCAAATCAAGAAGAAAAAAACGATAATCTCGGCCACAGGCGACTCAATACTCACGTCCCAAAAATTCCATACGGATTAATTAGGTTCTCGCTGAGCTAGACCCTCAGAAGTGAGTCGCGATCATTCGCGGTCACCCTGTACATTGAGCTTGTGTTGTTTGAGACTTGATAATCTAATCTCTAGCTAAATTGGGCTCAAAGGAGCACGCCATTTTAGTAAAGAATTTATACTTATGAATCTTCTAGAGCGAATAAAAGCAAGAATTGCACACAAACGGTGTGTTTTTGACAAGCATACTGTTGGCTTAAGACTTGTGGCAACCAGAATGGCAAGTACTAGACAAGAATTTGGATCTAGCGGGTTCAAACTGAAACCTTTGTACGTGCTCTTTGCAATTCAACAATACTAATCGTTCCTGTTTTCAATTTTTAGCAGAAAGCATATAATATTACAAAGATTCACACGAACTAAAGAGCCTAGAACTCTTTTGGCTTTGTTTTTGCTCATTTACCGGTGAAATGAAGGCATGTGACGCAGCATAGATCGTCTCATAAATAGCCATTCCAACCAGAAAATATTTATAGTTACCAATTGGAGCTCTTGTATAATACCGAACCAAGAATATTAGCAATCCATTTAACCAGATCGCAATGGTAAGTAATAGATATCCAGTGATGATGTGATAGGGTGCCATGGTAGTTTGGATAGTAATCTAAATCGTGAATGGATCAATCAGAAAGTTAGCTTGAAAATGTGCAAACCAAAATTGTTTGTGGAATCTTTGAATTTTGAACGTTTCTCATCAAAGCTACAAAGAAAATACCTAGAAAAAGTGGGGGTAAACGAATTCCTAGACCCATTTCCTATTTTCCCACCTCAATTCCCCGATCAGTACGTGTTAAACTCATTTTTGTTATAAACTGTCTATGTTTCAATGATAACAAAAAATAATATTAGCTAATAGTAAAGTTTGATTCAAATTTCAAAATTTAACCTATTTCATTTCCGCCTGGTGAAAACTCGGGCTATTGCATATGTGACAGTTGCACTACGAACACAAAGCTGCATTAAGCGAAACTACAAGTGTACTTTGGAAATGGCTATAAACCAATTTGACTCACAACTTTCCATTGACACCAAAATGGGTTTCTTGAAGGGCCAACTGACACTCCAGTCCCCCATTTTTGAGTCTCACACTTGTCCCACACACAAACCAAAATCCTACTACGAAAGAGGAATCCGCAAATTGCCTTCAAAATGGGCAGAAGCGTCAATAATAATGAAATTATTTCGAATGAATTCATGGTTTTATGTTAAATAAATTATAGTTCAAAGTCCGGCAGTTTTCAATTCACCAACCCAATATTCATAGAAAAGAGGAAATCTGTCAAAAGCGAAAACAGGTGAATTTTTATGCACAAAGCAGAACTTTGAATCTAAAACCTAAAGGTCAGAATATGAAGTCAAGAAAATTTCTGAATTGTTGAAATCCGAAATAAAAATGTTTATTGACGCCTCACCAATCATCAAACCAACAAAGACAATCAAATTTTGATCTCACAAAGGCAACCAAAACCTTTTTCGATTTGAAACCTGGAAAATGAAGCAATAAAAATCACGATTTGAATGAATGAAACTTCGTGAGAGTACCGACAAAATTCCAGGCTTTTCCTAGAAAAACGTTTTTCCCGTCGATCAGTCAAAAAACGCAACGACGCGCAAATAACAGTAATTAGTCGAGTCAGTGAACGGATTGAGGAGCAAGGAGATAAATGGGGGAAAATATAAGACACTGGTTTGAAGAAAAGAAAACAGCAAAACCCGACGTACTCTATTGAATTGGGCACTTTAATTTGTGTTTTAGGAAAATTGTTTCATTAAACAGTTCATGTTTAAATCATTTCGAGTAAAATTAAAGCTTTACTCACTAATAAGGGGCTTTACTTTACAACTGGATAGGCTGGCCAAATCACATGAGCTCAGCGCGATTTTTCTTGCTTCATTTTCCTGGTTTCAAATCGCAAAAAGTTTGGATTATCTTTGTTGGTTTTGATGGAAACGTTCAAAATTCAAAGATTCCACAAACAATTGTGGTTTGCACATTTTCAAGCTAACTTTCTGATTGATCCATTCACGATTTAGATTACTATCCAAACTAACATGTCACCCTATCACATCATGACTGGATACCTATTACTTACCATTGCGATCTGGTTAAATGGATATTATGCTGATATTCTTGGTTCGGTATTTTACAAGAGCTCCAATTCGTAACTATATTTAGTTTGTGATTAGGAAATCAATCCACACCGCAAATTGGTGAAAGTTCCGTTGCTCATATTGATCTAGTTTTCTGAAACTAGTTCTTCAAACTAATTTTATTAAGAAAAGATTTTTTTTGATTTCTTAGATAATTTTTTAGTATCTCTTAAAAACTCACGTACAAAAGTGGCCATAAAACGAGACAAAGCGTGCAATCGGTTCTCGAATGATCGCAAATTTTATTGGTGGATTTGGTTTCTCCCATTTTACAACTGTTATGTTTAAGTAATTTCCATTAAGTTTACAGTCACTAAAATCATTATAAAATTTTTCTTTAGCATCTTCCGGAAGAAAACTAACTTGAGAAACCAAACTTTCTGCGAGAATCCCCGTTTGTAAGAGATTCCTTTATAATCCTTGATGATATCGCAAAGAATTTGTTGTGTAATCATTGTTCCAGTTTTTGGAATCATACAATAGTCAAGGCCAAATGGATACGATTTATGAAAAAAGTAGTTGGAACTGCTTTTTTTTGAACACTTACTAGTTGATTGTGCACAATTTCATTTGTTGCTGACAATACTAAAATTAACAGTAATTGTGATAGCAAAGCTTTTAAGCATTCACGGCTTAAATTTCAACAATTCAGTTTAGCCATTTTAAATCAAAGATTTAGGCAAAAAAGCTCACTGGAAATCGTTTCCACCAAAAACAGAGCCAGCAAGCAAATGAACATCCTAAAACTTGTAGCCAAACTTTGAAAAATTAAATTTAGGAAATTAGAACTTTAAAAATGTCAATAATGTACATCAAATTCCTTTTGAAATCACCGTTCCTGTGTAAATCAGTTTCTCGAAATTGGAGCCAATCGTTGAAGCGTAAAATCACAAGGAAGAGAAGGCATCGATTCATATCGGTAATCTTGCACATAAGAGAAAACAAAGGTGACTATTAATTATATCAATTATTAAGACTATTAATTAAATGGGTTTTCCTTGACTTGAGGATCAAATTGAATAAACCAAGTTCCGCTTACAGATCATGGCCATTAATCTACCATTCACTTTTACTTACGCCATTTATCTTTTCATATTCCCTAGTTTTCTGGATTCATTAACAAGTATAGCCTATTTTTGTTACTACTTGGGAAACTGGCTTATGTACTCGGGAAGTCAACCCTATCAAGAATTTGTGAGAGATATTATTCCTTGATCATCTTAAATTACCGTAGCTATATACGAATCAAGAGTTCTTAACACCGCATTTCAGCATCTATTTGCTAAAAAAGATGAGAAAGAAATAGTACCACAAGATGCTTAAAAATTACAGAATTGCAAAATTGTTCGTCAAACTGACAAATGAAGCTATGAAGCCAAAAATGAAGCCTAAGTTGATAAACAAGAGAAATGAAAAGTGTGCTAACTTCTTGAACAAAAGGCACCGCAATTTTACATGCTTATTAATGATTTGCAAATCTGACATTAGCAAATCAAACATTTGTGGTTCATTGAAGGATTAAACCATCTCAAAATTTCCAAAACTTTTTCCTAGGTAATTTTGCAAAACACTCGATCACCCGGAAACTATCAAAACAGAAAAAAAATGCTTCTAATTGTGTGAGTCAAGGAAATGAGAAAATCTAAGAAACGGCAATTCCCTTGAGAGGGTTTTCTCTATCTATGATTGCACAAATGAACACCAGAATTTCTTTTGTAACGTCAACTTGAACTACTTACTTAATTCACCCAATTCATGTAGTCGCAATCAGAAATCAGAAAGGCTATTTTGTAAGTGTTATTTGAATTCATTTTTGCATAGCTACTTCTCGATTTATAGATGGTTTAATCTAAGTTTTCCCTTTTTCTCAGACAGCTACAAGACTACTCGAACTCCATGTGTGCAAAACAGTTTCTAATCCACACTACAGTCTGAGGTTTGAAACGAAAAATGTTTGTAGTCATATTAAAAGGAGAAATTTCTTAAAACAATCTCAATAATTACAACCTTTTTATTATAAAGCCAATCCCCGTTTAATTACACCTTTATGCATCTTTAGTAACCCCTCTATTTTTTCTGACAGATTGAACTCATTTAAAACTCATTTTCAATATTCCAGGGTTTTAAAGGTTTCAAAGTTAGATGCCTGGTCAAAACTTCTGAATCTACACTCTTTCTTCTGAATCTACACTCTTTGAATCTACAATCTTATCTGTAACTCTTTTGCTTGATCTTGCACATTTTAAAGATAATCCCTGTTTCTCTTTTGATTTTGAGCCTAAGTAATGAGTGAGACAATTGACGAGGATTAAAGTTTGAACTTTTAATGTCACGTAATGTTTTTGTTAAAGCAAAGTCTAAAACAATTTAAAATCGGAACACTATCAATATCTTCTTGTCAAACTAAGACTCATCGAAATGTTTGGCTCAGAATGACTTTCACAAAACAATCATAAACTCGAGACCAGCTAAACCGGAAATAACCTATTTTTATTGAACACTTTTTTCTTTGCACTTCTTGTCCTCTTGCCTATTTTAGAAATCACAGTCTTGATTGCAATGTTTGACTCGAGACATCTAATCTTGCAGTTTTCAGCTTTGAGATTCATTCAAAAACAGTTACAAGTTATTGTTTGTGTTTTGAACTTTATAGAATTTTAAACTTACAATATCAATCAATGATAGGCAAACTTTGGCTGTTTTACAAGATAGAAACATTCGTCCAGTGAGGCGAAGCCATTCAGACGCCGACAAACATCCACCAATGGCTATATTCACTTTGAAAAGGAATCCAAACACAGCGCATCAATTCTCAACTCCACAAATGCTCAGGGAAATCCTCATCGTTTTATCGATATTTTTTATCATCAATGGTAGGTTTTACAGCTTGAGTAACGAATAATTTTTCAAAACTTGAATCTAATTTTCTTTTTCAGGTGCATTGCTTGTAATCTTCTACAAACTTCCAAATATGACCACTGTAAATGTCATTGTTGTCAAAACGGATAGATTTGCTGATCTGCATCATGTCTTCACTTTCACCCAGTTTTTTGTAAGTGTTTGTCAAGCGACTAGTTAGATACTGAAGCATGGTGAGTGATGTTTGAATGATGATGTTTGAAAGAGGAAGCCGACCATGCCAGTATTCGCTCCACAAGTAGTGGCATGTCCCTTTTCTTTTGGCTTGGATTGTTTCCGACATTTTGTATGGGTTTTGGCGTTGTTTCCTCCAATTTCTTCCGACTTTTCATAGCCATCGCCACACAGTCATTCGTTCACAGTAATGTCTAGCCAATTTGCGGGTTGATCCATCGAGATTTAGCAGGAGAATCGATGTCTCAGAATCAGAATCGATCGATCCACTTTCCAAGGTCCGCCTCCCCTCTTCCGTTTGATCCTCGTGTTGCCCGTCATGAATTTGTGAAACCATCCCAGTACTCGTTCCAACGATGTAGCCATAAAATCAATTGATTTCACGTGCTGCTTTGGCCGCTGAAATCCCTCTTGAAAATCGTTGGAGCAGTTGGACGTGGAGTTTCTTCTCGAGTTGGATTGATTCGATCGACTGCAACGTTTTTCTCGTGAATCCCTAAAAAGTGAATTTTAGTGCAAGAAAGCAGAAAGTTTTAGCATGAAAAAGAAAAAAAATGAATACAAATCGTTGTGAGCGAGTACTGATCAAAACAAAAATCTCTGGGTTTTTATGGGATAACCTAATAATATCAAACGTAGAAAGGTGCCAGAGTACGATTATTTGACTGAACTGAACACTGAAGAAAGAGAACTTGGCTTTTGCTATTCCCACGGTTTTCTCTAAACCAAAGAAGAACCAACCTTAGATTTATTGTTAGTGAGATGCCAGGCCAACTAAGGTTGATGCTAGGAAGTGCCAAAGTAAATATCATTGAATGAATCGGAGAAAAAGGACTTATTATTATTATTGTTTCAGCAGTTTTCTTAAAGCAAAATGTTTAGTGCTCAATCCTTTCCGTTTTCGCGAACATTGTGAGTGCTTGGCTTTGTTGGAGATCTCGCCTCCTTTTCAAAGTCGTGTCAATGCTATTAATCGCCGATTCCTTGACTAGAGCGGCTTCTTCAGCTCTCCTTGTACTTGCCTTTTACTGTGTATTTCAATCTTTGTAAGTTGTTTTGAAGAATTCCGCCAAAAACTCTAATTTCAGCATTCCTTCCTTGAGATGTGATGGTCTTGTATATCAAATCTATCAATGGCTTCAAATTTTCTTAAACCCTTTCATTTACATTTCCAGCATGGTGCAAATAAGCAAGCTGTTCATTTTATATTTATAGATAATATCATTTCAGCCTTATCATTGAACCGTTTCCTTGCTCTATCATTTGGTGGAATGTACTATCATCGAATGCGCAGATATCCATGGCTTCAAGTCGCAATTCCTTATGTTCTTGGCTTCGTCTCGAAGACGTGGATTGCTGATATTTGTTGGATTTCCTTTTCACTTTAAAACAACTCTATTTTAGTTAATGTTCGTCTTACGATTGTTTCAGCAACAATCTCGCTTGATTTTATTCTCATCTACAAGATGATTGTAAGTCGAATTGCCGTGATTTCTTAATTCCAGAAGTTCAATGCCCTGACAATGAGCAATGAACTTAAACTTCTTCCAAAACTGTTCAACTTTTTCTTTTTAACCCTAACTACAAAATTTCAGAAATCAAAAAAAACCGTCAATCATGCTAGCGAACGTTTCCTCTTTGCTCAAGTGAGTTTTTTCTAAAGTGCAACACAACCTATCTTTCCAGATCGTGGCCAACAATTTGCCATTCACTTATTGTTATCTGCTTGCTCCATTCCTTTTCATCACCATTATGCCATGGGCTCCGATGTTTTCCGATTTCATCTATTACTTTGGAAATCTGCTTTTGTACACTGGGAGTCACCTCTATCAGGCGTGAGTCTTGGAATCGTTTGACTTGATCTCTTTCATCTAATCTTTATTAACGTAACTAATAACTAGCTTAACTTCTCGTTTGTTTTTCATAAAGTACTTTTCAGAATCGTCACCATTTATCTACTGCGCAAAGACGAACGAAAAAACGTAATTCGAAACTCATCAGCGGTAAGATGAAAAAGAAGAACTTACTTATATCCTACATGCCTTTACAATTGCCATTCACTACCGGTTATTCTTGTGCAAGATTTATGTACTATTCGTGTTTCTAAAAGTGCACCAAACACCAATTTCCTTGAATGAATTGAATTGGTTCAGTGTTTCTTTGAAAAGCAAAAAAATAGGTTATTAATAAAAAAATCAGACACCTTTTCTGTACCCTTTTTTCTGTCATGCATCAAAAAGCTGTTTTTAAGTGTAAGAGATGGAAAATCGTTTCAAAGAACAAAACAAAGAGAACAGCTTAGAAAATAATGACCATAAATCTAAAATTGCAAAGAGAAAAGTTTTCGTACATCGTGATTAACTTGTTTATTTGGACAGAGAGCGTTTAATTGCCGATCCTTTTTTGTTCGAAACGGTAAGACTCGATGGACGAAGGACTTTTTGAGGTTTGGATTGCAGGTTGAAAAAGATGACGACACATCTAAAGTTGCATTATAGTTGCACCACAAATAAGATCAGAAATATCCGAAAGTATTCAATTACTGTAACTTTTTCTAGAAGACACTCGTTTGTCCTCTGTAATACTGAAGTAAGCCGGATGACCTAGATGGTATTGACTCAAAAATGGTGCTAACGGATCTCAAGATATTGCTCCAAGTTTCCATAAGTTTAAAAAGGTACAGCTCACCCCAGAATGCAATGAACAATGAATGGTGAAACTTTTAGAATCAAATAATAGAATATCGGGGATTCTGCGGTGAAAACGCAGTTTGCAATATTGTTCCCAAGTAGAAAGCAGATTGTGATCAAATGGGTTGTAACAAGCTAAATTTCTGTTTCAAAATGATTGTGATTTATGACCAACCATAATTGTTCCATCAGCATCCATCAAGCATCTGCGTGGAGTTACTCAAGACAGACTTCTATTAGGTTGGCACAGATGAAAGTTCCGTTGGAACCATAAACAAAATTTATTATAAAAACCATAATGCAGAACCTCAATCCAAAAGATATTCACTATCATTATCAATGACTCTTTGCCATCTTCCACGCAGAGAATGGATGCCGTTTTCGAAGAACTCGGCCAACTGCGACTCGAAGAAGTTGGACACCCAGATTTCGACTTCTTCGCGGTTTTTGGTTTTTTTCTGCTAAAGAGTGCTGCATCGACCGAAACAAGTGGTAGTCGGATGGGGCCAAGTCCGGGTTGAAAGTGACGGATGTGGCAGAACTTCCCAACCCAATTCCTCGATTTTCTGCTGTGTGATCTTCGCGGTGTGCGGTCGAGCGTTGTCGTGGAGGAGTTTTGTAGTCGCCGTGTTTATGCCTTGATGCAACGCCTGGTCCACGCTGCTCATTTAGGCTTTGTAGAGGTCGGCCGTAACCCTTTGGCCCGAATCCATACTAAGAGGCGCTCTTCCAGATAGACAAATATACTTTATAAAAACTTTTATTACGTCCAAAAAATAAACAAACAAGTGTGACGGAAGTTACATCTGCACCAACCTAATATATTACTTTTGAGTAGAGTCCAAAAGTTTGGAACAATCACCTTCCGGCAACTTCAACTCGATGTAGTTTGCGTTAGATACATCCAATTTTGTTACTTTAAAAACTATTTGTCGCATTTTTTGTGAACTTTCTGAATATCAACTTGATTTTATTTGATATCTGATCTTTTTTTTATCTTGCGCTTTTTCTTGGAACACCCATTTTTTAGGGATCCGAAAGTTTGGAACAATTTCAAAAATAACAATACATTTTTAATTTTAAGATGCCAAATCTTTCGAATTTGACGGAGTATGATAAAGAACTGATTGTGGCTGAAGTAAATCGAGGAAAGAGCCGTCAAGAAGTCGCCACAACATTCGGTGTCACCCATTCAGCAGTAACCAAGATTTATAACAAATGTAAGTTTTCCGGAAATGTGAAACGAGCACCAACAAAGGGAAGACCAGTTAAACTGGATGAACGTGATGAGAGGACACTTGTGCGACCATTTAAGAAGAATCCACGCCTCAATTCAGTTGATCTACGTCGCGATGCCAAGTCAATATACGTAGTATCACTTTCCAAAACGACGACTAAGCGTACCATAAAGTAATTTTCTGGTTTAGAAAGCAATAAAATGTTGCTATTTAGGCGAGAAGAACTCAAAGGAAGTCGTCCATCTCGAAAGCCGTTGATTTCCGGCAATAACGTAAAGGCTCGGCTCGAATTTGCCAAGAAGTACAAAGACTGGTCGGCTGATGATTGGAGTGATGTATTGTGGAGTGACGAAAGCAAATATGAGCTCTTTCCCACCAATGGAATCGATACATTAGACGTCCAATTAATCAAAAATACAATCCAAAGTATCAAATTCCAACAGTCAAACACGGCGGTGTTCTCGTTTGGAGTTGGTTACCTCTATTATCAACTGAGCTTATTTGAGTTTAGGTTGTTTCTCACGATCCCTAAAATTTCTCACGATCCCTAAAAAATGGGTGTTCCAAGAAAAAGCGCAAGATAAAAAAAGATCAGATATCAAATAAAATCAAGTTGATATTCAGAAAGTTCACAAAAAATGCGACAAATAGTTTTTAAAGTAACAAAATTGGATGTATCTAACGCAAACTACATCGAGTTGAAGTTGCCGGAAGGTGATTGTTCCAAACTTTTGGACCCTACTGTGCAGTACTGAACAGATTAGGCTTGTTTTTCCCATTGTTTAGCGGCCAAGCTTTTCTCAGGTGTTACTATGCGTTATTGACGGTTCTTCTTTGATCATTTTAATAAATTCGTTGTCAAAAATCTTTTTAGAAACTCAAAATATTAAAAAAACTTTAAACGTCTTAAAGCTTTCAAAAAGCCTTCAAAAACCTCGGATAACGGACAAGAGCCAAATGGACCTTTCGATGTAGATGTCCGGCTTCATTTTAGACGATCACAGATGCTATTTTCTTTTATATACCATACTCTGTTGAAACGACGTTGCTCAATACAGTCAATTGCTGATTTCGGTGAGGTTGGTTTGGTTGACTATTGAGAGAATTGGGAACCAAAATCAAGCTCACATCTCCTCCAGAGTTGTTTTTCCTTGGTTAATTATTTAGGTTGGCAACTTAATAATGACGCGTCACTACTTAACATGTTTTTTGTAATTTCAAGCGCCGTTTCTTCCCTCTTTTTTTGCATATATACAAAGTAAAAGATGTCTGCATAAATAACATTTAGTGCTCCAAATTTCATCATTTGCTTTTTGGCAATAAATGGAGGACAAAAAATTCCGTATTCGAGCTGCATTGTTCTACGATTTTAAACAAGGAAAATCACCAGCTGAATCTCATCGCACGATCATCACGGTTTTTGGAGAGGAAAGTATACACATTCGTCAATGTTAACGATGGTTTCAACGATTCCAAGGCGGCGATGAAAGCCTCGTAGACGAGCCACAGGAGGACATCCTCCAGAAGTAGTCGACGATCACCGGCTCGCCTTAATTGAAGCTTGCCCAACACTTACTGTTCGTGATTTGCAGAAATATTTGAAGTATCTAATGCGACAATCGAAAACTATTAGGGTGTCCGGAATGAAAATACCCTCAACTTCGATTGTAATTTTTTCGGTGTAGCGAACAGCTTCGCGTCTGATTTTTGTTTTGTTTTAAAGTTATATATCTTTTCTAACCCTATGTTTTTATAAAAATTTACTGCCTTACAATTTTGACTTTTTTCGAATAGAAGATCAGAAGTACCGAATTCGGGTGTTCTTGCTCTACGACTTTAAACAAGGAAAAAGTGTCCGGGAGAGCCATAGTTCAATCTTGAAATTTTTTGGAGAAGCTGCTTATTTTGAGGAAGCTTGTAAAAAATGGTTTCAACGATTTAGAGAGGGAGACGAAACTCTACAGGATCGAGGACGTGGTCACTCCCTCCACGATGACGATCTTCGAGAAGCCATAGAAGATGACCCAACCTTGTCGACTCGGGAACTTGCAAAAATGTTTGCTGTAGGCCACACAACAATTGTGGACCATTTACATCGTTTGGGTAAAGCGAATCTTGTCCCATTGATGGGTACCCCATCAACTTAGTGACGCTAATAAAGCTTTTTGGGACACTATTGTGACGGCCGATGAAAAATGGATTTACCACGATAACCCATCGCGAAAACAGCAGTGGTTAAGTCCAGGAGAACAGCCAAAAAACGACGCCACGACGTCATCCGGATGGAAGAAAGGCTATGTTATCTGTTTGATGGAATTCCCGTCTTATACACTTATACACTTTGAGGTTCTATCTTCTCTTCCAACAGTCAGCTTAGATCTATGTGTGCAGCAGCTGGAACGACTAGACCAGGCTCTCAAGAATCAAGGCGTAAACACATCGACTGTGAGATATCTGCAAGATTACGCGCGCCCACACACAGCAAAGAAGACGCAGGAAAAATCGAGGATATTGGGTTGGGAATGTCTCCCGCAACCGCCGTATAGTCCAGATCTGGCACCCTCAGACTACCGCTTATTTCGATCTATGCAGCACTTCCTGACCGATAAACACTTGATGGATCACGACGAAGTCCGAATTTGGGTAAGCCAATACTTTGACTCGCAGCTTCAGGATTTCTTCAGCAAAGGGATCCGAGATTTGAAAGAAAAATGGAGAAAGACTATTGCCAACAACGGAGAATATCTTTTGGATTACAGCGCCTTTTTTTCTTTTTGTGGAGATAGATTTATTTTTCATTAAAAAGGGTATTTTCATTCAACAAAACCTAATATTTACACAAACTTGGGAAAAAGAATCGAGTTTGGAAAATGGGTTCCTCACGAACTGACCCAAAGCAACAAAATGGCCCGTGTCGCCTCAATTTTGACAAAATGTCGCCTCAATTTTGCTACAAAAATATAAATCAAACGACTTTTTTCACAGGGTTTTGACTTCTGACGAAACGTGGATCAGCTACGAGAACGTTAAACGCAAAAACCAATGGCTATCTACTGGGCAGACCCCGCAAACCACTCCCAAACCTGATATCCATGGGAAGAAGATAATGCTCTGTTGCTGGTGAAACTTCAAGGGATTGGTGCATTATGAAGTGCTGAAACCTGGCCAAACCGTTGATGCTGATCTTTATTCGAAGCCTAAAATGAGAGTTAACGAGTCTTTGAAGAAATTGGGGCTCAAACCGGAGAGAGTCAGATTTTTCAACGCAAAACCTCACACTGCAAAGATCACTTATAAGAAAATCGAGGAACTTGGCTGGAAAGTTCTGCCCCACGCACTTTACTCTCCCGACTTGGCTCCTTCAGATTACTTTTTGTTTCGGTCGCTGAAGCACTTTTTGGAGGGAGAAAAGGTCGATGATCATGCTCAAGTCATAAAAGCGGTGAATGACTACTTCGCCTCAAAAACTCCCAAGTTCTTCGAGGATGGGATCCGGGATTTGCGCAGAAGATGGGAAGAAGTCATAGATACTAATGGAGAATACCTTTCGAATTGCTCTTCTCTTTTCAAAGCAAGAATTGCACACAAAAGGTGTGTTTTTGACAAGAATAGTGTTGGCTTAAGACTTGTGGGGACCAGAATGGCAAGTATTAGGCAAGAATTTGGATCTAGCGGATTCAAACCGAAACCTTTGTACGTGCTCTTTGAAATTCAACAATACTAATTGTTCCTGTTCTCAATTTTTAGCAGAAAATTGCATATAATATTACAAAGATTCACACGAACTAAAGAGCCTAGCTCGAGAACTCTTTTGGCTTTGTTTTTGCTCATTTACCGGTGAAATGAAAGCATGTGATGCAGCATAGATCATCTCATAAACAGCCATTCCAACCAGAAAATATTTATAGTTACCAATTGGAGCTCTTGTATAATACCGAACCAAGAATATTAGCAATCCATTTAACCAGATCGCAATGGTAAGTAATAGATATCCACTGATGATGTGATAGGGTACCATGTTAGTTTGGATAGTAATCTAAATCGTGAATGGATCAATCAGAAAGTTAGCTTGAAAATGTGCAAACCACAATTGTTTGTGGAATCTTTGAATTTTGAACGTTTCTCATCAAAACTACAAAGAAAATACCTAGAAAAAGTGGGGGTAAACGAATTCCTAGACCCATTTCCTATTTTCTCACCTCAATTCTCCGATCAGTACGTGTTAAACTCATTTTTGTTATAAACTGTCTATGTTTCAATTTTTAAAAAAATAATAATAAAAAATATAAAAGTTTAAAAAAAAAATAAAAATTTAAATAATTTATTTTCCTCCTTTAAAAATTGGTTTTTTGAATTGAAAATGGCGGATTATGTGACAGTTTGAGCACTTTCTTCAAAAGAAACCTATGTTGGTGTCAATGGAAAAGTTGTAGTATCAAATACCAAGCTTATATCCAAATTTTCAGGACGATTCAAAAACTGGTTTTCAAGAAATGCCAAATTTACGAATTTTCACAAAACTTGCATTTTAAGCGAAACTACTAAGTGTATCTTTTTGGAAATTTGGCTATAAGCCTAATTTTTGATTCAAAATTCAAATAGTTCAAAGTTCATATAGTTCAAAGTCCGGCAGTTTTCAATTCACCAACCCAATTATTATAGAAAAGAGCAAATCTGTCAAAAGCGAAAACAGGTGAATTTTTATGCACAAAGCAGAACTTTGAATTTAAAACCTAAAGGTCAGAATATGAAGTCAAGAAAATTTCTAAATTGTTGAAATCCGAAATCAAAATGTTTATTGACGCCTCACCAATCATCAAACCAACAAAGACAATCAAATTTTGATCTCACAAAGGCAACCTAAACCTTTTTCGATTTGAAACCTGGAAAATGAAGCAATAAAAATCACTATTTGAATGAATGAAACTTCGTGAGAATACCGACAAAATTCTAAGCTTTTCCTAGAAAAAAGTTTTTCCCGTCGATCAGTCAAAAAATGCAACGACGCGCAAATAACAGTAATTAGTCGAGTCAGTGAACGGATTGAGGAGCAAGGAGATAAATGGGGGAAAATATAAGACACTGGTTTGAAGAAAACAGCAAAACCCGACGTACTCTATTGAATTGAGCACTTTAAATTGTGTTTTAGAAAAATAGTTTCATTAAAAACTTCATGTTTAAATCATTTCGAGTAAAATTAAAGCTTTACTCACTAAAAGGAACTTTACTTTACAACTGGATAGGCTGGCCAAATCACATGAGCTCAGCGCGATTTTTCTTGCTTCATTTTCCTGGTTTCAAATCGCAAAAAGTTTGGATTATCTTTGTTGGTTTGATGGGAAACGTTCAAAATTCAAAGATTCCACAAACAATTGTGGTTTGCACATTTTCAAGCTAACTTTCTGATTGATCCATTCACGATTTAGATTACTATCCAAACTAACATGGTACCCTATCACATCATCAGTGGATATCTATTACTTACCATTGCGATCTGGTTAAATGGATTGCTAATATTCTTGGTTCGGTATTATACAAGAGCTCCAATTGGTAACTATAAATATTTTCTGGTTGGAATGGCTGTTTATGAGATGATCTATGCTGCATCACATGCTTTCATTTCACCGGTAAATGAGCAAAAACAAAGCCAAAAGAGTTCTCGAGCTAGGCTCTTTAGTTCGTGTGAATCTTTTTAATATTATATGCAATTTTCAATGCAATAAGCTCCAATTGGTAACTATAAATAGTTTGTGATTAGGAAAACAAGCTACACAGCAAATTTTTAGTATCTCTTAAAAACTCACTTACTTAAAAGTGACCATAAAACGAGACAAAGCGTTCAATCGGTTCTCGAATGATCGCAAATTTTATTGGTGGATTTGGTTTCTCCCATTTTACAACTGATACGTTTAAGTAATGTCCATTAAGTTTACAGTCACTAAAATCATTATAAAATTTTTCTTCAGCATCTTCCCGAAGAAAACTAACTTGAGAAACCAAACTTTCTGCGAGAATTCCCGTTTGTAAGAGATGCCTTTATAATCCTTGATGATATCGCAAAGAGTTTGTTGTGTAATCATTGTTCCAGTTTTTGGAATCATACAATAGTCAAGGCCAAATGGATACGATTTATGGAAAAAGTAGTTGGAACTGCTTTTCTTTGGACACTTACTAGTTGATTGTGCACAATTTCATTTGTTGCTGACAATACTAAAATTAACAGTAATTGTGATAGCAAAGCTTTTAAGCATTCACGGCTTAAATTTCAACAATTCAGTTTGGCCATTTTAAATCAAAGATTTAGGCAAAAAAGCTCACTGGAAATCGTTTCCACCAAAAACAGAGCCAGCAAGCAAATGAACATCCTAAAACTTGTAGCCAAACTTTGAAAAATTAAATTTAGGAAATTAGAACTTTAAAAATGTCAATAATGCACATCAAATTCCTTTTGAAATCACAGTTCATGTGCACATCAGCTTCTCGAAAGTGGAGCAAATCGTTGAAGCGTAAAATCACGAGGAAGAGAAGGAATCGATTCATATCGGTAATCTTTCACATAAGAGAAAACAAAGGTGACTATTAATTATATCAATTATTAAGATTATTATTAGGTTGGCAACTTAATAATGACGCGTTTATGTAACAAATCATCTATTTTAAATAAACACAAAAGAAGAGCTTTCAATTCGAAAGGTATTCTCCATTAGTACCTATGACTTCTTCCCATCTTCTGCGCAAATCCCGGATCTCATCCTCGAAGAACTTGGGAGTTTTTGAGGCGAAGTAGTCACAAGGAAGAGAAGGCATCGACTCATATCGCTAATCTTGCACATAAGAGAAAACAAAGAACACTATTAATTATATCAATTATTAAGATTCTTAATTAAGTGTGTTTTCCTTGACTTGAGGATCAAATTGAATAAACCAAGTTCCGCTTACAGATCATGACCAACAATCTACCATTCACTTTTACTTACGCCATTTATCTTTTCATATTCCCTGGTTTTCTGGATTCATTAACAAGTATAGCCTATTTTTGTTACTACTTGGAAAACTGGCTTATGTAGTCGGGAAGTCAACCCTATCAAGAATTTGTGAGAGATATTATTGCTTGATCATCTTAAATTACTGTAGCTATATACGAATCAGAAGAGTTCTTATTAAAACCTCATTTCAGAATCGTTACAATCTATTTGCTAAGAAAAGATGAGCAAAAAGTCGTTTCTTGAACTAAGAGATGAGAATGGTACCACAATTCGTCTTATTGCAGTAAGATGCTTAAAAATTACAGAATTGCAAGTTGAACGAGGCAAAATTGTTCATTAAACTGACAAATGAAGCTATGAAGCCAAAAATGAAGCTTACGTTGATAAACAAAAGAAATAAAAAGTATGCCAACTTCTTGAAAAAAAGGCACCGCAATTTTAGATGTTTATTAATGATTTACAAATCTAACATTTGTGGTTCATTGATGGATAAACCATCTCAAAATTTCCAAAGCTTTTTACTAGGTAAGTTTCCAAATTCTATATTCACCCGGAAACAATCAAAACAGAAAAAAATGCTTCTAATTGTGTGAGTCAATGAAATGAGAAAATCTCAGAAAAGGCAATTCCCTTGAGAAGTTTTCACTATCTATGATTGCACAAATGATTACCAGAATTTCTTTTGTAACACCAGCTTGAACTACTTACCTAATTCACCTCATTCATGTAGTCGCAATCAGAAAGCAGAAAGGCTATTTTGTAAGTGTTATTCGAATTTATGCTAGCATAGTTGCTCATCTATTTATAAATGGTTTAACTTAAGTTTTCCCTTTTTCTCAGACAGCTACAAGACTTTTTGAACTCCATGTATGCAAAAGAGTTTCTAATCCTCACTACAGCCTGTGTTTTGAAACAAAAAAGTTTGTAGTGATATTAAAAGGAGAAATTTCTTAAAACAATCTCAATAATTACAACCTTTACAACCTTTTTATCATAAAGCCAATTTCCGTTTAATTACACCTTTATGTATCTTTAGTAATCCTCTATTTTCTCTGACAGATTGAACTCATTTAAAACTCCTTTTCAAACATTTAACTTCTCAAAAGCTGATCGTATGTTTTTTTCTTGTTCGATATTCCAGGGTTTTAAAGGTTTCAAAGTTAGATGCCTGGTCAAAACTTCTGAATCTACACTCTTTCTTCTGAATCTACACTCTTTGAATCTACAATCTTATCTGTAACTCTTTTGCTTGATCTTGCACATTTTAAAGATAATCCCTGTTTCTCTTTTGATTTTGAGCCTAAGTAATGAGTGAGACAATTGACGAGGCTTAAAGTTTGAACTTTTAGTGTCATTTAATGTTTTTGTTAAAAAAAGTCTAGAACAGTTTAAAATCGGAAAACCATAAATAGCTTCTTGTCAAACTAAGACTCACCTAAATGTTTGGCTCAGAATGACTTTCACAAGATAATCATAAACTCGAGACCAGCTAAATCGGAAATAACCTATTTTTATTGATCACTTTTTCCTTTGCAATCAGTCGAACGCCCAATTTTTCTTGTCCTCTTGCCTATTTTAGAAATCACAGTCTTGATTGCAATGTTTGACTCGAGACATCTACTTTTGCAGTTTTCAGCTTTGAGATTCATTCAAAAACAGTTACAAGTTATTGTTTATGTGTTGAACTTTAAGAATTTTAAACTTACAATATCAATCAATGATAGGCAAACTCTGGCTATCTTACAAGATAGAAACATTCGTCCAGTGAGGCGAAGCCATTCAGACGCTGACAAACATCCACCAATGGCTATATTCACTTTGAAAAGGAATCCAAACACAGCGCATCAATTCTCAACTCCACAAATGCTCAGGGAAATCCTCATCGTTTTATCGCTATTTTTTATCATCAATGGTAAGTTTTACAGCTTGGGTAAAGTATAAGTTTTCAAAACTTGAATCCAATCTTCTTTTTCAGGTGCATTGCTTGTAATCTTCTACAAACTTCCAAATATGAACACTGTAAATCAGATTGTTGTCAAAACGGATAGATTTGCTGATCTGCATCATGTCTCCACTTTCACGCAGTTTTTTGTAAGTGTCAAACGATTAGTTAAATATCGAAGCATGGTGAGTGTTGTTTGTTGTAAGATGATGTTTGAAAGAAAAAGCCGACCATACCGGTTTTCGCTCCACAAGTGGTGGCATGTCCCCTTTGGCGGTCATCCCCTTTCGCGAAGCCACATCCGGTGGCTTCGCGAAATCGTTACAGTAATTGAGTACTTTCGGATATTTCTGATCTTCTTTGTGGTGTAACTATAATGCAACTTTAGATATGTGGTCATCTTTTTCAACCTCCAATCCAAACCTCAAAAAGTCCTTCGTCCATCGAGTCTTACCTTTTCGAACAAAAAAGGATCGGCAATTAAACGCTCTCTGTCCAAATAAACAAGGTAATCACAATGTAAGAAAACTTTTTCTCAAATTGCAAACTTTTCTCTTTTTTTTGATGTATGGTCATCATTTTCTAAGCTGTTCTCTTTGTTTTGTTCTTTGAAACGATTTTCCATCTCTTACACTTAAAAACAGCTTTTTGATGCATGAAACTTGTTTCTAACTGTGATTTGGAGAATTGGGTACAGAAAAGTTGTGTGAGACCCCTAATTTTTTTGCTTTTCGAAGAAACACTGAGTCAATTCAATTCATTCAAGGAAATTGGGGTTTATGCACTGATAGAAACACGAATAGTACATAAATCTTGCACAAGAATAACCGGTACTGAATGGCAATTGTAAAGGCATGTAGGATATAAGCAGGTTCTTCTTTTTCATCTTACCGCTGATGAGTTTCGAATTATGTTTTTTCGTTCGTCTTTGCGCAGTAGATAAATGGTGACGATTCTGAAAAGTACTTTATTATAAACAAACGAGCGTTAAGCTAGTTATTAGTTACGTTAATAAAGATTAGATGAAAGAGATCAAGTCAAACGATTCCAAGACTCACGCCTGATAGAGGTGACTCCCAGTGTACAAAAGCAGATTTCCAAAGTAATAGATGAAATCGGAAAACATCGGAGCCCATGGCATAATGGTGATGAAAAGGAATGGAGCAAGCAGATAACAATAAGTGAATGGCAAATTGTTGGCCACGATCTGGAAAGATAGGTTGTGTTGCACTCTAGAAAAAACTCACTTGAGCAAAGAGGAAACGTTCGCTAGCATGATTGACGGTTTTTTTTGATTTCTGAAATTTTGTAGTTAGGGTTAAAAAGAAAAAGTTGAACAGTTTTGGAAGAAGTTTAAGTTCATTGCTCATTGTCAGGGCATTGAACTTCTGGAATCAAGAAATCACGGCAATTCGACTTACAATCATCTTATAGATGAGAATAAAATCAAACGAGATTGTCGCCGAAACAATCGTAATACGAACATCAACTAAAATATAGTTATTTTAAAGTGAAATGGAAATCCAACAAATGCCATCAATCCAAGGAGCAAGGAAACGGAAACAAGGAAACGGTTCAATGATAGAGCAAGGAAACGGTTCAATGATAAGGCTGAAATAATGTTATCTATAACCACAAAATGAACAGCTTGCTTATTTGCACCATGTTGGAAAGGTAAAGGAAAGGGATGAAGACGATTTGAAGCCATTGATAGATTTGATATACAAGACCATCACATCTCAAGGAAGGAATGCTGAAAATCGGGTTTTTGGAGGAATTCTTCAAAACAACTTACAAAGATTGAAATACACAGTAAAAGGCAAGTACAAGGAGAGCTGAATAAACCGCTCTAGTCAAGGAATCAGCGATTAATAGCATTGAGACGACTTTGAAAAGGAGACGAGATCTCCAACAAAGCCAAGCACTCACAATGTTCGCGAAAACGGAAATGATTGAGCACTAAACATTTTGTTTTAAGAAAACTGCTGAAACAGTAAAAAGAACAAGTCCTTTTTTTCTAATTCATTAAATGATTTACTTTGGCACTTCCTAGCATCAACCCTAGTTAGCCTGGCATCTAACTAACAATAAATCTAAGGTTGGTTCTTCTTTGGTTTAGAGAAAACTGCTGGAATAGCAAAAAGTTCTCTTTCTTCAGTGTTCAGTTCAGCCAACTAATCGTACTCTGGTACCTTTGTACGTTTGATATTATTAGGTTATCCCATAAAAACCAAGAGATTTTTGTTTTGATCAGTACTCGCTCACAACGTTTTGTATTCATTTTTTTCTTTTTCATGCTAAAACTTTCTGCTTTCTTGCACTAAAATTCATTTTTTAGGGATCGACACGAGAACAGAGTTGCAGTCGATCGAATGAAGCCAACTCGAGAAGAAACTCCACGTCCAACTGCTCCAAGGATTTTTAAGAGGGTTTTCAGCGACCAAAGCAGCACGAGAACTCAATAAATTTTATGGCAACATCGTTGCAACGAGTATTGGAATGGTTTCACAAATTCATGACGGGCAACACGAGGATCAAACGGAAGAGGGGAGGCGAACCTTGGAAAGTGGATCGATCGATTCTGAGACAGCGTCTCCGGCTAAACCTCGATGGATCAACCCGCAAATTGGCTGGACATTACTGTGAACGAATGACTGTGTGGCGATGGCTGCGAATAATCGGAAGAAATTGGAGAAAACAACGCCAAACCCCATACAAAATGTCGGAAACAATCCAAGCCAAAAGAAAAGGGACATGCCACTACTTGTGGAGCGAATACTGGCATGGTCGGCTTCCTCTTTCAAACATCATCATTCAAACATCACTCACCATGCTTCAGTATCTAACTAGTCGCTTGACAAACACTTACAAAAAACTGGGTGAAAGTGAAGACATGATGCAGATCAGCAAATCTATCCGTTTTGACAACAATGGCATTTACAGTGGTCATATTGGGAAGTTTGTAGAAGATAGTAATGACTCAAAAATGGTGCTAACGAATCTAACAAAAGCTATTGCTATAAGTTTCTATAAGTTTAAAAAGCTACAAAAAAGCTAAAGCTAATCGGACATCAGCCCGTTGCTTTGATTGAAAAGACTTTTTCTGGATCCATTGTTTCCTTAGTAAATTGATATCAACTTACAATTCTCCGAACTTTCCACAAAGTCGGTACATCAAGGATAACCGTTGAGACCAAAATTCGGTAGATAATATAATCAAAACGTTTTGTGAGAAAATAAACAGTTTCATTCCACGTAACCATGCCGAAAATTGTTCTTGCACAAAAAATTTTCAAAAGTAAAGCAAGAAGAGCTTCCTGTAAGCTTAAGTTTTTACCAAACTGTAGATTTCAGTAAGAACTGAAGTAAGAATTCACCAGAAACATTGACGTAGCGACAAAATCCTTCTGTGCATCGTTGCTTGTTGAAGGAATCGGTAAACCATTCCAATTGTAGAATACTCCAGTCGATACTTTGTGAGTACCAAAAAAAAGTATGGCCAGGTTCGTATTTGGCATTTGTTATACCAGTACAAGCCTGTGCAGTTTCTTTGAGGGTCCATTAGAGTCAGCAACTTTCTTAGTAAAAATGAACGGCTCTTGTCGGTTAGCCAAGGTTTTTGAAAGGTGCAAGACATTTAAAGCTTTTTGTTAAAGTATTTTGAGTTTCTAAAAAGATTTTTGATAACAAATTGATTCAAGTAAATAATATGGCCATCCATCAAAGCATCCATCAAGCATCTGCGTGGAGTTACTCAAGACAGACTTCGATTAGGTTGGCGCAGATGAAAGTTCCGTTGGAACCATAAACAAAATTTATTATAAAAACCATAATGCAGAACCTCAATCTAAAAGATATTCGCCATCATTATCAATGACTCTTTGCCATCTTCCACGCAGAGAATGATGCCGTTTTCGAAGAACTCGGCCAACTGCGACTCGAAGAAGTTGGACACCCAGATTTCGACTTTTTCGCGGTTTTTGGTTTTTTTTCTGCTAAAGAGTGCTGCATCGACCGAAACAAGTGGTAGTCGGATGGGGCCAAGTCCGGGTTGAAAGTGACGGATGTGGCAGAACTTCCCAACCCAATTCCTCGATTTTCTGCTGTGTGATCTTCGCGGTGTGCGGCCGAGCGTTGTCGTGGAGGAATTTTGTAGTCGCCGTGTTTATGCCTTGATGCAACGCCTGGTCCACCCGGCTCACTTGGGCTTTGTAGAGGTCCGCCGTAACCCCTTGGCCCGAATCCATACTAAGAGACTACAAATCGTTCGAATTTGACGGAGTATGATAAAGAACTGATTGTGGCTGAAGTAAATCGAGGAAAAGCCGTCAAGAAGTCGCCACAACATTCGGTGTCACCCATCCAGCAGTAACCAAGATTTATAAAAAATGTAAGTTTTCCGGAAATGTGAAACGAGCACCAACAAAGGGAAGACCAGATGGACTGGATGAGCGTGATGAGAGGACACTTGTGCGACCATTTAAGAAGAATCCACACCTCAATTCAGTTGATCTACGTCGCGATGCCAAGTCAATATACAATCTGTCAAAAAATTATAGACGCACCCTGTTTTTTGCTAGTTTAGAGCCGGGTATAAGTGCTAGTCCAGTGGAAAGTATTTTTCTAGTTTCTTTAATGTAAAAAAACAATCCATGCAAAATTTGAAGTCATTTCACTCATCCAAAGTACTTTATGGTACAAAAAACGTTTTATCAGCTGTCAAAAAATTATAGACGCACTTTTATTTTATCAAGAAAAAGTTAACAGAAATAAAAATAACAACACAAGCCAAATAAATTAATAATTTGTGGCCCCTCCTTGCTTGAGTCCAACTTTAAAAAAACGTCTCGGCATCGAAGAGACAAAGTCATGGAACGACTAGCTTGTTCAAATAGACGACTAGCTGTCATCCAGGTCGAAATAAACTCTGAGCGGACCAATTCACCGTCTCGAAAGGCTCTCCAGAACATACATAATCCACCTCAAAAGTTCCTCGTGTTGAAGACCATGCCCGGCTTTTGTGAATCCCTCCAGTATCCTCGAAAATCATCAACATCATCGAGGTTGAACTGCTTTTCATCACTCCAAATGATCTAAACATAAAATATATAAGAAATATTAGTAAACCAACTCCTTCCCATTTGGTCTTCTGGTCTTCTGGTTCGGGCGACTTTATGGTCCTTTGGAAGTCTGGAGCTTGCTTCATGAGTTTGTATTTGAGTATTGAAGACAACGTTGTGCACAGTTTGGCGAGTGACCGGAAGCTTCATCTCCTTGCGAACCTCTTCGAGTGATGTCATCGTGTTGGAAAGACGTCTCGTAATTGCGCGTTCGTCTTGATCAGTCAACCTTTTCTTCCGGCCCCGTGTTTCTTTCTTCTTAGGAGTCACTTTGGTCTTGAGATACGTGCGAATACACTTCTCAGAACGTCTGATGTGACGAGCAATGTCCCTGTTTGAGTGACCAAGCGTGTGGAGCACATTGATACGCTTTTTTCCACCACATCCAGTTGTTTTCCACCACATCCAATAGCATATCTGAAAATGAAAAAAAACATTTATAAACATAACTAATAAGCAAAAAAATGAGAAAAACTAACAATTATCGATAGAATAAATCGTCAAATTTAAGTTGCGTCTATAATTTTTTGACATTTGATAAAACGTTTTTTGTATGATAAAGGACTTTGGATGAGTGAAATGACTTGAAATTTCGCATGGGTTGTTTTTTTACATTAAAAAAACTAAAAAACTAAAAAACTAAAAACTAAAAACTAGAACTTTTCTCAGGTGTTACTATGCGTTGTTGACGGTTCTTCTTTGATCATTTTAATCAATTCGTTGTCAAAAATCTTTTTAAAAACTCAAAATATTAAAAAAACTTTAAACGTCTTAAACCTTTCGAAAAGCCTTCAAAAACCTCGGATAAGGGACAAGAGCCAAATGAACCTTTCGATGTAGATGTCCGGCTTCATTTTAGACGATCACAGATGCTATTTTCTTTTATATACCGTACTCTGTTGAAACGACGTTGCTCAATACAGTCAATTGCTGATTTCGGTGAGGTTGGTTTCGTTGACTATTGAGTGAATTGGGAACCAAAATCAGGCTCACATCTCCTCCAGAGTTTTTCCTTGGTTAATTATTAGACTTAAAACTTTTTGGAAGTTTTTCCAGCCGCTTTTTCGCAGTTTTATTCAATGGACTCTTCTTTCAAACTACTCTTAAATGGATTTATCTTCAACTCCTGATTCCATATTTATGTCGTTACACCATTTGGAATGTGGCGTCAAACGTTTTAGTTATAAATCAAGAGTTTACTTACTTTCTAAACTTGTATATTGTTCGTTTACCATATTTCCTAAGGTCTTCTTTGGATCTGATGACTAAACGCAGAATGAAAGGGGTTTGTGGAACATTTAGAGAAAGCATCGTTTAACTTTAGCTAAAGCTGAATGGGAATGTGGCTCGAGCGGAGCGATGTTGCAGAGATGAGATCAATATAACAAACGAGAATTGATTCAGATGATCGCTTACTCAATATTTGCCCTTTCGTTTACCATAATTTATTTTACATTAGTATGTATCCCTAAATGTTTCTTTGGGAGAAATGTGAGAGGGATATTTTCGATGTTGGTCAGTCTCTGGCAATTCTTGCTTTTTAATCCTGTAGCTAGGTTGTTTGGATTGTAAACATTTGAGGATTTTGATGTACTAGGTTTTAGTATGATAACCGTATTTTGTTTTCGAAAGCCAAAACTGGCAACTTCGAGGTCAAGGATATCGGTTACTTCTATATCTAAATCTACTATATTGGAGAGATGAAATGATCCTCAAACCTAGAAGTTTTTAAAGGAATAAAAATTGTATACTTGTTATATTTCAGTCAAAATATCTACAACACAAATTGCCAAGAATAGTCTAAGAGTTTAGAACGACTTTATCTCCAAGAACCTCCTCTTGTACCTAGAATCAGGAACAAGTAGAAAAAAAGTTGCTAATTTAGCTCACTTTCCCATCACAAAATCGGGTTAAACCAAAATGTTGAAGCATTTCTGAAAGAATTTCCCACAATTATAAAGATATTTTAAAGAAACTAAGCTCTAGTAATTGTCGTCAATCAAATTCCAAGAAAAATGTTATTCTATGGCCACAAACTTCTACTAGCAATCACTTGAGAAGTCACTTACTTGTATTTTTAAAATCAAACGAGTACAATGATGACAATCGACAAGGGTCGCATGAATATGGGTTCGCAGAATAGCGGTCTTGATGTCTGTGTCGATTTGAGTGGTACTCACGAAGTATCGACTGGAGTATTCTACAATTGGAATGGTTTACCCATTCCTTCAATAAGCAACGATGTACAGAAGGATTTTGTCGCTACCTCAATGTTTCTGGTGAATTCTTACTTCAGTTCTTACTGAAATCTACAGTTTGGTAAAAACTTAAGCTTACAGGAAGCTCTTCTTGCTTTACTTTTGAACATTTTTTGTGCAACAACGATTTTCCGGAATTCCCGACTCTCAAAAGCTGTCAAATGCTATCTTTTATTTGATTGTTATTGTCGACTTAATGAAGCATTTACATTCATTTATCAAGCACATTGTGTGTTGACGTAAGCTACCAAAACTGTTCAGTTAAAAAATCAGCTTTAGATGGACCTGTGTAAACCCGATTGGATCTCCCATATCTGGTTTAATGATCAATCGACTTGTTACTTCCTTTCATCTTGGAATGCTTTATTCTATGCAAATGTTGGGGCACGGACTTTGTCTAAATCGGTAATTACTTAAAGTGGTGCTAAATATCTAAAGCGTAAAAATGAGCGTAGATCTGGCTGGCCAACTGCTCAGTTCGAGAACTGGATCCGTTTGCTTTTAAAACAAATGCAAATCCAAATCTCCAATAGAACCAAACTGTTTTGAAGATGTTCAGTCTTGTACCATTTTTAAGTAAGCTTTTTAGGCTGTTCGCCGTATTCTTCAATGGAATTTTCTACAAGCAAGTTGAAAGAATTGCTCTCCCACACAGCGTTATTCTATGGGCTTTACCGATTGGTGTTTATCTCTATCAGATTGGAGATCGTAAGTGAATGATCAACGAGATGTGCTAGATAAATCTTTTAGTGGTAAATCCGGATGGGTTCCGGTGCTATGGTTGTTGGTTTTTCACTCCATTAGAGTTCTGTAACACTTGCATGGTTACGTGGAATGAAACTGTTTATTTTCTCACAAAACGTTTTGATTATATTATGTACGGAATTTTGGTCACAACGGTTATCCTTGATGTACTGACTTTGTGGAAAGTTCGGAGAATTGTAAGTTGATATCAATTTACTAAAGAAACAATGGATCCAGAAAAAGTCTTCTCAATCAAAGCAACGGGCTGATGTCCGATTATCAATTATGGTTGGTCACTAATCACAATCATTCTGAAACAAAGAAATTTAGCTTGTTACCACCCATTTGATCACAATCTGCTTTCTACTTGGGAACTATATTACAAACTGTGTTTTCACCGCAGAATCCCCGATTTTCTATTATTTGATTCTAAAAGTTTCACCATTCATTGTTCATTGCATTCTGGGGTGAGCTGTACCTTTTTAAACTTATGGAAACTTGGAGCAATATCTTGAGATCCGTTAGCACCATTTTTGAGTCAATACCATCTAGGTCATCCGGCTTACTTCAGTATTACAGAGGACAAACGAGTGTCTTCTAGAAAAAGTTACAGTAATTGAATACTTTCGGATATTTCTGATCTTATTTGTGGTGCAACTATAATGCAACTTTAGATGTGTCGTCATCTTTTTCAACCTGCAATCCAAACCTCAAAAAGTCCTTCGTCCATCGAGTCTTACCGTTTCGAACAAAAAAGGATCGGCAATTAAACGCTCTCTGTCCAAATAAACAAGTTAATCACGATGTACGAAAACATTTCTTTTTGCAATTTTAGATGTATGGTCATTATTTTCTAAGCTGTTCTCTTTGTTTTGTTCTTTGAAACGATTTTCCATCTCTTACACTTAAAAAACAGCTTTTTGATGCATGAAACTTGTTTCCAACTGTGATTTTGAGAATTGGGTACAGAAAAGGTGTCTAATACTCCTATTTTTTTGCTTTTCAAAGAAGCACTGAACCAATCCAATTCATTCAGGGAAATTGGTGTTTGATGCACTTTTAGAAACACGAATAGTACATAAATCTTGCACAAGAATAACCGGTATGAATGGCAATTGTAAAGGCATGTAGGATATAAGCAAGTTCTTCTTTTTCATCTTACCGCTGATGAGATTCTGCCCATTATTGAGTGAATCGCACCCCCAGATTGATTGCTGAAGTTTCGAATTATGTTTTTTCGTTCGTCTTTGCGCAGTAGGTAAATGGTGACGATTCTGAAAAGTACTTTATGATAAACAAACGAGAAGTTAAGCTAGTTATTAGTTATATTAATAAAGATTGGATGAAAGACATCAAGTCAAACGATTCCAAGACTCACCCCTGATAGAGTTGGCTCCCAGAGTATAAAAGCAGATTTCCAAAGTAATAGAAGAAATCGGAAACCATCGGAGCCCATGGCATAATTGTGATGAAAAGGAATGGAGCAAGTAGATAACAATAAGTGAATGGTAAATTGTTGGCCACGATCTGGAAAGATAGGTTGTGTTGCAATTTAGAAAAAACTCACTTGAGCAAAGAGGAAACGTTCGCTAGCATGATTGACGGTTTTTTTTGATCTCTGAAATTTCGTAATTAGTATGAAAAAAGAAAAAAGAACAAGTAGAACAGTGTTGAAAAAGTTTAAATTCATTGCTCATTGTCAGGGCATTGAACTTCTGGAATCAAGAAATCACGGCAATTCGACTTACAATCATCTTGTAGATGAGAATAAAATCAAGCGAGATTGTCGCTGAAACAATTGTAATACGAATATTAACTAAAATATAGTTATTTTAAAGTAAAATAGAAATCCAACAAATGTCAGCAATCCACATCTTCGAGACGAATCCAAGAACATAAGGAATTGCGACTTGAAGCCATGGATATCTGCGCATTCGATGATAGTACATTCCACCAAATGATAGAGCAAGGAAACGGTTCAATGATAACGCTGAAATAATGTTATCTATAACCACAAAATGAACAGCTTGCTTATTTGCACCATGCTGGAAATGTAAAGGAAAGGGTTCAAGAAAATTTGAAGCCATTGATAGATTTGATATACAAGACCATCACATCTCAAGGAAGGAATGCTGAAATTAAAGTTTTTGGAGGAATTCTTCAAAACAACTTACAAAGACTGAAATACACAGTAAAAGGCAAGTACAAGGAGAGCTGAATAAACCGCTCTAGTCAAGGAATCAGCGATTAATAGCATTGAGACGACTTTGAAAAGGAGACGAGATCTCCAACAAAGCCAAGCACTCACAATGTTCGCGAAAACGGAAATGATTGAGCACTAAACATTTTGTTTTAAGAAAACTGCTGAAACAGTAAAAAGAACAAGTCCTTTTTCTCCAATTCATTCAATGATATTTACTTTGGAACTTCCTAGCATCAACTCTAGTTAGCCTGGCTTTCTTGCACTAACATTCACTTTTTAGGGATCGACACGAGAAAAACGTTGCAGTCGATCGAATCAATCCAACTCGAGAAGAAATCCACGTCCAACTGCTCCAACGATTTTCAAGAGGGATTTCAGCGGCCAAAGCAGCACGTGAAATCAATTGATTTTATGGCTACATCGTTGGAACGAGTACTGGGATGGTTTCACAAATTCATGACGGGCAACACGAGGATCAAACGGAAGAGGGGAGGCGGACCTTGGAAAGTGGATCGATCGATTCTGATTCTGAGACATCGATTCTCCTGCTAAATCTCGATGGATCAACCCGCAAATTGGCTAGACATTACTGTGAACGAATGACTGTGTGGCGATGGCTATGAAAAGTCGGAAGAAATTGGAGGAAACAACGCCAAAACCCATACAAAATGTCGGAAACAATCCAAGCCAAAAGAAAAGGGACATGCCACTACTTGTGGAGCGAATACTGGCATGGTCGGCTTCCTCTTTCAAACATCATCATTCAAACATCACTCACCATGCTTCAGTATCTAACTAGTCGCTTGACAAACACTTACAAAAAACTGGGTGAAGGTGAAGACATGATGCAGATCAGCAAATCTATCCGTTTTGACAACAATGGCATTTACAGTGGTCATATTTGGAAGTTTGTAGAAGATTACAAGCAATGCACCTGAAAAAGAAAATTAGATTCAAGTTTTGAAAAATTATTCGTTACTCAAGCTGTAAAACCTACCATTGATGATAAAAAATAGCGATAAAACGATGAGGATTTCCCTGAGCATTTGTGGAGTTGAGAATTGATGCGCTGTGTTTGGATTCCTTTTCAAAGTGAATATAGCCATTGGTGGATGTTTGTCAGCGTCTGAATGGCTTCGCCTCACTGGACGAATGTTTCTATCTTGTAAGACAGCCAGAGTTTGCCTATCATTGATTGATATTGTAAGTTTAAATTTTATAAAAAAAAAAAAAAAAAAAAAAAAAAAAAAAAAAAAAAAAAAATTAAAAAAAAAAAAAAAAAAAAAAAAAAAAAAAAAAAAAAAAAAAAAAAAAAAAAAAAAAAAAAAAAAAAAAAAAAAAAAAAAAAAAAAAAAAAAAAAAAAAAAAAAAAAAAAAAAAAAAAAAAAAAAAAAAAAAAAAAAAATTAAACCATCTATAAATCGATAAGTAGCTATGCAAAAATAAATTCGAATAACACTTACAAAATAGCCTTTCTGATTTCTGATTGCGACTACATGAATTAGGTGAATTAGGTAAATAGTTGACGTTATAAAAGAAATTCTGGTAATCATTTGTGCAATCATAGATAGTGAAAACTTCTCAAGGGAATTGCCGTTTCTTAGATTTCCGCATTCCCTTGACTCACACAATTAGAAGCATTTTTTTCTGTTTTGATTGTCTCCGGGTGAATATAGAATTGTGCGAACTTACGTAGTAAAAAGTTTGAAAATTTTGTAATGGTTTATTGATCAATGAACCACAAATGTTAGATTAGCAAATCGTTAGTAAGCATCTAAAATTTCCGTGCCTTTTTTGCAAGAAGTTGGCATACTTTTTATTTCTTTTGTTTATCAACGCAAGCTACATTTTTGGCTTCATAAGCTTCATAGCTTCATTGCTCAGTTTAACGAACAATTTTGCCTCGTTCAACTTGCAATCCTGTAATTTTTAAGCATCTTACTGCAATAAGACGAATTGTGGTACCATTCTCATCTCTTAGTTCAAGAAACGACTTTTTGCTCATCTTTTCTTAGCAAATAGATTGTAACGATTCTGAAATGAGGTTTTAAGAACTCTTGATTCGTATATAGCTACAGTAATTTAAGATGATCAAGCAATAATATCTCTCACAAATTCTTAATAGGGTTGACTTCCCGACTACATCAGCCAGTTTCCCAAGTAGTAACAAAAATAGGCTATACTTGTTAATGAATTCAGAAAACCAAGGAATACGAAAGGATAAATGACGTAAGTAAAAGTGAATGGTAGATTGTTGGTCATGATCTGTAAGTGTTGGCCATGATCTGTAAGTGGAACTTGGTTTATTCAATTTGATCCACATGCCAAGGAAAACACACTTAATTAATAGTCTTAATAATTAATATAATTAATAGTGTTCTTTGTTTTCTCTTATGTGCAAGATTAACGATATGAATCGATGCCTTCTCTTCCTTGTGATTTTACGCTTCAACGATTTGCTCCACTTTCGAGAAACTGCTTTTCACATGAACTGTGATTTCAAAAGGAATTTGACCTATATTATTGACATTTTTAAAGTTCTATTGTAATTTCCTAATTTTGAATTTTTCAAAGTTTGGCTACAAGTTTTAGGATGTTCATTTGCTTGCTGGCTCTGTTTTTGGTGGAAACGATTTCCAGTGAGCTTTTTTGCCTAAATCTTTGATTTAAAATGGCCAAACTGAATTTTTGAAATTCGAGCTGTGAATGCTTAAAAGCTTTGCTATCACAATTACTGTTAATTTTAGTATTGTCAGCAACAAATGAAATTGTGCACAATCAACTAGTAAGTGTTCAAAAAAAAGCAGCTCCAACTAATTTTTTCATAAATCGTATCCATTTGGCCTTGACTATTGTATGATTCCAAAAACTGGAACAATGATTACACAACAAATTCTTTGCGATATCATCAAGGATTATAAAGGAATCTCTTACAAACGGGGATTCTCGCAGAAAGTTTGGTTTCTCAAGTTAGTTTTCTTCGGGAAGATTTTGTAGAAAAGTGTTTTATAATGATTTTAGTGACTGTAAACTTAATGGAAATTACTTAAACATAACAGTTGTAAAATGGGAGAAACCAAATCCACCAATAAAATTTGCGATCATTCGAGAACCGATTGAACGCTTTGTCTCGTTTTATGGCCACTTTTGTAAGTGAGTTTTTTGAAGAGATACTAAAAAATTATCTAAGAAATACAAAAAAACAGATATTTTTTTATTAAAATTAGTTTAAAGAACTAGTTTCAGAAAGCTAGATCAATGTGAGCAACGGAACATTCACCAATTTGCTGTGTGGATTGATTTCCTAATCACAAACCATAGTGATCCCTTGTCGTGGAGTCCAACATTGATCAATCATGGTTTGCCACAGACAAGGTAACACCCAAAAAGAGTTATATTATTAAAATTTTAGATTTTGTCATTTAACCTCAGATAAAAGCCTCTTATTCGTTCACTATTCTCAAAATCGGACGCAAATGGAGGAAGAATTGTTGAATGTTTTTGAAAAGGCCAAGATTCCGAGGGACCTCGCCCAAAAAGTTCGAATGCACTTGTCGATTTAAAACCATTTGAAATGTCTAAAATATTCATTTTTTGATCAATTTGTGAATATTTTTCCAGGCTCTTCAACATCTCCATCACTCTTCAACTTATCATGCTTCGAATGACTCTGATCGCTTTGTTTTTACCGAAGCTGTTGCAAAGAACCCAAAAACTATCGCAATTTTGAGAAAACTTTACAAAGAAGATTTCATGTTTTGGAAAACTCATTTATAGCTCAAGATATAAAAATTTTCAAATCCATTTGCTCACTCACTCAGCTGTGTTCGGGAAAAAGAAGAAAGTCAACGGCTTATCAGTGTTTAACCAAATAGGTGTCAAAAAAAACTCAAAAAGGCGTATTGATCTTGCTATTTTACTGTTCTGTTGCGAAATCTTTTGTTCTTCAAATTTCAAATTTTAAATTTAACACCGTTAATTACTGAAAGTCAACTATTAGGTTGATGCATAAGTCTTTTTGTTCCTTTTCGTCTGCCGTTTCAAGCCAACAAATGCACCAATTAAACTACGGTTGATTTCATTAGAAAAACCAATTATTTTTCTGCAAAATAACATTAAAACGGGTTTAAAAATATTTTATGCCTGGATTTTCTTGAGAGTATGAAGTCGGGTAGTCAAAAAGGGCTAACTCGATGATGCGGTTTAGACACCTTAGCTAAAGAAAACCTATCTTCGTGTCAATAGATAAAAGATAGAGAAAAAAAGTTTGATATTTCGCCAAAATTTCGGAGAAATTCATTCAGCCAATTTTTCCGTAGAGTTTTTTATAGATTTTTACGAAAAAGGCGTTTTTGACTCTCGAATTTGCTTGAAAGTGAACCGAAATTGATTTAAAAAGATGCAAATTGAACAAAAAAACACTTTTTTTATAGAGCAAACTATAGATTAATTGGTGAATTTGTTACTTTTTAACAGAAGTACGAAAAAAACGAAAAGACTTATGCATCAACCTAATAAATGTGCTGACCAAATGACATGAGCATACACCAAATGACATAGACCATTGGACGCAGAATTTCACGCTGATCATAATGCTGCTTTTCTTTTTTGCTAGGGAGCACTCTGTCAAAAGTTTTACGCGTTTAAAATTTTGTAAGGGGTTAAAAAAATCAAACCACGACATTACAACCCTGTCTGCTACAAACTTGGCGGTTGCAGCGGTGGCCGAGTGATAGTGAGTTAGGACGCAGGGAGAGCGCTCTGGTTCGTGTCCGGTAGCTGACTGTCTCTTTTGTAGGTTTTTTTGGTTGTTCTACGTTCTTTTATGTTGTTTTTTGTTAAAGAAAAATATTTTTGTAAAAAGCTAAACAAAAGTTCTCTAAAACGGAGACATCTCAAGGCATTTAAACCTAAAAAAAGATAACCAGCTAGAAATTAAAAGACTCGAGCCATAGCACTCTCCCTGCGTCCTAACTCACTATCACTCGACCACCGCTACAACTGCCAAGTTCGTAGCAGACAGGGTTGTAATGTCGTGGTTTGATTTTTTTAACCCCTTACAAAATTTTAAACGCGTAAAACTTTTGACAGAGTGCTCCGTAGCAAAAAAGAAAAGCAGCCTTATGATCAGAGTGAAATTCTGCGTCCAATGATCTATGGCTCATGTCATTTGGCCAGCACATTTAGTTGACTTTCCCTTGTGAGCTATGAAAGACCATCCATCAATCGAGCTCATTGGTTCTGGAGGCTTTGGAAGTGTATTTCTATTGAAACAATATAATCCGTATGTTTTGAATCAGCTATAAAGCGAAACTTGCTCTGTTTTTTTATCATTTCAGACCGATGGTGATGAAAGAAAACGATCATTGCCCAAACTCTTTCGATCAACAACAAGAGCTCAAAATACTAAAGGACTTAATGCATGAAAATATTGTAAAGTACCTAGACCAACCGATTGATTTTGAATGGAAAAAGAATGGGAATCTGATATTTATGGAATATTGTGAGAAAGGGGCGTTGAAGCATGGTAGGTGCTGATTTTTAAAGCAATCTACGACTGCAAAATATTTTGTTAAACTATTCTTTGCATCATTGTGAACTGATATTTCTAAATTCTATTTTTTAGTAATCACAAACGTGCAAATCAACTATTCTATCGCTACAATTATTGCATGGGGTCGAGATATTTTCAAAGCTTTGGTTTATCTCAAGTCAAAAAAGATCACTCATCGAGATATTAAAGCTGATAAGTAAGTTGATTTAAAAGCTTAGTAATTCATTTGTTTAGTATCTTTGTCACAAAAGACTTTATACTGAAAATTGGTGACTTTGGAGTGATTAAAATGATTCAATCAGCTAAAGCAACAATTCATACCTATGTGGGAACAGAATTTTACATGATGCCCGAGATTAAAAAGCGAATCGTATTGAGTGATGAGGTAAATTGATAACTAATTCGTTTTATTTGTTCTCAGAATTTCTACAAAAGTGACGTCTACGGCGCTGGTTTGGTTCTCTGGGAAGTTATCGAAAGAAAGTCATTTTGAAAGAGAAAAGCGTCGAATTTCACGATTTAGACATTTCTCAACAGAAGTGAAAACGATTTGTTTTTCTCCATCAGATTGCTTGAAAGTCGAAAAACTTCAGAACTTGATCATTTGGTTTGTGAAAAGAGAGAAAAGCAAAGAAATTATTCAGGTGTTCTTGCTCCAAAATCGACGTTGAAAAACGAGCAACTGCTGTACAAGCTCTTGAGAAAATAGCTTATTTGGAAAAAGTTGGTATTAGGTTGTAAACTAAGGCTTTCTTAAATTGCTAATATCTCGGCGTAGAATCAGTATATTTGAATGAAATTTTAAATGGATTATTCTCAAAAGCTCCAAAGCTTAGTGGCAAAATAATGAAGTTATTCGGCGATTAGCGACCAAGTTATAACAAAAAATAAGATGCTACTACCCCTTTTTGTCCTTTTTTCCCACAAAATATTGGGTTGGTGAATTGAAAACGGCCGGCTATTGTCATATGTCACAGTTTGAGCACTTTCTTCAAAAGAAACCCATTTTGGGGTCAATGGAAAAGTTGTAGATAATCAAAAATTAAGCTTATATCCAAATTTTCAGAACGATTCAAAAACTGCTTTCCAAGAAATGCCAAATTTACGAATTTTCACAAAACTTGCATTTTAAGCGAAACTACTAAGTGTATCTTTTTGGAAATTTAGCTATAAGCCTAATTTTTGATTCTCTACAACTTTTCCATTGACACCAAAATGGGTTTCTTTTCAAGAAAGTGCTCAAATGCTCAAACTGGGACATCTCCAGTCCTCCATTTTTGAGTCTCACACTTGTCTCACACACAAACCAAAATCCTACTACGAAAGAGGAATCCGCAAATTGCCCGTAAAATGGGCAGAAGTCGTCAATAATAATGAAAATTTTTTGGAATAAATTTATGGTTTTATGTTGAATAAATTTTAGTTCAAAGTCCCGCAGTTTTCAATTCACCCACCCAATAGGTTAACTCAAAAATATTTAAGTAGAAATTCAGGTCAATTTTATAAATGAATGTTTCCAGAACTGTTGTATAATTCATTTAGTAAAAACTTAGGCAGAATAACGTAGTAGTTTAGGTTAAATAGCAATATCAAATTTTCAGCGATTTCACGGGATAGCTAAATAAAGCTTAGCCCTCTTGAAAAATAGAGTAAACTTTGCTAAGAGTTTTGAAACCTTTTCAGAAAGTCTCTACATTATTTTAGTTTTAAATGTAGTAGAACAAAATTTGTATCGTTTCCTCATGTGCTCGTATTTTTGAATTTAGGTAAAAAAATAAAAAAACAGGAGGTAAAAAATTGCCCTGGTGCAGTCTTTTTGCTATCGCCGAATAACATTATAATTTTAAGCTTTTAGGTTTTTGAGAATAATTCGTTTAAAATTTGATTCAAATATACTGATTCTACGCTGAGATATTAGCAATTTAAGAAAGGGTCAAGACTTAGTTTACAACCTAATAAAAGGATTCTTTTGCTTTTTTTGCCAACCTTAGCTTCAACTCAGAACCAGCTTTTAGATCTTTGCTCATTGTGAGTATTTGGTGCCTCCAGAAATTCGGAGAAACCAAATTTGGTTGAGAAAACCAGAAGGATTAAAGCTAGCCAGAAAAGAAGAAGAATCATCAATTCTACCTCCAGATTTAGTGTTGGACGGTTCTATAAGCAAAGGATCGGTTGATCTAGAGTCGTTCAGCAAGAATCCAGCGATCCCTTTCAATGATGATCCAGACTATTTATTCTTTCAATTTGAAATACTATCAAAAATCAAGAAGAGCACTGAATTCCGGAACTTTTCGTTTCAACAATTGGAGCCTCAAACAATTGGAGCCAATTGGAGGACTAGATTTGAAGCTCGCTCAACGGAGGACTGTAGTGTGAATGAGTTCAGAGGAAAGTTAAGTAAAGAGATTTTGGAAACAATCCCATTAAATGAACGAGAGCTTATAAAAGAAATGCTGGCAATATTTAAAAGATACTCAAAAGAGATTGGTATAATGGTAGCAGCATTGACGGTGATCCCTTTAACTATGAAAAACGAGAAGATCTATCTGATCAATTACTCACTTGGCTGAGACAATTTGCTTCACTCCTTGCTTTTGATTTCACTCTACAATATTTTTGCCTCAAGTTTAGCATTCACACTTTGCATATTTGTGAGACAAGTGCAATCACATCGATCGAATTATTAGATCTTTTAGATCTCTCAATCCACAATATTGAAGAAATGGAACACATTTTCTCGAGAAGACCAAAATTTATGTTATTTTATTTGAATGACTCAAAATATGAATGGTGCAGGGGATTCAATTTTATCGTAAGAAAAGATCTCGGGGAAATGCGATCTGAAGAGCGACGATTCGTTGGTTCGGTGAGGGATCGGAATTCGGAGAATGTTTATGCAATTTTTGATCTCGAAATGATCCGAAGAATTCTCAACGAGAAAAAGGATATGGTCATAAGACATTCAAACACAAAAAAGGATAAGAAGAAAATCAAGGCAGATCCTTTGAAAGAATTTTGCAATGTTTTGTTCAAGAGTCCGATGATTGGAAGCATTTCTCGAGCTCTTAAAAAGGAGTTAAAGGATCTCCCGAAAGGCAGTCAAGGCTTTAAAGAACTAATCACCAATGAGAAAACAGATTGCCGATTTCCCAAAACGATCTATTTTTTTGATTCAATACCAAAGGATATAATTTTCTCGACATGCAATTGTTCTCCAGTTTGTCCCACTAAAAATTTCTTGAAGAGTTTTCTTAATGAAGAAGAGCAAATCACATATTCAGAGTGCAGTAAATTGAATCATCGAGAATTTCTTGAAACACACTTTCTTTTCGAAAGAGCTTTTCGATTGATTTATGATTGGGAGAATCTCATTCTTTGTCATAGTGTTCATTTATATTTAGTGGAGAAACTTTTATCCGAAATTGAGAAAAAGCTCGATCCATCATTTGGTTTTTACTTTATTTGCTTGAAAGAAAAAGCAAAATCAGTTGAAACGTTGCGTCTACTTAAACGAGATGATGATGCTGACAGTAATCGATCGTTGAAAGATGGAATTGTCATTGGATTAGATATCAATGATAAGTTCTCTTTTCTGGATAAAACTTTTTGGTTTCCGCCAGAAGATGGTTATTACTTATGGACATACGTCGGTTTTACTTACATTAGTCTTTTCGAACTTGGAGTTATTTTACACATTATGGCAAAGTTTTTACGAAGTTCAGAGACAGGTAAACAGATAATTACCCTTTCTTGAAATCGTTAATTCATTTTTATTTGTAAGAACTAATAGAGTTAGTTTCAGCATCTGATTGGGGTTGGAAGCAAGATCACAAACGGACTTATTTGGCAGAAATGAAAATGGCGATCGATGGCTTTTGGGAGAATCGCAAAATTGTTGCCCGATCTAGGGAAGAGAAAGATTTTTTTCCTAGTACACATGAAAAAATCATGTAGCATCAATACATTATTCTTTTCTTCTTCTTCTTCTTCATCAGCTTTGATAAAGTGATTTTATTGACAAGCAAATCAAGGACTTGAAATTTTCAAATTTCAAAAGTTATTTTAGTGTTGTGCAGTTCGTTTTTAATTATTAGATAGTTCAAAAAATACAAACTCGTGCGTCAAACTCAATATTCACAACCAGATTCATTCCAAAAATTGTCTAAGCAATTTGGGCACGGTAATATCGGAATCTTGAAAGGCAAAGCTTAATGTGCAAAATAATGCACCAAAAAGGAACTTGGCAAAAAATCAACTAAGTGTAGCTGTGACTGAGACGATAAAAGTTGATTAGAACGACCGCTGATGGGACTACAACGCTCGAGTCAACTGGCATCTCGTGAAGCTCGAATGTAATCACACAGTATCACACAGAAGCTTTGATTTCATAGTAAGGAATGGCAAAGAAAGATTTTTCTGGGTAGATGCTCTAACCACTGAGCTATCCGGTATCTTCTTGCCGGAAATTAATGAATCGAGTCTTGCAACTATGAACCCTACATCGTGGTGTGCATAAAAATTTCCATCTATTGATTTATTGTCAAATACAGGAAAGGCTTAGCGGCCAGTGTTCACACAAACATAATTCCCATCGCTTCCCATTTGGCAATCTTCATAGAAATTGCATTTGCCATAGTTTGATTTCTCGCAATGAATCTGATTGTTAAAGTGTCTTTTAGTTAATTTTTAAAAACTCTATTTTATCTTTTAGACAACCAACCGTAGTACAGTCCCACTTGTTTGGGTCATTCAAATTGCGGACACAAGTCCCCTTTTGAGTACCGCATTTAGGAATCTAATTGTAAGAATTGAACTATAAAATGCTTTTCAAAAGTTTTGTTGATTAACTGGAAAATCAAAAAGTTTCTTCCAACGGAAACAGAGAAAAGGCTAGAATATTATTGTCGCTGGCTTTTTATAGAGCTTTTGATGTGTTTAGAATTTATTTGCGAATATGACGAATTGCTCAAACGATTGTTTTAGATAAGCACGTGTTCAACCAACGTTCACAGTAATAGATTTTCGCTTTTGTTTCCATTGTTTGTTGAATACAATAACGACACAACTAAACACGAATTTCTTGCTGATTTCTTAGGATAGAAATACCTCAATATGCAGTGTAGCACAAAAGGATAAACTTCTAATGACAAGAAATCTTTTCCAGGCAATATTGCCAGTTGCAAGACTCGATTCATTAACAAGTTGCCAACGAGGAAACAGATTGTAATCGAGTGAGTGATCACAACCTGGTAATATTATGATGAAGTCAATCTTTGCCAAGTATGACATTGAAATTGATTAGTCTGGGTTATCTTTAGCTCTCATTGCCTTACCAATCAAACCCACCATAATCATCAATCGTAGATCAGATCGACTTTTGAAACCAGACTCCGAACCGCGGGACTAAAATTGTGATTCTGTACTGATTCACAAAACTCACAATTTTCCAGACTTTTCGTAGAGTCAGCAAGTCAATTGCAATTGTGATTCCCAAAAGTGTGTACATGATTTGGTCCAAATGATTGATCAAAAAGAGAGCTACTGAATCTCTTCCATGAGCCAAGAATATCTGCAGATACGTGGGGACAAAATACCATCCACCATAACAGAGATAGGCATCAAGAGTACTAGCTACTAAAATAAGTTGTTATCTAGAGAAATCAATGAAAACTAGAATTCACTAGCTCTTCTAGGAGAGATTTTGTTTGTTAACAGGGATGTTCCAGCCGGAGCCAGGGTCTGTAGGCCAAGCCAGGTCAGGCAGGACAGGAGAAGAAGCCAGATCTAGGCCTGGCTTCTGAACTGGCCTGGCCTTGTCTAGCCTTGTCCTGGCCTTGTCTGACTTAGCCTGACCCGAAAAGCTACAAATAACTCTTAGAACACCGTGATTCTTAGCCACTTACCATTTTTGACTTCATAGCAATAAATAACAATTGGTATTGTGAAGAGAAAGACAATTTGTGGAAGTGTATACTTTTCTACTTTTCGATAGTAGAGTCCATCAAAGAACACGGCAGACACTCTGTTCAGCGACAGCCCACTTCCAAGCGTTTGCATTGAATAATTCATTCCCAAATTCAGCGCATTCACAAACATGTTAATCGTGAGGCCAGAGATTAGAAAACCGTCACGACTCAAACATTGCCAGCTAGGGAAAATTTGGTGTTGCATCAAATTGAACCATATTGGAACCTACTTAAGCACACAATAGGCCTTGTAAAAGTAGGTCCAAGACTCGTTAAGCCTGCAAAAGCAGTCAACCCATAGATATAATCGGACACCTTTCGACAAATTGTAATTCTTCCAAATCATTCTTATGCAGAAAATATTGAGGGAAAGACCAAAAATCCCGGACTGAACATTGGTAATTATCTTTTTTGTCGAAACTCACCAAAATCATCGATAAAAATATCGTCATATCGTCATGATTAGGCATTTGATTCCATTGATAGGCAAGAATTATATCATTAAAATAAACACCGGCTACTTGATTCGACATAAGACATGGCTGAATGTTAGCAGAAACGTATTCGTAATCTGAATTTGCTGCTGGCATTGTTGAATTCGTTTTCCATATTTGAATTGGCATACTATTGTTGAAGTGGGCAATACTCGTTGTATTGATAAGCTTTGGACTGCTTGTTTCATTCTGATGAAGTGGTTGAGAAATGTTCGGAATACCGGTGTTCGATATGTTGCACATGAAACAAGTGGTGTTAATGATGTGGTGAGGATTAGTTGTGTTGATCTTCATATTGTTAGTGGTACTCAAACTTGCTAAAATAGTTGTGCCAGTAGAAATGTTAGCTTTATGACCTTTACAATTGAAATAATTCGCGAAAAAGTGTTAGCTTTCATTTTTGAATGTGAAAAGGACAATTTGCTTTTTGACAACCAAAAAAGGCAAAATCCAAGAAAGCAATAATGAACCAAATTGAAATTGTTTTCGAAAACAAGACACTTTCGGAGTTAATAAATTTACGCGAAATGTTGAACGATCTTTTTCAATTCTGGGTCTTTGATTGAACTTTCAGTTTTGTTTTGAGTTGTACAGGTAAAGGAAAAGATTAAGTTTAATCTCATGACACTCTCATTTAAATATTCTAAAACTTTATCCAATTGCAAGTCTAGTTTTTATGGATAAAACTATTTTTAGTTTTAATTATTTGCATTTTCGTTTAAGGACTTTGTGCATCACTTCCGAGCTGAAAGAAATGAACAAAATAACGGCAAAAACGAGAAGAAGAGTCATTCTTTGAACAAAAAGTGTTTTCCCGGCAAACTACGAAACTCTTATAGTTAACAATCAAAACAATCAAATAAATGCCTAACGGCTTTTTTCAGCTGAGAATTTGATAAAGCTGCAAAACACTGACCGCAACATTAGCTCCAAATGTGGTTACGGAGCTCAGCAAGGTCGCCCCATTTAAAATATCCGAAATAGAAAAAGCTTGTAGCTCTTTTCTGTAGCCGTTTGTTACCTGCAAATAATAGAAGCTTCTTAAAGCTCAGATAAAGCTTCTTTAGCAAATGCTATCTGGGATTGTCTCTGGAAATCTAAAGGTGTACTCATTTTCAAAAAGGAATCAGGAACTCTTGGGCTAAACAAATAGACTTTTGAGCTAATGATTACGTTCAAAAAAGTTGATTGCTGAGTCATCCTGTTGAAGCTTATGACAAGATTGGCCCTTCTCTCTTGACTTCTAATCCATCATTACATTTTGTTTTGATCACTTTTCATCACGCGACAAGGTTTGATGGCTGGGAGAGAGGAAAAGACTCAAGAACATGTTTAGAGAGTTCTTTTGTATTTTGAGTTTATTGAACGTTGAGTGGTTTGATGATGTGCAAGGCCAACTGTTAGCTTACAAGGACTTACACTTACAAGCTTACAAGGAGTTGCAAAGCGACAAATTGCAAACTTTCTCACAAATTTTTTCTGATGTACATAAAGATGCGTAACACAGGAAACTGAAGCTCCGAAGAAGTAAATCGTAACTTATAAAACTCGTTCCAAGTTTTGTTTAGCAGAAATGATCAGCTGATCAGTTATAAAGAAAAATTAATGACCTTGAAATGAGAAATTTGAGCGATGAGAGAAAGAGAGAAATCCTTAGGTTTTATGCGCTCACATTTTTGTAGAGAATCGATTAAATTTTAATTATTATGTTCTGATATTGAGACAACTATCCGGAATCCAGCATGAAAATCGATCCAGGAGGTTGGTATGGACTTTAAATGCAAAAACATTTACTTTCTATTGTTTGAATGAATAATTTCTCGACTCATTTACATAATTTGTTGATTTAACTAAAGGATACAACGAAAATTTAGAGCGTTATCATGGATTTGGACGATTCTGTTGTATTCTTTTTCGTGCAACAATTTCTTTGGGTATTTTCATCATCATTTATTCAATAGTACGGGTGTGCATCGTGAAGCTTGACAGGTAGAAAAGAGATTAGCTTTCTGAATTTAATCCGTTTGTTCTTAACTAATGCAAATCAAACACCAAAGTTGATCAATTTAGTTTGAACGTCAATGAGCTTACAAACGGAACCAACAGTACCAATAGCACACTTTGGTAATAACATTTGAAATGATCAAATTAAATTAAATGGAACCTAATAAATGAGCTTGAGCGTTAATTTATTTTACTTAAAATAGTTTAAGTGCTGTTTTCCTCTTTCGATGGATTTATAGCTTTCTAGAAAGTTTTATTGTTCTGATGTTTAGAAGCTGGCTTCACTGTTGTTTATGAAATCTGTGATACATGAAATGTTTATTACTTTAGCTGCATAGCATTGAATCCAATAAATGACATTAGAAATCACAAAAGCCAAATTTTGCATAAAGTTTTCTGCGAAAAGAATTGAAGAATCTACTATTTATAAAGGGACTAAGGCGTCTGTCCGTCTGTCCGTCTTTGTGCGTTACTTCTCAGTCCCCAGAGGACCGTTTGCAATGATTTTTGCGCCGTTGAATAGGGAATTACATGTAGTTGTGCAATGTGCTTTTGGATTTCTTAAAAAGGACAATTCGAGTCGCACGGGGAGGTCGAACCCGGATCGTATGGGCGATAGACTGGCGCCCTATCCACTGCTCCACAAACGGTCCATCCCCAAAACATCTAAAAAAACCGGCCTTTTGCCGGGTTTCTCGGCTGGTTTATTATAAAAGGATCCCACCATTATCCACTTTCCGAGAGTTCTCGAATCTTATCCAGAACGTTTTTTTGGCTAGGATCTTCTTTAAAAATGACTTGCGCATTCTTAGCTTTTGCAAGTTTTCGTTTGAACTTTTCCAGACCTTTGTAAAGCATCAATGTTTCTTTTGATTTACAACATCTCCCCATGAAAACGCCAAAGCTCAAGTTTTCTCATTCCTGTGTTAAAGCTTTCCTGTTCGACTTCTCGAAAAGTTCTGGTTTTTTAAATTAACCAAGACCATTTTTGCTGATGATTTGTACAGAACTTCTTGCAATACCTCAAAGCGGGTAGTTAGTCAAAATTTTAAAACATTTACACGGGTTTCTTACCATTTCTTTCACATATTTGAGCTTCATAGAGAACTCGATGAATGGTATATGAAGATGGTCAGGAATTGGATAATTTCTCGGATTTTTGGGATATCGTAAAAAAATCCTAAAAATTCTAAAATCCTATCCTAACCTATCCACCCAATGAACCAATCTGAAACCTTAACTCGTTCAATTTTTGACTCTAATTCACCTTGTCTTCAACTCCAAATTCTCATGAGATTTCATTCTTTTGAAAAGATTTGATAGAATTCTTGAGCAATGACTAGGATTTGATGATCTAAAGTTTTATAGGTAAAATTCAGTGGATTTCCTACTTGAAACTACATTTGTGATCATCGAGATCCCAATATCTTTGCATACACAAAGAACATCTTGAATTGACTTTACACAGGGCTTTCTTTTACTCTGTAAAGCTGTCCAATGGAGTTTTAAGCCAAAAATTTGTTCTAGTGGGTGTTCGGGGTCGGAGAGTTGATTGGTCGTGTTCATTTTATCGTATCCCATGTCGTATGTCGTCTTTCGCAAAAATCCTTGCTCACTTTCATCACTTTGCATCGACAGGTTAATCAGTTCTGCATTGGATACAATGTATGCCTGGTAAGCTTTTCTTATCTTTTGATCAATGCTGAACTTTTGATCAAAAGGATCATTCGCGAAAAAAATCGAAAAGTGAAATCATAAATATTAGAATTGTCACGATGTGATGATGGATTGCTTTTGCTTTTCGATTATTTGGAAAGACTAGACTGGCGTCATTGCTAGAGATGGCGATAAACCCCAATGAAGTTTTTGGTTAGGAAGAAATGATTGATTTCAATCGAAAAGTATTGAAACTAGTGTTTTGATCGATAATCATTTAATAAGTTAAATAAAATATAAAACACTTACAAGTTTTGTAATATAAACCCAGGCACAGACAAGGTATTTTGATTAACAGGTCCAATGCTGGTCCGATAGTTTGGTAATCTTTTGGTAATCTTTTGGTTGTTAAATCCGTTTCTCAACTCTTTATCTGGAAGTTTTCAAAAACAAAAGCAAAGGTAACACTCTGAACTTGAAAAACTTTATAGAAACTGTTATATATCCAAAACAAGATATAAACTAAACTAACTCAAGTTTGAATATAATTTTAAAAGTTCAAAAAAGATGCAGAGGGACTGTTGATGTGCTGTTTAGCCTTGAGTGGAACATTATCTTACAAGTGACTGAAAAGCAAATTTGTCAATCTAAGGTTTAGGAGTGGTTTCCAAAGAAAAAAGAAACCAATGTTATGTGCTAATAGTAAGATCAACCATTTCAGAGAAAGGACTTCGGGACAAACGGGTTCTCGGAAGAAGAAAACGGAAGAGCTCAGAGAATGGTTGGATTAGAAGGTATTGAAAAACAATTTTACAGTTAACTATAAGGTTTAACAATTGATTGCAGATTTCCAAGTAGACTCAATCATTTCAGGGAAGGGACTCCGGGACAAACGCTTCTTAGACGAAGACAATGGAAGAGCTGAACGTGAAATCGGGCCCTATGGTAGGAGACTCTTCAACTAGGCCTTAATCTTGTAAATATCATTGTTTTGTTTTGTTTTTAGTTTAAACTTAAATATTAAACATTCAGGAGAATCCATGAGAGCCAAACGTTTCCTGGACGAGCACAACAGAAGAGCTCAACGCCGTGTTGACTTGAGCTACAACTGAAATGCCACATCTCATGAACAACTTTAACAAATAGATCAAATATTTTTCGATAAATGTTTTGATATTCAGTTTTGATTTCAGTTTGATTTTTCAGTTGTGATTTTATACCGTTGGATATGCATTTAAATCTAAAATTTTGCACAAACTTGGCAATAAGTTCTACAGGGTGCGCCATAATTATAGTAACGAAATAGGAACTGCAGAAAACACAAATCTTTTTCAGTAAGAACTTTTAGAAAACAATAACTTTTATTAACTTTAACAAGAACATTATGTAAACAACGATTATTGCTCAAAATGATCACCATTATCAGGAATACATTGGTTCAAACACTTTGGAAATTCATCGATAGCCTTTTGAACTGTGGTGATGGACAAATCATTCCAAGCCCTAATTAGTGCCCGTTTCAAAGAGTCTACCGATGTGTGGGACTTTGCACATGCCTTGCTCTCTAAGATCGACCAAATGGAATAGTCCAAAACGTTCAAATCGGGAGAATTTGAAGGCCATTCTTTTTCTTTTAGTTGTTCACATCGGTCCAGATGCAAAATAGCAAAACGTCTTTTTAGTTGTTCACATCGGTTCAAACATCTTTTTCATTTCATCGCTCAAAAAATGGCCTTTTATTAGTTTCCTGGCCTTGAATCCAGCTTTTTTGAGGATTCGTCGAACCGAAGTTGCTCCGATGCCAATAGCGGTGGCGATTTTCCGTGTCGAGTTCTTTGTGGTGGTTGCATTCCTCTTGAGTCTTGTGAAGACTTTTTTCGATTTGTCAAAGTGTTGGCTGTAGATGGGCGTCACTTTCCTTTGCGGTCTTCATTCGTTCCCGTTTCGTTGAAGCGTTTTGTAGCTCGGAAAACATTCTCTTTCTTCTCTTGAAAAAGTTGCGAAATTTCAGCAATTCGTTTTCCTTGCTAATGTAGGCGAATGATAGCCGGACGCAGATCCTTTTTGGATTTCATACCTGGAAAATAGTTGTAGAATTAAATATTGCAGAAAGTGAAAAATGAGTTAATTCGGGCGCGTTACCATAATTTTGGCGCACCCTGTACATTGTGCGTCTAGCAATTATTAAGCTTTTCTTATCTTTTGATCAATATCAATATTATCTTTTGATAAACTTTTTGATTAAAAGGAATTGGAAGGCGAAATCGTAGATATTGGCTTTGTCACGATGTGATGATGGATTGCTTTTGCTTTTCGATCATTTGACCGTCGCTAGAGAAAGAAAGAGAAACTGTGGTAAGCAAGGACGAGCGTATGCTTTGATCGAGCAATTTTTAGCAAATTCTATAGTTTAGATTAATCGACAAATACAGTTTAACAGTCAAAGACAATCATTTAACAAATCCAGTAACTCTGGATATTTTGGCTGGCCATTCAATCTGTTTCTCAACTCTTTTCCGGCACTTTCAATGAAAAAGTAAAGGCAAAAATAAGCTAAATGTACCTCTATGTGCTACCAATCTAAACCTAAAGCTTCATCCAAACATAGAACGAAAGTGAACTAGTTGGATATAACCAGGACTGGTTCTCAAAGCCATAAGCCATAATCTGGCCTGGCCTGGAATAGCCTGATTATGAGTTTGATCTGACCTAAAACTTGGCCCTAAATATAACCGGAGGGTATGCAAAAGAACGCTGGATATCCGAAACAAGAAAAAGACTGTTGAATTGGCAGCTTTTTGTGCTAAATAGGTAGAATGGGTAAAATATGATCATAAGAGACTGTTAGTGGCTCGTTTTTGTGGCTACAGTACCTCTCGAATGATACTCACCCGCCCACAGGCTTTGTTCATGCCATTACAAAGCCCCAAGGTGAACGATGGCAAAAGCCTTGACTAGTTTGACCCAAGAATTTTTCTAGAACAATGATTTGACTGATCGGGTGTCAGATTTTGGCATTTGTTTCCTCTTAATCTTTTGTCAGGGACCAGAATTGTAAATCTTGACCTTGTGTTTTTAGATGAACTTCTACAGAACAATAGCCAAAGTAAACCTTAGTATAAAAGGAATTCCCAATGCAGTAATAAAGACATCTTAACATGAAGACTTCTCAATTCTTTGTGATTTTCTTCATACTTTATATTTTGGAATCCAGTAAGTTCTAGTACTCAATGAGTTAATCAATTCAAATTCTAGGGATAACTTCAAGTGCCGGGATCGATGCCTTGGTGAGATTCTTCTGTAAAATTATCCTGTAAAAAATGACAAACTTCAGGAAAACTATCAACTTGGGCTTCAATTTTGTCCGATTCCCAAAACTGGTTCGACAATCACGCACACAATGCTTTGTGACATTCACAGAGAATACCGGGGAATCTTCTTTGAAAGGAAATATTCAAGCGATCTCGGTGGAGACAAGTGAGTTATTGGTTTTGTTCGGCAATACCGTAAGTCTTGCAGTTAGAATTGAAATTTAGTGATTGCAAATTGAATGACTGGTACCCAGAGCATCACAAAGCATTTTGGGCAAAGCGAAAAGTGCCACTGAAGTTCACTATAGTAAGAGATCCCATTGATCGATTTGTTTCATTGTACGGAAGCGCTTGCGAGTGAGTTTTAAGAGAAAACCCTTAAATGACAGCTTTCAAATTTTAGCCAACTCAAAATGTGTAAAGATCGTGATATTCACGAGTTTGCTCATTGGGTGAACAATATGCGGAAACAAAGGGGTGCTGCTGCTCGCAAGATAAGAGATGGAGAGGGACATGAGCTGTATCGATGGATCTTCTATCACGCTCTTCCACAAACAAGGTACGAACATAACCTTTTACAATTTACAGATAAAGTTTAGCTTTTGCAATCTGGTAGCTGATCGTGAAAGGTTTACAATAATTCGCTACAGCACTGATAAGCAGGCGATGTATGCGGATTTTCAGAAGTTGTTTAGTCGGGCTGGGATTCCGGAAAGGGTTTCAGAGAGGGTATGTGGTTCAAAAGTTAAGAAATAAGTTGATAAGTAATGAGCCTAATCAAACATTGTTTATCTTCGACTCTGATAAATATCATGGCTGATATCAAGAGCCAAAAGCTCAGAGTGAGATTCTTCTCTTTTATACCCATTTTTATAAAAAAACATGTGGGATCCGCCCATTCAACGCGTGGCGTTTGGTTTATGATTAATGTATGAAAGTCTTGTCCGCTTTAAAGTCCGCAAGTCTTGTCCGCTTGTCCGCTTTAAAGCTTACTTTTAGAAATGAATAATGAACAAATCGATCTATATTTTGTTTTATCAGAAACTCCCATTATTTATTGACAAATTGCTCTTTAAGAAATTCTTAAAAGCTGGCGTTAGTTCATTTTTTAAAGATGTGAAGTCAAGCAGTCAAAAACGAGAATAAACCACTCAATCTATGGTTTGTTTTATCAGAAATTTTCGATTTGAGCACTTTCCATCAGAGAAATCTATTTTGATGTTAAAAAATAGATAGAGAATAAAAAGTTATGGACAGATAGACAAATTTTAATAACATTTCACCAAGCCGTTTTTGTTCTACATTGTGAGGATTTTAGGAAAAACAAGAATTCTCATTCGGATTTGTTTCAAAGAATTCCCGAAGTCCCATTCGGATTTGCTCAAATTTGCCTAAAAATGAGCTAAAGAAAATAGTTAATCTTTTTTATTTAAAGCAAATCAGACATTGATCAGCTAATTATTCATTTCTAAATCAAAATTTCAAAAAAACGGACAAGCCTTCCGGCCAAACCAATATAAGATCTAGAGCTATAAGAATCATTTACAGAGCTTGATTATTTACCTTTAGGAACCACATTCTCGTAGCTTGATAACCACCCGTGTACACTTGAAAAATTTCAGGCTCTTCTTCATTTAAGCAAATCCAATACTTGGCATGCTTCATCCAACTCATCTCGAGCCGATGAACTAAAGGAAGCAATCTTGCAAAATGCAACAACTAACCAATTAATTCGAAATATCTATCAAGCGGATTATCAATATTTAGGTTTTGAGTAATTTATGTCTTCTTTCATATCGTATTTATTTGATTTATGAAATTTCCAGAAATAAACCAGTTTATTTAGTTTCTCACGTTGTTAACTGCTAGTTTGTACAGAAAAATGTGCTTATCTTTTGAGTTTTTCTGAATCAAACCTCGCAATTGACAATTTGTGTTTCGCCCTTTCGATCCACACGTCTTTCTTCAAAGACAAAGGATAAGTTCGTGAGAAGAAAATACCTTTCACTCATACAAACCCTGAGTGTACCTGAGCCTGAGTGTACACTATTACATGGGATCATCCATCTTCACGATATTTTGGTTTTCATACCCGTCTTGGGAAAGCCAAAGGATGATGGATAGTCATCATCTTTTTCTCATCAAAGCAAGCAAAAAGCGCAAAAGTTTAGCACCAAATGCACCGAGGCATTTTTGGCAATGATTATACGGTTCCAATCCATCTTCGAACAATTTAGACAAAAAAAACATCAACGTCTTAGGACTGGAAAAGCTAAAAGTTCGAACTGTCAGCGATCTTTCTTTGGCTTCTCTGAAGTTTTTGTTTAACTGTTTTGCTTTTATTACGATCTCAGAAAAGCTTGCGAAAAACATGATACAATCTCTCTATAACGGAAATCTATTTAGCGGAAAACTCTATATTACGGAATGGAATTTTGATCCCGGCCGACGCTAAGCTAGATATAACGGCACTCTATAACGCAAAATTTTTTTAGTCTCTTCCATTCCGTTATAGAGAGAGTCGACTGTATCTAATTTGCTCGCGGAACACTTGTGGCCATTTTGATTTTTGGATATGGGCTTTTGAATAAAATTTCAAGTTTTAATCAACTATTGTCAAAATTTTATTTGCAGAAATGCTTAAATCGTTTTTCTTGTGACCGTTTTTGTGCTAATTGTAGAAACCATTGTTCCCTGACTTTGTTTCTGCGGTAAATTGAATAGAATGGTGACCAAGCTGAAAATGAAACAACAATATTAAAAGAAATTTGGTACATGTGCTTCTTTGTATTGGGTTGTCCAGTTATGAATGCGCGTTTTTTACTATTTTGTAAATTTCTCAAGATACCGAAATCAAGAAAAAGATATATATGAATATTATTCGAAAGCTGAAGATCTCCTCTACATTTTGATATAAAACGTTTTTGAATTTGTCCAGCTTTTGGGAAAATTGACTGCACGGAAGAAGAGGTGACCAAAAAATGGAAGGGTGCCTTTGGATCAAGTTTTGGCTCCGCTCAAATTGAGTTAACCGTTTGATGTTTGGCCAATAGATATATCAATACAACATTTTTTAAAATATAACAATTTCAGAGCATCTTTTCTTTTCTGGGCGGTTATTTTACACCATAAAACTTGAGGAGTAGCTGAGCTAGAATGGGTTTTTTCGAAAACGACCCCTCCCTTTGTGCAGTCAATTTCCCAAAAAGTTGAATGAATTCAAAAACTTTTTCATTCCAAAATGTAGAGGAGATCTTCAGCTTTCGAATGATATATAACACTCATATACATCTGTTCGATATCTTGAGAGATTTGCAAAATAGTAAAAACGCGCATTCATAACTGGACAACCCAATAACTAGATTCATTGTTCTAACCTCGTCAAAGTGCATCCAAAGAAATGAATTCCCTCCCAGAAAAAGAAGGCTCGAATAGGAATGTCATCAAGGAAATCCTCGGCAACACTCCCAAGTAAATTCGCATCAAAAAGATTGGTTATTGTCCAGATAAAATTCGTTAACACAGTCTAAAAGAATTTGCTGTATAATCTGATGTTTTCAACTGCATTTTACTGTTTTCGTTTGATTCAAAATGCCTAAAATTGTCTCAAAAGTGACGAAGTTAGCAACAACTTTTCCTACACAAGTTCTTAAACAACTCAAGTTCTCAAAAAGCTTAAAATTATGTAAAAAATGTACCATGATTGTGAGTTTAATGAGCAGTTTTCCCTTTCGATCGTTGGAGTCTTGATTCTAAATCAACAGCTGTAATTTGAAATTTTGAAAAGGAAAAAGTAAGTTCCAGTTTAACCAATGATAACAAAAGTTCTCTACACCCACCAGTTTTCGTATTTTCCAAAGTAAAAATAAATCAGCTATAAAAGCGATTGCAATAAAGCCAACTGGTATAAATTGAAGAATTGGATCCAAAGTGTATAAGAAACGAGAACCAGTGAAATTTATGATTCTACCGAGATCAAGTGGGGAGAAAAAATAGCCTCCATAGCAGATATATCCTGTAGATTGTTGGATCACTGAAACACATTATATGGAAGCAAGATTTAGGTTTTGTTTAATTAATCACAGCATTAATTCAACTCACATCTCGCGATCTGTATTAATTTCATCGCTGTTGTGTAAGTGAAAACAAAGGTACAATAAGGTACAATGATTTTTTCAATTCTTTTGTAAAATCTTCCATCAAAGTAGACCGCAAAGATTCTGAAAAATTAGTAAACGTAGTGAAATTTGGTGAACGAATATCGTTTAATACCGAATGATTGAAAATCCATTATTGGTCATTCCCGATTTGTCGCTGAAGAGAGCTGTGAGAATTTGATTGATAAGAATGCCAGAGAGAAAGCCATCTGTTTTCACGCAACTCCATCTAAAACGATTGAAATAGGTAATTCTGATTCGAAACTGTACTGAGACATTATGGTATGTTGAGACTAAAGAAAGATAACACTTTCAAGAGAATAAACAATCAAACTAGGTAAAGTGTCTTGAATCAAGCCAAAGCTGAATCAATTTTATGTCTAACTCACGTAAGTACACACGAAGCTTGATAAAAATCATTGATAGCATATCCAATTTTGCAGCATTCATCAAAAATGCAAATAAACCTTGTGTTTTTCGATAGACTTGAGTTTCTCTTAAGCAAAAATATCGAGCAACAACTTAGAAAAGTGATTAGACATCCGACCTAAAGGGCAATTGATTGGTTGAACAATAAACAGACCAAAATAAAAAGTGTGACCACTGTAGTCTCGTATTTATTGTTGAGATTTGTGTGTATGGGGAGTCCGTTCCATTTGTAAGCCAACTTTTTGTTCATCAGTGCCATCATGAGGCCTTTGTTCTGAAAATAAGCTAAACTTAAACGTTGAAACCTTGCTTAACTTAATTCACTCTTAAATTAACTTAAACCTAATTTCATTTAGACTAGTAAGGTTTACCAAGGATATCAGGAGATTTGATAATTTTGGTTTTGGATGATTTTGATGATTCAAAATTGAGAATCAATTCTTTAACACAACTTTTCCTAGCTTCTGATGACGGATGGTAGTTTTCGAATTGTTAAAAGAAAAAGAGTCGTTATTGTAATACAAAGAGGGTTATTCGCAATGATGCAATGGCAAAGAAAAGCAAAGAAATACTTGTGGATTGCACGGAAACAATTTGCATAAAAGTTAAAGTACTACAGCTCAACCAATGTTACCTGTTCCACGCAATTCGTCGGATTGCTCTTGTTCGGATTGTTAAGAACTTCTTCATAATATTCATCATAATCATCAATAAAATAGTAATAGTAATAATAAAGATTTCCATAAACATCTTTAACCTTTTGTTTAATAAAATCTTTTTTCGTTTTGTTATGCATTTGTGAGATCAGGTTAAAATAATCCAAATGAAAATACCTAGTTTACAAGGGAACTTTGAATACTTCAAATTAAAGAGCTACATTTAGAATCCAACAATTATTTAGAAACACAGGTTACAAAATTACCCAAATTATCACAAATTTTTGAGTACGCTGAGTTCTAGCAGCAAAAAAAGCGAATTCTAGAACTTTTCAAAAAGTTTCAAAGCTTGCAAAGTCATTTTTTATTCTCTCAATTCATCAAATCTCTCAAAACAATCAAGAAAAATAAAAACAAAATACGGTATTGTGGTATTATCGATGAATTGCATAAGTCACCCGTACAACAGTAAAGATCTCCATCTGGTGTTTTGGGGTTGCCCGCTTTCTAAACCTACTCAACGTAGTCAAGTTTTCCCTAGCAAGTCTAGCTAAATTGTTGAGTCGATAACTTTGCGATTGAACTTATTTTGAGAAAATACATCTTTTAAAAAGAACTTACCGTGCATGTTTGAGAGACAGGATATTGATCACCACACCCGCAACCCCAATGAGTCTCAAAATAGCTGCCTTTCTGAGATTTAAACTCGGGTGTTTGAAATGAGCAAGGGAACGATTGACTTTTACTCATATTTTTCGGAAAGAACCTACTTGAACCACGTGAATTGGCTCAATTATCTTTCCACAAAAGCCACATTCTGTCGAGCAGTTCACTGACTTCTGAAAGTGACTGATGAACCGATTCAAGCTAGCTTTTGTTAAGTGACCAACTTTTTTGCCAATCAATTTTAGTAAAAGTAACGTTTAAACTTGTTTAGCTAAGTAATAGCTTTTACTGAAACAAACTTTTCTTTTCTTTTTTTACTTTTCTTTCCTGGTGAAACTGATATAAATTGGCCTATAAGCTTTGTAGATATCTAGATAAAAGAGAATTTTATTAAAATTATTAACTTTATTGTTAAGAGTCACTTTTAAACTTCTATAGGTAGATAATAGCTTTTCAAATTTTACCGAATCATCACCGTGATGTTGGGTTTCGTGAAAATCAAAATGACATTGCAGAGCATAAGATAATGAAAGACACAAAGAAATCAATAATACAGCCATTGAATAAAAATTCGATTCTTACTTTTTAAATGAGTTCAATGTCTTTCTTGGCGGGGTGTGAAATCTTTTTGTGTTCCTATTTCTATTCGGAGAGAGGCTTTGGTGATAACACATGTAATTGATTAGTTTACGCAATGGTAGTGACAAAATGATCAAAACTTGAGAAAACCGATCAGATTTTCGAGGTTCTTTCCGAAAAAAGGGTTATCAGAAAAGTCCAAACATTCAGAATTCGAAAAGAAAATGTGATTTCAAAAGTTTGTGAGCAAAAACTCTGCGAAGATCTTTTCAATCAAAGTCATGCCAAAGCCAATGGCTTTCAATTAGCTTTTATCTGGAATTTCAAGCTTACAATTTGCTTTAATTTGGCTGAAAACCTTGGTTTCAGGCTGGAAATTGTCAATCAATGCCAACATTGTTCTTTTTATTCTTGAGCTGAACAACATATGGTTTTTAATGTGTGTTAGCCTTATTGGAATTGCTAATTCGTGATACGAAACGCTCTTTGAGAAGCTGAAAACAAAAATATCTAATAATATTGTTATCATTCTTTGTCTATTCACTCACCTGATAAAATTGAACGAAAAGATTTCGATAGAACTTTGTCACAAAAAGAACGATGTGAAAGAAAATAGCCGGAAGAGTGGTGGTCATTAGTGAAAAAGTGGTGGTCATTAGTGCATTTGATAAAAATATTTCTAAAACGGAAAATCGTGTAAATGGAGTTTTAAATAGCTACTTGTTTGCGAATCCGTACAAGCAAATATTGAGAAAAAATAGAAAAATATAGGTAGAAAACCGAACGTTGCCAAAATAATGCATAAATATTTACTTTGCAAGTGAAAGACAAAGTAGCCGTCATTGACAGGGAACATATCCTGAAAATATTTTTGAAAATGCAAAGAAACATTTAAGTTCACAAGTCTCAGTTACTTACGATAATGAAACATTCTGAACGTTTTGCGTTTTAATTTCAATTTTTGTGTGTTGTGGATCTTCTTGTTACGCTTTATAGAACTATTAAATGAAATTTTTCCTTTCGCAAACTTGAGATTATTTTAAAAGTTTTGGAAAAAAGTATTGACCACACAAATACAACGATAGTTTTCAGTATTTAGTCGGTCCTCCCTCAGCTTTAATGATTTTCTGCATTCTTTCAACCAATTTATCAAGAAACAGCGGCGATATTGATTTCCAAATTTCTTGAACCTTGTCCCAAAGCTCATCTCTCGAAGATGCCCGAAATCCCTTCAGTTCTCGTTTCACATGAGCCCACAAGTGTTCGATTGGGTTACAATCAGGTGAATATGGCGGAGTATCGAGAAGATACACATTGTTGAGGCGAAACCAGCCCGGAAGACGGACAAAGCAGCCTGCCGAAACTTGAGATGACGTCCCATCATCAATCCACTTTTATTTTTGGGGTCATTGTCCAGCATGAATAGCCAGGCTGGACCCATCATTATTCGAGCATGTGGCAGCATCGATGACTGAAGTATATCCGCGTATTTGACCGCATCCATTGTTCCATCGATACAAACGAGAGGAAACTATCCTGGTTTCGACTGTCCAGAAAAGCATCCCCAACACATTATCCCAACTCCACCAAATTTGACTGTCGGTTGAATATGCTTCAACTTATATCGTGCTCCCGGTGGTCTCTTGATCATAAAATCACCGTTTGGGTTGAATAGCTCGGACTTGACTTCATCACTCCAAATCACACTTCGGCAAGTCTCGACTTTCTAGTGTTGATGCTCCAATGCGAAACTGTAAACAGAGACGCCGATTTTTGAGAGACACCAAGGGCTTTCGCGTTGGCCGTCGTGAGAACAATTCGCGTGTTTTGAGACGATTTCGGGCTGTTCAAGCAGTAACATCAACTCCAAACTCGTCTTGCAGGAACAACCTTCCATCGGTGGCCGTGCGACTCGAAGGGGAAAAGTGATTTTTTTTTTTGTACAAGGCCCAGTCCCGTCATTGTTTTGCGTGGGCGTCCACTCCTCGTCTTCCTGTGCACATTTCCCTCCTTTCGCAAACTCGTCGAACTGTCCTTTTTGGGACGCGAAACACATTCTCGACTTGCGGACGACCCCTTCACGGGGACGGACAAGCCCTTGATCGGAGGCCAATACTCGTTTGGCGACACACCAAAATAATAAATTCAACACTTTGAAAAATAGAAGAAAAGCAAAAATTAACATAAAAAACTAGAGCGGTCAATACTTTTTTCCACCCAAAAATCAGAAGTTTTTTCCTTTTGTTCCAAAAATTTTAAAATAAAATAGTCTAAAGTTTGCGAAAGGAAAAATTCTATTTAAGTTCAATCGTCTTCGAATGTACCAGCAAAGGGAAGAATTGGCTGATATTTATTCTTTAAATATTCATTTAATAAATAAAACACAACATAAATGATTAGCATTAATGAATATGAGCAGAAAAGAGATCAAATAAGGCTTTGTCTGCGCATTATTCACCCGACTTATCATTGTTAGTATCTTCCAAATAATCAGTATAATCACTCAAAAAAATGCTCATCATCCAACGGCAATAATCGGAATCTTCTTTCAGAGCATTCGTCGTAGCAAAGGTATTCTGATCAAAGGTTGATCGACTGTGACTGATTTGTAAATTGAGACCATCCAAGCCCAAGAGTTGGCCAATTCTCTCGAGTGCTACATCCAATGGTGGAGTCTTTGTGACCTGAAACAACGTCCTTGTTATTATGCATTAGATTTTGAACTTAAGCAAGATTTGATCATATGCTAGATAAACCAAGTCTTGACCCTTTCTTAAAGCAATTTCCGGCAGAACCAAATACTTGAAAAATAAAATGAACTTGGACTCAAGAACTAAAAGCTTATGGCCAATTTAAAGTTATTCGGGGATTAGCGACCGAGTTATCCGGTGTACTACCCTTTTTGGCCTTTTTCCAAGGCCAAAAGTCGAGTTTTTAACAATTTTGCAGCCCGATTTTAGAAAGGTTTTTGTTGGTAACCTTTTAATAAAACAAATAGTTTCTAAAAGCTGATATTCTAAGCTATCTAAATATTATTATTAAAATTTCCTGATCTGGCAAGTTTATGGGGCTTAAAAATGAGCGGCAAAATTTTCAAAAACTCGACCCCCCCGAACCGAGACCGAGTTTGACCCTAGGACTACATTATTCTAGTTTATGTGGTGTTGTACGTTCCTCTGGCCGTTTTTGTTTGGCCGGCGGAAAAAATTGTCTTCGCGCGGTCTTCTTGCTATACATAACTTGGTCGCCAAATCGCCGAATAGCTTTATAATTTTGGCATTAAGCTTGTAAGATTTTGAGAATTTAAAATTTGATTCAAATATACTGATTCTACGCTGAGATATTAGCAATTTAAGAAAGGGTCAAGACTTAGTTTACAACCTAATAGAAACAGTCAGTAAAGTAGTGTTTTTAAGTCAAAGGCTTGTTTAACCTGAATTCTTTGTTGATACTTCTCATAGCCGGCTTGATTCTTGTAAACAGTGCTGATCGTGGTCTTTCCGGTTCCCTCCCTCACCACACACATTTCATCATTTGGGAGATAATAGGTCTTTTGATGGATGACTTCTTGAACACCATTCTGAAAACGATTTATTGACCATAAGCTTTCATAGTTTAAGTCTAAGTTTTTGAACAGAATCATTCCTAGAGCGAAATCTCCAAACCAAACCAGGACCAGAAAGAAACCCAGAAAGAAAAGGGTAAACCAATGGGATAAGGCTTGGACTTGGTTTTTGAAACCCTACCGCCATTGGAACTCACCTGGGCCATCATATTCATCTCACAAACATCAACCAGTTTGCCTTGATTGACAACTTTACTTGGAAGCTCTCCTAGATAGAATTGAAGAGAGCAATGAGTCATGAACTCTTCTCCATGTTTCCGGTAGTGATAAAGTGCCAGATAATCATCGACGAACTTCAATTGCTTCCTTGCCACGATATTTCCAATCTTTTTGACATCAATGTTGATGTCGTTCAAAAAGCGTGAAAAGGTGCTTGGATCGTTGAAATTCAGCCGTCGTCCGGCTAGAAAAAGAAAAAGTTTTTGCTTACAAAGTTAAGATTGTCAAATCTTGTTAGTAAACTGGTTAAAACAGATTTCAAAACTCACACTTTCTCTCAGCCGCCACCACTTCCACAAGAGACATAAATTTTCCAGGTTCGGTTTCCGGAATACCCAATTGCTCGGCCAATCTCTCCGCGATTCTCACCGTATCTCTATCATAACCAGCCGCTCCTTCAAACACATTATTGACTCTGGCTTGGTCTCTTGGAGACATGTTCTTCAAATATTTGTGTGCTTCGTGATCATTTCCCAGACATATTTTCAATTGGTTCCTCTTGCTGATTTTCGCCAATCCTTGCACGTCTTGAACAGCGAAGTCAGTTCTAAATAAAAAAGTAAATGAACACTTTTGTAAACCATTGCAAATTTTGTCTTAAAAATAGCTCAACTATTCTAACACCTTATTCTAATTGTTCAAGATTAAAGCTTTTACAATAGTTCGATAAAGTTTTTACCGGTGATTGGGGTTTGTTCGTTGAGTATACCCCTTTCCGTCTGTTAGCAATACAGTACGCCCTTTGCGGCCACCAATCTTCATGTCAAAGCCTTGAGTTTTTGAAAAGAAACAATTCGGATCCTCCATTCGATTCAATGTTCGAACAACCTTTGACTTTGCTTGTATGCCCCCCTCACCTTTATTTGCATCAACGAACTTTTGAAATGATTGTTTTGCCTGTGCATCAGTCATTTGATTTGCGATTTCCCCGATTCTTTGTTCTTGAAACTTGTTGATGACTCCGGCAGCGGTTTTTGGTTGCATCAAAGTGTTTGTGAAAAAGAGAGTGCTGATCGAGAACTGCAATAAATCCAAAGCAGTGAGCTCTTTCTTCAACGCTTTCTCCACCAAATTCACAACATTCATCAAGAAGAAAAATGAGTCAATTGAAAGAGAAGTGATCATAAGTGATGTGGCCAAAAGTCTTTGTGATTGAGTGAAAATTCGTCCTTGCGCCGCACCAGCAGCTAGACGAGCATTAGCTAGAGCAGTCACGAAGTGAAGAGGAGCTGCCAGAATGGATAACAGCAAAACAATACTCTCCAAATCAGTAAGACTTTCATTATGATTGTATTTGTCAACAAGTCTTTGCCCAGCTCTCCCCAATCCATAGACTGCACTTGTGCCGGTTGTTCCCAATAAGATTGGACCACTGATGAATCCAGCTGGGGTGAATAGAGAGACCAAACCAACTCCGATTCCAACTGTGGTAATCGTGACGTCGAAAATTCTTCCAATTCTTGCACTCAAGTCACACGCTGGGGTTGCTCCAAATTGAAGTGATGGGTCTTTCTCGGGATCAAAGTCGAATTGATTGTTTTCTGAGCAGCTGTAGAATCCATACTTCGGGAAACAGTATTTGAGCATTGGCAATCGATTTTGCGTTTTCCAGTCCTCCCAATTTTCATACACTCGACACATCGTATCAATGAATCTCATGTGGTGACTGTGGTTGACTTTTTGCCATAAGAGTGAGAAAATCGGAACAGGGAATTCTTTGTCACCTTCTTTACAAAAAATGAATCTGAAACCGACCATGAACTGTTTTTCGGGAGCTTTCAGCCAGACTTCATGAATAGTTTTGTAGATTTTCGCTGCAGTTTCTCTTTGCTCATTCGTGTAAGCATCTTCAATTTTCTCCTTCTCTTCTTGTGGTGGGCCGAAAAGAGCAAAACAGATTTTGATTATTCGCAAGCTTTCACTCAAATCCGAGACATCGTGAAATTGAGAACCATCGAATTGAAGGTAGTAGAATTTCTGTGATTGGGCGGCCTTTTCTTTCCATTTCTTCACATCGTCTTGATCCCATGTTGACAAGTATTCACCGCCAAGAGTGTTACCCATTTGTCTGAAATTTATTTATTTAGTAACAAAATCAGAACTCAAATCAAGCAGGAAGCAGTAACGTATTACGGTTTCAAACATTTAAATTCTGGGTCGAAATCTTACCCAAACCGCTAAATCTTTTAATTGAGAAACAATAATTCCAAATGATTTGTCAAAACAAGAGGGATAACAAGACGATTCGCGGCTGGGTTGGATTGACTGGTGTTTATAGAGACAAGGAGTTTAGATTTTTAATAACTTTATCGGTGATATGAAAGATACGGGTCCGAAGACCAACAAAGTTGAAAAACCGGAAAAAATACAGAAACACTAAAACTTTAACAATTTTACAAGAAACCGGGAAGAAGGGGTGAAAACAATAAAAGGAGGAGGGAAATTTTAACAATAAACAGAATTTTATAAGGGGATAAAGAAAGGGGAACATACACATGCAAAAGACACGGCGAAGCACCGGACCAGGCAACGATTCTTTAAAGGAGTGAATTGTGAATGGATGGGACTTCCTTTTATAGAGGGAAAGGGGGACGCCATCTCGGGTACGGTAGCTTAGGTGTATTTTATAATTTACAGTTGGAAAGTTGCCAACCCGTACTCGAAATGCGGCAATTAGGATTTTACTAACAAGGGAACCTTCCCAAGTTACCCGCGAGTTATAATATGAGATAAGTGCCAAAAGAAAGGCCTGCAAATGTACGTTCAGAAACTGTTTTCAAAAACCCCTAATCGGCAAAACGCACAAAGTTACAACCATTTAAATTTCGAAAACATGAAGGCTTTTCTTGAATTTTTGGCACACTGATTTTTACCGGCGGAAAGGCTTTCCATCCGCCATCTCAAAAGTCAGCTCGTAGCCTAGTGGTTAGTGGGCCTGCGTTCGGAACTCTTTGATCTTGGTTCGGATCCACTAGCTGTCAAACTTTTTGATTATTATAAAATTGTATAATGTTATTTTCTAATGCTATCTAATGATTGACAATTTATTTAAAAGAAAGTAAGCAAAAAATTAAAAATCAAGGGTAATTAGCAATCAAATGAGCAAAAATGAACAACCTGAAATGCACAATTAGAACACTAAGTTTAAGAGCAATGCGCACAGAGCATGAAATTAATATTATTGCATCCGTTTTCTTCACAATCGCGCTTATTTGTCTTGTTAATGAGATACGCCGTCGGAGTTTCCCGAATGTTGAGGGATGTGTCCTGCTCGGAGCCATGAATATTGACGAAACTTAAAAAATACTGGAGCTTTAAGCTGCTCACACACAACCGAAAGAACTTTAATGATATTGTCTCGCTTGCTGATCTTGAAATCCGGTTTGCTGGCTCGAATGTGATCGTGAATTTTTCCATTACGCCTTTAAATTGTTGAAAGAAGTAAACATCCAATGGTTCAACGAGTCCTGTACACCCCGCTTAAACTCGCCTTGTCCGTACTTGTGGAGTATCCGGGGGGGGGATTTACTCTTACTAAAGTTACCCGAGCCATAGACGTCTTGGTGCATCCTAAAAATTCATGCGTAATTAGTAATAGCAATTTCGAATACAATCCTATAAAAAGCTACTCACTTCTGCGCTTTATCCCAGCAATTCAACCACAAATGACGACAATGGACCTGGTCCAATCCAGAATTGTGAAGGGCAAAGTTGCAAAAATGTGCAAGGGAATTATGCGACTTCAAATCGATGTTCCCACATAAGAGATAGAGTTGCTTAACGGCGTACACCGCCGCGAACCAAATCTTTTCTGCAGATTGGACAAGGTCCGGCGGCGACCTGGACCAGTAGAAACGAGCCTTCTCCATAAAAGTGGTGGCCGTGTACTTCTCCATTTCTTGCTAAAATACATTAATTATGAAACAAAGGTGCAAACAATGTATTGAAAATTACCGTAAAAACTCTAATAGAAGAGCCCTCTATAGGAGCGTCGCGTAGTCTAGGTTTACTCTCAAAAAAGCGCTCATATCTCGGCACCAACACGTTTGTTTCTGCGCGCTTAGGTATCAAATTAAAGTACTAAAGTATCAAATTAAGAATGGGTGATTTTTTGAGATGATTGAAAATCGCTGAAAGTCGGCTCTTTTTTGCCATTTTTCAATCAATTTTTTCTAAGCGCTGGCTAATGCTAAAAATATGTGCTATATCTCAAAAAATCACCCATTCTTTCTACTTTAATTTGATACCTAAGCGGGCAGAAACAAACGTGTTGGTGTCGAGATATGAGCGCTTGTTTGAGAGTAAATCTAGACTACGCGACGCTCCTATAGAGGGCTCTTCTATTAGAGTTTTTACGGTAAATTAAAACTTACTCTACTAACGAGACTCCACTCGTTCAAATCCACCAATTTGTCCTCATCCTTTAACGTCTTTAACTCTTCGGGATTACCACACCACTTGAAATTAGGATTCATTCTGAAAAAGATATATAATTCACTCAAGAATTAAATTACATGAAAGAAAAAGGTTACCCAGATTACGCCTAAAAGGCATTTCGCCTAACGCATTTTGCTTCACGATGGCGCAAGAAAGCGAAGCTTGCGCCATGCGTTCAAAACAAAGCTTGCGCTGGCGTTAGGCAAAATGCGTCAAGCGAAATGTCTTTTAGGCAAAATGGGAGGGGGGGGAGCAAACAAAGAAAACGTGTTTTCACAAAAGGCGAGAAAAAAGCTTGTATCACTTTGCCAAAAAATCAATTAGGAGTTGTGGATTCGGCGGGGTGGTGGGGAATTTCGGCTTTCCTAGAAACGCCTTTTATATGTTACGTCTGAATCCGAACACAAACAGCCAAAGCTGCGTCCCGGTACTTGTGGAGTATCCGGGGGTCTTTCAATATCCGGGGTGGTAAAATTTTAAGATCCGGGGTAAACTTTCAAAAACCAACCAAATGCCCAAAAATGTTTTTTTTGTTAATATGGTTTTGCCGCTGTTTGCGTGTGGTAACTAAATTTTATAACTATACCAGCAACGAATAAACAAGATGCACGAGTAATGCAAGAACATAAACATAAACCAAACATAATAATTCAATAAATTTGTGAAGTACAACAGTGACTATTTGTAACAATACTACTTGTAAAAATCTATCGAATTTACTTCTAGGCCAGGAGGCCAAATATCAACATCCAAATATCAACAAATATCAACTCAATCCGAAAACCTTCCGTAGCCTTTCACCGCTTCAACTTCTTCAAGCAAAAAGTGAAATACTCAAAGAAATGAGTCAGTTTTAGCTGTTAATTTATAGGCATTAACTATTGAAAAGCCCAAGTAGAACATTTCATTTCAAACAGCCATTTCTACTCGCATTACGCCACTGAAATTTTTGGCCCCGACATTACTCCAAAACTGGAACTTGAGGTTTATCTATAATGCTTATTTAACAATCAAACTTTAGTTAACTACTTATGAGGCAATTGTAACTTCGGGTGTTGCTAGCAACGTTTCTTTGCCTTATTTTTCGATAATGCAACAAGAGAATCTCCCAAATCTTCACAAGCAAGGTTTTCTGTGCCCTGTTCCTGGCTCGTCGGTCTCCGTTGAACGACTATTCAGGTTTATTTTATCAAAAAATGCATAATATTCTTGTATTTAGTCGGCTTGGTTTTTTGATTGATTATTATATTATTATTATTATTTATTCTTGCTTGATCCGATTGGGAAGCCGTGTCTCTTCGATGAAAGCGACGTTGATGGAGATTCGGACGCTGAAACTATCACTTAAAATTGTTGTTCCCGTTGTTTGTTGAAAATTTTCGTTTTTGTTTTGCAGTTTACATGTTTTGTTACTTTTTTAAGAATAAATATAAACTTTCTGTATGTGCATCTGGGCTCTATCTGAAAAGTATCAGAAACATTCGTTACAAATTGCGTCGATAAATTCGAAAAACGATTAAAAAAGATAAGATGGACAAGGGGGGCACTTTTGGAAAGTACCGCCCCTCCCCCGGGGGACACTGCGGGGACACCTCAGGGAGACACTGGGGGCGGTACTCTGAAAGTATATGTATTAGACATGGGCAGATTCCGTCCCGAACCTAATTCCATCTTCGTTTTCTTGGCAGTTCCTTGACCGATTGATCTGAAAACTTGTCTACAGGTAGAGCTCGGCATTAACTGCTTGCAGACAAAATTTCAGATCAATCGATCAAGGAGCAACCAAGAAAACGAAGGTGGAATTAAGTTCGAGACGTAATTTGGCCATATCTAATGTGTATACAACACAGATAGAAAAACGTAGATATTCTAAATTACAGTTATCAAAGAAACGGTAATAATATCATCTTACACCAGACTTTATAGTCGCCAGAAAACAGATGCTTTTTGGGGAGTCGGGCTCCTGTTTTGGGATTTCCTCTAAAAATGCGGAGTAATTTCTGCAAGTGAAGAGTAAAGTGAAGATTTTAATAACCTACCTAATACCAAGTAGAAGTTTGTTTGTTTGGTTGATTGATCGCTAGCAAAAACGCCACAATCACAGAAATCAGCGTGAATGCTAGGAAAAGAAGTAAAATTCAACGCATTTTGGATGAGCGAATCCTGGTTTGTCAGAATCTGAATCACAGAGCTTTTATAGCTCCGGCGGATTCCCTCAAAAAGTTGTTCAAAACACCGAAAATCTTGTTTGGCTTCAGTGTTGTTGTTATCTTCCAGGCAGAAATCCTTGGGTGGAACCATTAGATCAAAATTTCTGGCCAACAACACGTAATTATCGCTTCAAAAAAATCGGAAAATGGAAAAAACAGATTGCACCTTCTAAAAGTGTTAAGGGTTGTTGATCGAAAATTTCGGGTTTCAATGTCTTTTTTCATTCCAATGACGAGCCAATTTGGAAAATTCGTACAAAAAGTTTATGAACAATTTGCCCGTTCTGTTGGCCAAACTCTTATTGCATCTTTAGCAATGGATTTATTTGAAAAGGGGATTTATTTCGTTGATGAAGCTTTGTTTTCCCTTTTCGAATTGTCAAAACACATTGTTCGTGTCCTTGAAAGGGACGCGTTCAAAATGGTCAAGGTCGAGAAAAAAATTAGTGAGAAACTCTGCAAAAACCACGATAAAGCAGAAAAAGATATTGTTGGGAATGCCAACCGGGCATGGTGACCAAATGACACGAGCAATGTGTTTTGACAATTCGAAAATTTGACAATACTATTCTACGCAGAATTTGACGCTGATTCCGCATCTGCTTCCGATTTTTGCACTAAATAGCACTCTGTCAAAAGGGCACTTTCTTTTCTTCAAAACCACTTTTTCTGGGGTAGTTTTATGCGTCAATTCTAAAAAACACAACGAAAGCTTGGGAAAAGGCGTTTTAAGCTGACTTTCGGGGCTTCAAAGTGCGCGCTTCTATAGTGTACTTCACTTGGAAGTCCAAGCTATCGACTATTGGGTCGTCTTTTAAGGTCAAAACTAGGGCCCAAACCATTTTCAACCACTAAATATTCATTTTCTAATTTAAATTGACTGGTAGAGGTAAAGCACACTGAAAAAATATTTTTGAGGTTTTGACTCATGGGGGGACCACATGGTCGAAATTTTAAAAAAAATTTTTTTTATTTTGATCCAATTTAATCAGAAACGTAATCAGTAGGTTAAATCATGCCAGAAGAAGTGTTTTTAACTTTAAAGATGTTTTGAGGGACCATTTTTAGACCTCTTCCCTGGATTTTTTCGATTTTAATGATGGTTGTTTAATGTTAATAGTTACTAGGTTGGTGCAAAAGAAATTTTTTTTTTTTGCAAACATTAAATTCAATCAAAATTCCTTTAGGTAACAATTTATTCGAAACAATAAGCACCATCGTTATCTATAACATCCCTCCAACGTTGCTTTAGCTTGCGGATCTCCTTATCGAAGAACTCTTGATTCTGTGCTTGAAAGTAGTTGGTCAGCCAAATTTCGACTTCTCGCGTATTCTTAAACTGGCAATTCGCAAGGGAACGTTGCATCGATCTGAAGAGGTGAAAATCAGATGGTGATAAGTCTGGACTATATAGCGCATGCGGTAAGACCTTCCATTTTACTTCTTCTAACTCCATATAAGCAGCTTTTGCTGTGCGAGCGGGCGCGTTGTCACGGAGAAAATTGACAGTCGAGGGATTTAAAGCCGTTGGTTTAAAATTTGGTCAACCTTCTTGAGATGTAAGCAACCTTAGAGATGTTGTTTCGTGTTGTTTGCATTGGATCGGCTTCAATAAGTTGTTCCAATTCATTATTATCGATGGCTGCGGAGCGATGTCCATGTGATTCGCCTTCAAGAGATTCAATACCTTCTCGGAATCGGGCAAACCAGAGCTGGCAGGATCTTTCGGTCCAAATCGTAAGGGCAGCCGGTCGTGGATTTCTTCTCGAGTTGGCTTCATTCGATCGACTGCAACTCTCTTCTCGTGTCAATTCCTCAAAAATGAATATTGGTGCAAGAAAGCAGAAAGTTTTAGCATGAAAAAGAAAAAAGATTAATACAAAACGTTGTGTTGTGAGCGAGTACTGATCAAAACCAAAATCTCTGGGTTTCTATGGGATAATCTAATAGAAAGGTCGGCTTGCCGGAAATGCCATAAAACAGGTGCTTTTTGGGGAGTCGCAACTCCCCAAAAAGCTCCTCATTTTTAGACAAAACCACAAGACGGATTTTTATGAAGCTATTATTTTTGAAATCAGCGCATTTTTTTGGTCTAGAAAACGCAAATGGCAGTTATTTTTAACAGGGAACGCATTTTTCGATACATTTCGCGCGGATGTGAGTCGGGCTCTTTTTTTGGAATTTCCTCTAAAAATGCGGAGAAATTTCTGCAAGTGAAGAGTGAAGTGAAGATTTTGAATAATCTACCTAATACCAAGAGAAAGTTTATTCTTTGTTTGATTGATCGTTAGCAAAAACTTACGCCACAATCACCGAAATCAGCGCGAATGCTAGGAAAAGAAGTAAGATTGAACGTATTTTGAATCAGTGAATCTTCGTTTATTATAATTTTATTTATCAAACTTATATAGCATTCCCCAAAGTTGTTCAAAACACCAAAAACCTTGTATGGTTCCAGTGTTGTTGTTATCCTCAAGGCAGAAATCCTTGGGTGGAGCCATTAGATCAAAAAATTCCGGCCAACAACACGTAGTTAATTTGAAATTTGAGAAAAATGTAATATATATTGAATTTGTTTTATGTAAAAGAATTGGAATGCAAATTTATTTGAATTGAACCGAAAATCGGCCAAAAGTTTTTTGTATGTGCAGAGTGTGCCCTTCTTAATCATCGCTATCGTCATCTCTAAAAGAGTTCGAAAATAAAAACGCTTTACAAATGATCGCTAAACAACTTTATTTTCGCTAGTTACTGTTTTCACGAACCTTGCTTTACGACGAAGAGCGCGACGAACACGTTCAGCATCCGTATCAGCATCTCTGCAAATTGAGACTCACATACGTTGAAATACAATTTCTATTGTCAAAATCGATCAGTAAGATTTAAGAAAAACAATTCTTCCATCATTCTCAGCCAACCCCTTCTCATTACATTTTTTTTTTGACATTTTTTTGATACTACTATTAAAAACAATTCTTACGTTGAGCGTTCCCGTTGAGCTACATGCTCATCGCCGTCACGGCGTTCACGTTGAGCTCCTGCCTCCTTGTCGTCACGGCGTTCACGTTGAGCTACAGGCTCATCGCCGTCACGGCGTTCACGTTGAGCTACATGCTCATCGCCGTCACGGCGTTCACGTTGAGCTCCGGCCTCCTTGTCGTCACGGCGTTCACGTTGAGCTACATGCTCATCGCCGTCACGGCGTTCACGTTGAGCTCCGGCCTCCTTGTCGTCACGGCGTTCACGTTGAGCTCCTGCCTCCTTGTCGTCACGGCGTTCACGTTGAGCTCCGGCCTCCTTGTCGTCACGGCGTTCACGTTGAGCTAGATGCTCATCGCCGTCACGGCGTTCACGTTGAGCTCCGGCCTCCTTGTCGTCACGGCGTTCACGTGGAGCTACATGCTCATCGCCGTCACGGCGTTCACGTTGAGCTAGATGCTCATCGCCGTCACGGCGTTCACGTTGAGCTCCTGCCTCCTTGTCGTCACGGCGTTCACGTGGAGCTACCTGCTCATTGCCGTCACGGCGTTCACGTTGAGCTCCGGCCTCCTTGTCGTCACGGCGTTCACGTTGAGCTCCTGCCTCCTTGTCGTCACGGCGTTCACGTTGAGCTCCGGCCTCCTTGTCGTCACGGCGTTCACGTTGAGCTCCGGCCTCCTCGCCGTCACGGCGTTCACGTTGAGCTCCGGCCTCCTTGTCGTCACGGCGTTCACGTTGAGCTCCCTGCCTCATCGCCGTCACGGCGTTCACGTTGAGCTCCTGCCTCCTTGTCGTCACGGCGTTCACGTTGAGCTCCTGCCTCCTTGTCGTCACGGCGTTCACGTTGAGCTCCTGCCTCCTTGTCGTCACGGCGTTCACGTTGAGCTACATGCTCATCGCCGTCACGGCGTTCACGTTGAGCTCCGGCCTCCTTGTCGTCACGGCGTTCACGTTGAGCTAGATGCTCATCACCGTCACGGCGTCCACGTTGAGCTCCGATCTCCTTGTCGTCACGGCGTTCACGTTGAGCTAGATGCTCATCGCCGTCACGGCGTTCACGTTGAGCTCCGGCCTCCTTGTCGTCACGGCGTTCACGTGGAGCTACATGCTCATCGCCGTCACGGCGTTCACGTTGAGCTCCTGCCTCCTTGTCGTCACGGCGTTCACGTTGAGCTCCTGCCTCCTTGTCGTCACGGCGTTCACGTTGAGCTCCTGCCTCCTTGTCGTCACGGCGTTCACGTTGAGCTACATGCTCATCGCCGTCACGGCGTTCACGTTGAGCTCCTGCCTCCTTGTCGTCACGGCGTTCACGTTGAGCTCCTGCCTCCTTGTCGTCACGGCGTTCACGTTGAGCTACATGCCTCATTGCCGTCACGGCGTTCACGTTGAGCTAGATGCCTCCTCGCCGTCACGGCGTTCACGTTGAGCTCCGGTCTCCTTGTCGTCACGGCGTTCACGTTGAGCTAGATGCTCATCGCCGTCACGGCGTTCACGTTGAGCTCCTGCCTCCTTGTCGTCACGGCGTTCACGTTGAGCTCCTGCCTCCTTGTCGTCACGGCGTTCACGTTGAGCTCCTGCCTCCTTGTCGTCACGGCGTCCACGTTGAGCTACATGCTCATCGCCGTCACGGCGTTCACGTTGAGCTCCTGCCTCCTTGTCGTCACGGCGTTCACGTTGAGCTAGCTGCTCCTCGCCGTCACGGCGTTCACGTTGAGCTCCGGCCTCCTTGTCGTCACGGCGTTCACGTTGAGCTAGATGCTCATCGCCGTCACGGCGTTCACGTTGAGCTCCGGCCTCCTTGTCGTCACGGCGTTCACGTGGAGCTACATGCTCATCGCCGTCACGGCGTTCACGTTGAGCTCCTGCCTCCTTGTCGTCACGGCGTTCACGTTGAGCTCCGGCCTCCTTGTCGTCACGGCGTTCACGTTGAGCTACATGCTCATCGCCGTCACGGCGTTCACGTTGAGCTCCGGCCTCCTTGTCGTCACGGCGTTCACGTTGAGCTCCTGCCTCCTTGTCGTCACGGCGTTCACGTTGAGCTACATGCTCATCGCCGTCACGGCGTTCACGTTGAGCTCCTGCCTCCTTGTCGTCACGGCGTTCACGTTGAGCTCCGGCCTCCTTGTCGTCACGGCGTTCACGTTGAGCTACATGCTCATCGCCGTCACGGCGTTCACGTGGAGCTACATGCTCATCGCCGTCACGACGTTCACGTTGAGCTAGATGCTCATCGCCGTCACGGCGTTCACGTTGAGCTCCTGCCTCCTTGTCGTCACGGCGTTCACGTTGAGCTACAAGCTCATCACCGTCACGGCGTTCACGTTGAGCTCCGGCCTCCTTGTCGTCACGGCGTTCACGTTGAGCTAGATGCTCATCGCCGTCACGGCGTTCACGTTGAGCTCCGGCCTCCTTGTCGTCACGGCGTTCACGTTGAGCTCCTTGGTCATTGCCATCTCTAAAATTAGAATTCTCGTAATTTATTTGACTTCTATCCATCTAAAGAACTTCATCATCATCATCAAAGTAACTGGCCAATGCTGATCGGGGAAAACTGTTTCTAACCTCTTTTCCTCTTGATGGTCCTGTTGCGCCTCGTCGTCGCTTCTATAATTGGAATGTTGGTAATGGCGTTTATTCTAATATATTCTCCCATTCTAACACTTACATAAAGATTACTTTACATATTGCTTTCTAATAAAAATTACGCCACAATCACAGAAATCAGCGCAAATGCTAGGAAAAAAAGGAAAATTGAACGCATTTTGGATCAGTGAATCTTCGTTTGGCAAAATCTGATTCATCGAGCTTTTATCGGCGGATTCCCCCAAAAAGTTGGTAAAAACACCGAAAAACCTTGCTTGGTTCCAGTGTTGTTGTTATCCTTAAGGCAGAAATCTTTCGGTGGAACCATTGGATCAAAAAATTCTGACCAATAACACTTAGTGATCGCTTCAAAAAAATCGGAAAATGAAAAAGACAAATTTTACCATTTTTTCCAAAAATTGTGAAAATTTGTTGGTCGAAAACTTCGGATTTCAATGTCTTTTTTCATTACAATAACAAGTCAATTTGGGAAATTCGTACAAAAAGTTTATGCACAATTTGCCCGTTCTGTTGACCAAACTCTTATTTCATCTCTAGCAATGGATTTCTTTGAAAACGGGATTTATTTCGTTGATCAAGCTTTTTTTTCCCTTTTCGGATTGTCAAAACACATTTTTTAATTTTTTTGATACTACTATTATAATAAACGCTTATGCGACTAGAAGTAGGAAGAACAAGTCTGCAAACAAAGCTTTGAGAAGAAATAGATTGTCTCCAACCTCTGGTGACGTAACAAATCGAGACGACGAGCGCGGCTGCTTGGATCCTTGGCATCTCTAAACAATAAATATTGAAGATTTCAGTCATCTATGCTTTTACAACAAACCTATCTATTCTCTTTAAGTCACGGCGAGCGGGTTGACCTTTTTCAGCATCGCCATCTCTGAAATGGAAATTGTTTACAACATTCATCTTGAATGCAAAGTATCGCAAATCGTTTTATTGTACTTAATAATTTTTACTTATAGCACACAAGCGAGGAACTTTTCTCAAAGCTTAAAGATGCACATGATTTTTGCATCATTTACGACTAACGACTTACGAATAATAACGATACAAATAGTCGCTTGTTGTCAACTCAAATATTTTTTGGTCCCACGGGCTTTTGTGTGAAATACCGCCTGGTCGTGAATGTGTTAAAATGATAGGAGAAAACTGGCCAATAGGGATCGAAGAAAATAGTTGGAACTAGGGCAGATCAAAATGTTGTACGGGACCGGGACTAGAACTCGCAACCTTTCGCCTACCGGACAAATCTGCTAACCCTTACACCACAACGCACTTCATCACCCTTACTCCAGGTGGAATTAACTAAACTGTTTCTAACCTCTTCTCCCTGTCGTCGTCACGGCGTACGCGGTCGTCTCCATTATGGGAATCATCTCTAAATAGAAATGTTAACGATCCGGATCTTTACAATTTACAATCAATCACGGTTTGCTCTTATTAATTCAAACACTTACATCACTAATAGTAATTTGAAAAGCTATTCTGAGCAAAAGAAAGCTTCTTAGATCTGCTTGCATGATAAACACTAACCTCTTCTCCCTATCGTCGTCACGGCGTACACGTTGGTCTCCTTGCGCCTTGTCGTCTCTATAATTGGAATGCTGGAAATTGCATTTATTCCACTATATTCTCCCATTCTAACACTTACACAAAGATTACTTTACATATTTCTCTCTAATAAAACTTACGCCACAATCACACAAATCAGCGCAAATGCTAGGAAAATAAAGAAAATTGAACGCATTTTGGATCAGTGAATCTTCGTTGGTCAGAATCTGATTCATCGAGCTTTTATAGCTCCACAGATTCCCCTAAAATGTTGGTCAAAACATTGAAAAACCTTGTTTGGTTCCAGTGTTGTTGTGATCCTTAAGGCAGAAATCTTTCGGTGGAACCATTGGATCAAAAAATTCTGACCAATAACACTTAGTGATCGCTTCAAAAAAATCGGAAAATGAAAAAGACAAATTGCACATCATTTTTTCTAAAAATTGTGAAAATTTGTTGATCGAAAACTTCAGGTTTCAATGTCTTTTTTCATTACAATAACAAGTCAATTTGGGAAACTCGTACAAAAAGTTTATGCACAATTTGCCCGTTCTGTTGGCCAAACTCTTATTTCATCTATAGCAATGGATTTCTTTGAAAACGGGATTTGTTTCGTTGATGAAGCTTTGTTTTCCCTTTTCGAATCCTCAAAACACATTGTCCTTGAAAAAGGCGCGTTCAAAATGGTCAAGGTCGAAAAAAAATCAGTGAGAAACTCTGCAAAAACAAAAACAAAGCAGAAAAAGATATTATCCCGTTTTACTACAGAGTAGTTTATATTTTCTGTCAGCTTGATAATCAGTCAACTTTGCTTTATTTGCCTTTTTCGATTCTAGATTACTTGAAAGCAATGTTTTTTTCTAAAAGCTGCATAATTTGTAAAGTTATCGTAATGCTTTCTCCGGATTTTGTCCTATCTAATATATTTTGATCCAATCTGATGATGGATCAAGCTATAAGTTGAATGTAATCAAAAGTACATAGATCGGACAAATATAATGAAAAGATTACGGTAGCTTTCCAAACTACTCACTCGCCTTTTTGCTTCACAATGACTAGCCACTAATAATAAGTTGATTCCACTAATACAGTCATGGATAAAAGTCTTTTAACGTTGGTTTTTAGAAGTTTGTCCTTTGTATATCTTGGTCCAAATCCGATCAATTTGCAAACGGTTAAAAGATTTAAAGAGCTTATTATCTCTAATTTTAACATTACAAAAAGATGCATTTAACAATTTTTCATGAACACGGTAACAAGGCGTCATGACCTTTTTTAAAACAAAAATTGATGGACAAAAGTCTTTTAACATGTGAGAAAAACATTATGAAATCAATACTTAGTAGGTCCACCGCGAACCGCAATTACTGCTTGAATTCTCCTTGACATGCTGTCAACCAGATCACGTAGAATTTGGGGTCCAATAGTGGTCCAGACTTGACGGATGAAGTACCAAAGCTCCACTTTTGATCCGAATAGTTGCCGATTTCTGGTTGCTAACTCCGATTTTTTAGATGCCCGGCGCCTACTTATCCACTTCGGGCCAGGAGAAAATCGTCGAAGCTCGAAAAAATGGAATATCTAGAAAAGCCGTCGCTGAGCTCTTCCGCTGTACCGAAACAACTGTATCGCTTGTTGTCTCCAGGGCCAAACTCGCGGGAAACGTTCATCGTGCATCAAAAAGTGGACGTCCACCAGTTACAACTTTACGAGAAGACAATGCGCTTGTTCTGGCCCACAAGAAGAACCCAAATCTAAATGCCTCTGATGGCGTGGCTATGGTGAAGCAACAATTTAACAAAGAAATTTCTCGAAAAACGATGAGTAGACGCCTGATTCACGGTGGATTGATGACTAGAAGAGCCACCAAGAAACCTCTGATGGTAGCTAAGCACCGGAAGCTTCGTCTCGAGTTTGCTAAGAAGTATCAAAGTTGGACGTTGCACGATTGGGTCAATGTTGTGTTCACCCACGAATCGAAAGTCAATCTTTTCGCCCCTGATGGCAGTCATTTGATACGGAGACCAGTCGGACAACGTTATAACATTAAATACTTGCGTCCTACAGTTAAATTTGGTGGCGGATCGATCATGCTATGGGGTAAGAAACTTTGTATTTTGTGCCTACTGATTTTCTGATTTCTAGGAGCAATGTCCAGAAATTCACTGGGTCCACTCGTCCTTCTAAACTTAACGTTGAATGCTCAACGCTACAAGACGATTCTGGAGAATGAGCTTCTACCGTTTTCGACCGCAAATATGGGCCAAGGTTGATTGTTGTACCAGGACAATGCCCCGTGCCACAAGTCACAGCTGCTGATGGGACGCCGTGTTCGACTCGCCAAAGGAGGAACGGCTCTGGTGCCAGGATGGTTCAAAGCAAACCGTGTTCAACTTGTGTCTGCTCCTCCCTATAGTCCTGATTTGAATGTGATCGAGAACTTATGGGCGTTTGTGAAATCGAAATTGAAGGGGAAACTATTCGGATCAAAAGTGGACCTTTGGTACTTCATCCGTCGAGTCTGGACAACTATTGGACCCCAAATTCTACGTGATCTAGTTGACAGCATGTCAAGGAAAATTCAAGCAGTAATTGCGGCTCGCGGAGGAACTACTAATTATTGATTTCATAATGTTTTTCTCACATGTTAAAAGACTTTTGTCCATCAATTTTTGGCTCAATTTTTTTTATTAAAGAGTTCATGACACCTGATAAATTGTTAAATCCATCTTTTTGTAATGTTAAAATTAGAGATAATAAGCTCTTTAAATCTTTTAACCGTTTGCAAATTGGTCGAATTTGGACCAAGATATACAAAGAACAAACTTCTAAAAACCAACGTTAAAAGATTTTTATCCATGACTGTATTAGTGGAATCAACTTATTATTAGTGGCTAGTCATTGTGAAGCAAAAAGGCGAGTGAGTAGTTTGGAAAGCTACCGTAATCTTTTCATTATATTTGTCCATGACTGTATCAATGTTATTCATCCAATTCAGCGAGTGTGTTTTAAAGTTGTAAACTTAAATCTTTATTAATGGACATTCAAATTCTTAATTTGTTCAGAAATTGACAAGCATGGCACTGAATAAAGCAAGGTTGAAAAATGAAAGGGATTGGTTTTAAGAAATCTTTTTAACGGCGGACATTGTATCCATATCCTTCTCTAAAAAATTAAAACATTAAAGAAAAAACCCATCTTACTGATAGTTGAACTGATAGTTGAATCTATAGAACTTGTAGAGCAACTCTTCAAAGTTTACGATTTAACGTTTTAACAACTGTTTTCTTACTAACAACTAACCTCTTGTCACGAGAGGCGCCATCACGAACGCGGTGAGCGTTTAACACAGTGGCATCGTCATCTCTGAAAGAGAGAAATTTGTAAGCAGCTTCACACATCTCTCATTTCCACTGAAGCTTTCGCAATTCACATACAGTAAAAATCTGATATAGCAAGCTTTCATAAGAAAACTGTTTTCAATTGTGCTCATGTAGACAAATAAATCCTCGATCCGTTATGAAAAAGTTTCACTCACTGAGTTAATTCAAAGTTTGCCTAGACAATGCGCTGATTTTGCATGACTTCCTTAACAAACTGCAGATTTAGAGTCAGATTTTATCAGAATAATAAGTGGATTAACTGGTCTTAACCTCTTCTCGCGGGGATCATCTCGGATGACACGGTATCCATATCCTTCTCTAAAAAATTCAAGCATTAAAGAAAAGCCGCATCTTACTGATAGTTGAACTGATAGTAGAATCTATAGAGCTTGCAGAGCAACTCTTTAAAGTTTACAATTTAACGCTTTAACAACTGTTTTCTTATCTACAACGAACCTTTTCTCTCTCTCACGGAGTCCACGTTGATCTCCTTGGGGATCCTTAGGCATGCTTCTAGAATTGGAATGCTGGGAATGGTAACACTGCTATCTCGAATCTTAGGTACAATATTGAACCGGATTGTTTCATAGATCTGCTTGCATGATAAGCACTAACCTCTTCTCCCTATCGTCGTCACGGCGTACGCGTTGGTCTCCTTGCGCCTTGTCGTCTCTATAATTGGAATGCTGGTAATTGCATTTATTCCATTATATTCTCCCATTCTAACACTTTCACAAAGATTACTCAACATATTTTTCTCTAATAAAACTTACGCCACAATCACACAAATCAGCGCAAATGCTAGGAAAAGAAAGAAAATCGAACGCATTTTGGATCAGCAAATCTTCATTTGTCAGAATCTGATTCCCCGAGCTTTTATAGCTTTGGCGGATTCCCCTAAAAAGTTGGTCAAAACATTGAAAATCTTGTTTCGCTCCAGTGTTGTTGTTATCCTCATGGCAGAAATCCTTGGTTGCAACCATTAGATCAAAAAATTCTGGCCAAAAACACGTAGTCATCGCTTCAAAAAAAGTCGGAAAATGGAAAAACCCGATTGCACATCATTTTTCTCCAAAAAGTGCTAAGGTTTGTTGATCGAAAACGTTGGGTTTCAATTGACAGGCCAATTTGGAAAATTCGTATTTTTTGTTGATCTACATTTTGTCTATTCTGTTGGCCAAACACTATTTTATCTTTAGCACAGGATTTCTTTGCAAAGTGGATTTGTTTGATGAAGCTTTGTTTTCTCTTTTGAATTCTCAAAACACATTGATCGCGTCCTTGAAAAATGATCAAGGTCAGGCAGGAAATAAATGACAACTTTGCAAAAAAATAGCAAGCAAAAATTGTTGAAAAAAACGTAACCTCTTCTCGCGGGAATCGCGAACACTTTGAACGTAGTCGAAGTCACTAAAATTATTCATTGCCTATATTTTCATTCTGTTTTAAATTCTTTTACGGTAAGCCTAATGCAAAGTTCCATCTACTTGAACAAAACTTTCACGAAAACTCACTCATCAAACCCAGAAAGCAGAACGAATGCTAAGAAAAAAAAAGAATTTGACGCATTTTTTCGATGAGTTCGGTCAATCTCTTTCTTTTTTCTTGTCTAACCTTTTATGTATATCCAAATTCGCTCGGAACAAAGAAAAAAAACCGTGATTGGTTCCAGTGTTGCAATCTCAAGGCTCAATGACTTTTAGTCAGAGTGGAACGATCGGAACGAAATTTTTCACTTAAAAGTCATGCAGTAACTGAAGAAACTGTAAATAGGTATTTGTTTCTTTGAACTCGCCAAAGCACAAGAAACTTCTTTGAAAAGGCAAGCTCGAATATTGATCAAGGAGATAAAAGGAGAAGAATAGATAAGCATGAAAATTAATCAAGTTTTGTAACATTAGTAATAAGATATATAATCTATTGCCAAGTCTACTCTTTAAACTTCAAAAACAAAGCTTTCAAGGCATTTTATTTTTATTTTCATCTTTGTAACGGATACTTTTTAACTCGTTGACTCGTTATTAAATAAACTCTCCTGTTTTCAAGCTATGTTTCACTAAACTATCTAGTTTTTGTGTCTAGCTCAAATGAATGATGAGCTCTGCCCAAAAAAAAACAAATGCCGCATTGCAAACCGCTTAATCCAAGAACTTGAGAGTAATTCCGATAAGGAACTTGAACAAACAAGATTTTGAAAGAATACAGTGTTTTGGGCATCGGATATCGGCATCATTCTAGTGAACAAATCAGAGTAAACATCTGGAAAAGCTTGAAATTTTTGTGCCCAATGAACTCATATAAAAAGAAATCAGTCAAGCAGAGAAATTAAGCATCTAAATGGAAATTTTTTGGCTTCTCGTGTTGATCGCCGCTTCAATGGTCTCCGCTCAGAACGAGTTCTTTGATGACGAGAAGTGAGTGCTTTCTGAATAATGGATTTTGAACCATAATTTTGAATACAAGTAACAATTCAACTTATTATCATCCTGAAGCTCACACCAACTCCAGACCAATCCGAGCGAAACAAGCGTATTACCGAAACGGGGCCTACTTCGCCTCACCTTACAATCGATACAACAACAATGGCGTCTACTATTACAACTCTGCGTCAGCTTTAGAAGCAATCCCTTTTACTTGAAAGTCACACTCTTCAGTTCACCACCTACCAGATATACTTTAGTAACACGCAATACTATCGAGGCTCAAGCGGCTGAAACCATTGACGACACTGACTTTCACTGATACAATCATCTCCAAAAGCTTCGAGAAATAAACGGTGAGATTCAGCAGGGGTTTTTCCTTATTTGAAATCGTAGATCATGGCAGCTCGAGGCACGAGCTTGTTGTCATCAATTTTTGCAGTAAAAACCACTAGCGAAGTGAAAAGGAAAATGATTATAAATCTAGTGAGTGTGTAGTTTATTTTTGTACAAAACATTACGTAAGCAAACACTTGGCAAAATTCGAAGCCCGCACTATTTTCTTTACACCGTGGTACAATAACTAACTACTAACAATATGTTGATTCAATTAATACCAATGTTATTCATCCAATTCAGCGAGTGTGTTCTGAAGTTGTAAACTTAAATCTTTATTAATAGACATTCAAATTGTAAATTTGTTCGGAAATTAGTAAAAATGGCACTGAATAAAGCAAGGTTGAGAAATGAAAGGGATTGGTTTTAAAAGAAATCTTTTCCACGGCGAACACGGTATCCATATTGTCCTCTAAAAAATTAAAACATTAAAGAAAAAACCCATCTTACTGATAGTTGAACTGATAGTTGACTCTATAGAAATTGTAGAGCAACTCTTCAAAGTTCACGATTTAACGCTTTAATAATTATTTTCTTATTAACAACTAACCTCTTCTCACGAGAGGCGTCTTGACGAACGCGGTGAGCGTTTAACACAGTGGCATCGTCGTCTCTGAAAGAGAGAAATTTGTAAGCAGCTTCATACATCTCTCATTCTCACTGAAGCTTTCTCAATTCACATACAGTAAAAATCTGATATAGCAAGCCTTCACAAGAAAACTGTTTTCAATTGTGCCCATGTAGATAAATAAATCCTCGATCCGTTATGAAAAAGTTATACTCACTGAGTTAATTCAAAGTTTGCCTAGACAATGCGCTGATTTTGCATGACTTGCTTAACAAACTGCAGATTTAGAGTCAGATTTTATCAGAGTAATAAGTTGATCAACTGATCTTAACCTCTTTTCGCGGGAATCGCGAACCCCTTGTTTTGTTTTATGTAAAAGAATTGGAATGCAAATTTATTTGAGTTGAACCGAAAATTAGCCAAGACCAAGCCAGTTTTTTTTGTATGTGCAGAGTGTGCCCTTCTCAATCGTTATCGCCATCTCTAAAAGAGTTTGAGAATAAAAAAACTTTAAAAATGATCGCTAAACAACTTTATTTTGGCTAGTTACTGTTTTCACGAACCTTGCTTTACGAGAGAGAGGACCGCGACCACATACGTTCAGCATCAGTATCAGCATCTCTGCAAATTGAGACTCACATACGTTGAAGTACAATTTCTATTGTCAAAATCTATCAGTAAGATTTAAGAAAAACAATTCATCCATCATTCTCAGCCAACCTCTTCTCATTAGGAGGATCATCGAGGCGTACGCGTTCATCCCCTTGAGAATTGTCATCATCTCTAAAGGGAATTGTCACCTTGACATCAATGTATTACGAATAGTTTTATTGCACTTGTCACTTACACAAACTTACGGATAAATCGTTCTCAAAGTCTAAGATTTGTTGATGATTCACAACTAACCTCTTCTCCTTTTCGTCGTCACGGCGTTCACGTTGATCTTTTTGGGGATCCTTAGGCATGCTTCTAAAATTGGAATGCTAGGGATGGTAACACTGCTATCTTGAATCTTAGGTACAATATTGAACCGGATTGCTCAATAGGTCTGCTTGCATGATAAACACTAACCTCTTCTCCCTATCGTCGTCACGGCGTACGCGTTGGTCTCCTTGCGCCTTGTCGTCTCTATAATTGGAATGCTGGTAATTGCATTTATTCCACTATATTCTCCCATTCTAACACTTCCACAAAGATTACTCAACATATTTTTCTCTAATAAAACTTACGCCACAATCACACAAATCAGCGCAAATGCTAGGAAAAGAAAGAAAATCGAACGCATTTTGGATCAGCAAATCTTCGTTTGTCAGAACCTGATTCCCCGAGCTTTTATAGCTTTGGCGGATTCCCCTAAAAAGTTGGTCAAAACATTGAAAAACCTTGTTTGGTTTTGAAAAACCTTCAGTGTTGTTGTTATCCTTGAGGCAGAAATCTTTCGGTGGAACCATTGGATCAAAAAATTCTGACCAATATCACCTAGTCATCGCTTCAAAAAAAATCGGAAAATGAAAAAGACAAATTGCACATCATTTTTTCCAAAAATTGTAAAAATTTGTTGATCGAAAACTTTGGGTTTCAACGTCTTTTTTCATTACAATAACAAGTCAATTTGGAAAATTCGTACAAAAAGTTTATGCACAATTTGCCCGTTCTGCTGGCCAAACTCTTGTTTCATCTATAGCAATGGTTTTCTTTGAAAACGGGATTTGTTTCGTTTGTTTTTTGTTTTCCCTTTTCGAACCCTCAAAACACATTGTGCTTGAAAAAGGCGCGTTCAGAATGGTCAAGGTCAAGAATCAATCAGTGAAAAACTCTACAAAAAACAATAACAAAGCAGAAAAAGATATTATCCCGTTTTACTACAGAGTAGTTTATATTTGCTGTCAGCTTGATAATCAGTCAACTTTGCTTTATTTGCCATTTTTGATTCTAGAGTACTTGAAAGCCAGTGTTTTGTTCTAAAATCTGCGTAATTTGTAAAGCTATGTAAGTGTTTCAACGTCCGAAATAAAAAATAATCTGACGATGCAAGGTCAGGGGAGTAAGGTGCGTGAAGCAAAAGTCTCCAACCTAGCTCCCCATTTTTTTTTATGAGTGGGGTTTAGCGTCATCGTCCAGAAATCGGACTCTTGACGGTTTGATCCCCAACTTCATTAAAGCTTTGTTAACTCTCACTAGTTTTTTTGAGTAAAGGTCCGTATAGACTGTTGGTCTAGGTTTTAGCATTGAGCTTTTTAGATATTTCAATAGTATAGAGCAAATCGCCATTTAAGATTTCTAGACGGCGTCCAGTTCTAGAGGCTTTCATTGCCGTCTCGAAAACGCTGAAACCATCGACGACACTGACTTTTACTGATACAATCATCTCGGGATCCATATCTTTCTCTAAAAAAATCAAAGATCAAAGAAAAACCGCATCTTAGTAATAGTTGAATCTATAGAACTTACAGAGCAACTCTTCAAAGTTTAAGATTTAACGTTTTAACAATTGGTTTCGTATTAACAGCTTCACACATCTCTCATTTTCACTGAAGCTTTCTCAATTCATATACATTCATATGTATATGTAAAAATCTGATATAGCAGGCTTTCACAAGAAAACTGTATTCAGTTGTGTTCATCAGTAGTCAAATAAATCCCCGATTTGTTATGAAAAAGTTATACTCACTAAGTTAAGTCAAAGTTTGCTTAGATAATAAGCTGGTCAACTGATCTTCCTCTTCTCACGGGGATCGTCACGATGAACACGTTGATCGTAGTCGAAATCACGGCGAACTCTTTGATCAGAGTCGAAGCCACGACGAACGCGTTGATCGTAGTCGAAGTCACTAAAATTCTTCATAGCCTCTATTTCCATTCTGTTTCAAATTCCTTTACAGCAAGCCTGATGCAAACTTCCATCTACTTGAACAAAACTTTCTCAGCAATCACAGAAAGCAGCACAAATGCTAAGAAAACAAAAAGAATTTGGCGCATTTTTTCGATGAGTTCGGTCAATCTCTTTCTTGTTCCCAATTTTTTATAACTTTTGTGTATTTCCTAATTGCTCAAAACAAAGAAAAAACCGTGATTGATTCTAGTGTTTCAATCTCAAGGCCAAAACTCGAGTGGAACCATCAGAGAAAGATTTTTCTATTAAACGTCACGCAGTAACTGAATAAACTGTAAATAGGTACTTACAGGTATTTGTTTCTTTGAACTTGTAAAAACACAAGAAACGTCCTTGGAAGGGCAAGCTCGAATATTGATCAAGAACACTGGCAAGAAAAGGAGAAGAATAGATAAGCATGAAAATTAATCAAGTTTTGTAACATTATCAATAAGATATATAATCTATTGTCAAATCTAATCTTTAAACTTCAAAAACGAAGCTTTTAAGGCATTTTATTTTTATTTTCATTTTTGTAACTGACACTTTGTAACTCGTTGACCCGTTATTAAAGGAACTCTTCTGTTTTCAAGCTTTGTTTCACTAGACTATACAGTTTTTGTGTCTGGCTCAAATGATTTTTGATGAAATGATCAAATGAATCGAAATCAAAAAAGGCGACAACCTGAAGACGCAATTTAGGCGCTTTGTTCCACAGAAACCTAGGTTGCTGTCAATAGATAAAAGATAGAGCCCGAAAAGTTAGGTATATGGCCAAATTTTCAGGATAATCTGTTCAGCCGATTTTTTTGTAGAGCTTTTTATCGAATTTTACGAAAAACGAGTTTTTTTCACTCGACTTTCCTTGGAAAAGGACTTTTCTTAAAAAGGCAGAAAAATGAATAATCGACATTTTCTATTTAGAGCCAATTGTTGGTGAATTTGTCATTTATTTCTTCAGACTGTACCTTTTGTATTTTGTGGAAGTAGTGCTATCTATTTTGTTTATTGTTTAGTCTCTTATCTTGAGAATTTCGCGTCACCGATGCTCAAGAAATCAATGTGTACTGAGCTTTCGAAGGAGAATTTTTCTATCAAAGCTTTCAAAAATATATATGCTAATGAAAATTTCAATTGTTTGTTGTTTGCTATGTTTGGTTACTCTAACTTTTGGCGCTCAATGTCCACAAGGAACTATTCATTATGGAGACAGGAATGAATGTATCGATGCGGTGGATGCAAGTTCGTTTCAAACTTTGCAATATTGACACAACGGTCAATACTCATTGTCAATACTGAGACACATTTACCATCTTATTATCATTAGAAACAACATATTCTGGCGCTCAACTTCTTTGCACACAAGTAAATGGCCGACTTATTCAAATCCAGGATATTTTTGAAAATGTGGTCACTGGAACGCAAGCTGGACAAGGTAAATTTTTAGCTATCAAAATCAACTAACTCAATTTCAGTAATTGGCAACAATAGCCATTCTTACATTGGAGTTCAACAACAAAATGGAAACTGGGTTTATGGTGATGGAAGTCCGTTGATCTATCAGAATTGGAAAAGTGGTCGGAATTTGAAGAATATTTCTAAGTAGCGTTAGTATAATACAAGACAAGATACTATTTACCACTGAATCTTGTTAGTTCTAAGTTTTCCAGGTCATCCTTTATCCAACATGAGTTGTGCGGTGATCAGTGCAAAGGATTACCAATGGACATCCGTTGATTGTGCATCAAGTCACTCCTTCATTTGCTCGATTCCCGATCAGACACCAACTCAAACCACAACGATTCGTGTAATCACCACTCGCACAACTCCATCCACTATTACTCCACCCACCGTCACTCCACCATCATCTGGTGAGTAAAGGAGTCAAATAGGTAAAGCAAATCAACTTTCATAACATTCAGGTTGTCCAAACGGTTGGATTATATACAAACACAACTGTTATTACTTTGCTGGAGTTTGTTTATTTTATGTTGCCCAAACATTTCTCTCTTAGAGTGCAAACTCGACCAATGTTACTTATTATTATAAAGATGGTGAGGAATTTTGCCAACAAATGGGATCTCATCTCGTGTCGATTCACTCTCAGTTTGAGTTCGATTTTGTGCAACGTTAGTTTTTTGAGTATTGGTCGAATCAGTGATTTGGTCTAGACATGGGCACTACAAGCTACAAACGTAAACTACAAACGCTTCTAACTTGCTTTAAATCTGCCGGATTGATATGACCTGTAGCTTAAAAAATAGAGAATCTCAAGAGCTATTGAATGAGCTGAAGCACAGGCAAATATAAATGCTAAAGAAAGTTACAGTGATTTGTAGTCCTGACTCGAGCGTAGTCGAAGCGATTGAGTCAGGCTACAAACCACTATAACTTTCTTTAGAATTCCTATTTTGCCTGTGCTTTAGTCTATTCGAAAGCCCTGGAGATCCTCTATTTTTTAAGCTATAGATTATATCAATCCAGCAGATTTGAAGCAAGTTAGAAGCGTTTGTAGTGTTTGTCATTTTTGTAGTTTATCGCGCGCATGTCTTACTTGGTCATACTAGAACCAGAACTAGAAATCTTCAGGATGATCACCAAGCTTTTTGGTTTTTCATTAAACAAATTTGTTTAGGTAACATCGCTACTAATTCAAACACTACCGATTGTCATGCAAATCAAGCAATGATCGGATTGACATGTGTGGCAGTTGGTCGAAATAAGACGTGGACGTGGAGTGATGGATCAACTTTCGACTTTGACGAAACTCAAACCTTTTGTGCTGATGTTTATGGAGTAAGTGAGACTTATGGAGTAAGGGAGACTTTGAGTGATAGGATAAGTCTTGAGAGATAAGATAAAATTTGGACTGATAAGATGAGACTTGTAAATACTTCTGATAGAAATTAGATTAGAATTAGAATAGAAAACTAATGAAAAAGATCGAATTAACGTTTCTCAGATGATGAATGACCCAAATTGTTATGAGCATGGCTACTGGGATCCATGGGGTGGCACGATGTCATTTTCTCGATTTGTTTGCAAAATGAAAGAGAACTGAAAGAGAAATAAAGTTTTTGCTTTGAATTCTGATAAAAAATTGCCTTTAGGTTGTTTAATAGGTGACATTTGCATTTAATCGGCTATCGTACATTCGTTATTATCGAAACTGAAAACATTTATTGCACAGGCAAAACGACAAAACTTTCAAGAACAATTTCCAAATTCATTTGAATTTTCATATTTTGCAAAAAATTTGATTCTGTTGTCGAATTTGCTGTTTCTCGTTTTATCTTTTGTTTCGACTAAAACCAATTCATAAAAACAATTGATCGAATCACTAATCATCTGTCGATAACAAAACTTTTTCAATATTTTTTCAGAAAACCTGGCATTGTAGAAAAAGTGAATATTTTTCCAATTTTTCTGAAATTCAAGTCTTGCATTCAAGATTTCACGAATCTCCTCAAAGTACCCATTCCACGCCTGTGATTGTGGCATTTCAAGACAAAGAGTAAAGTCTAAATTCTTTGATGGAAGTCCATTCTCAACGATTTCATGAAGCTTTTGTGTAAAATAGTTGTGATTCGATGTAGAGCAGAGAATTAATCTCTTCAAGTGCTCAAGCTTTGCATAAATGCTCAAATCGGGTAGATCTGCTTCGATAACTTTGATTTGTTTACAGGAAATGAGATGATTTTGCAGAAAATTCAAGTATATATGCACTTGATCGGAGTCACAACAGGTAAAAGAGACAAATTTAGTGACGTGAAAACGGAGATCTTTAAGGAGTTCCCAAAAACAGAATAAATCATCAGGGCCTGCCTGGAATTCGTCGACAATTCGCAGATTTTGGAAACTTTTAATTAGCAAGTCGAGCTCCTGCTTTTTCGAAGGATCACTTTTCCCAAGAACACAATGTGTTTCCCAAGCAAGCTTTTTGCAAATGACAAGTTTTTGAAAAGTTCTCATAATTAGAGCGTTGCTAACAGTGAACTCAAAGCTAGTCGATTTATCAACAATTTTTATTCGTAAAGGCTTCGGTAATATTTGACGGTCATGTCCGATTGCGAAAAAAGTGATTGACATCTCATTAACAGATTTTCCGAAAATTCCATTTAATAGAACATAAGATCGAAGAGATTTGTTGACTTTGAGTAAATCGATGAGTAAAGTTGGTTGAAGATTCTCCAAGATCGACTTTTTAAGCTCAAATGGGAGACGGTTCAGCGGGAAAGCGGAATGATCAGTTGAGTTTTTCTGACCCATTTTGGACAAGATTAGCTTAAGAATATTTCAAGCAATGCAATGAGAATTTGAATTTGAACAAAGGCAAAAGATTTCGAGGCAAGAGTTGCAGAAAATTTTTTTGCAAAACGGTGTAGAAAGTTTATTAGGCAGCATCGAGAAAAATGGAAAAAGACATTCAGGCAAATGTTGTTAGAGAGATAAGAACCTTTCAGCGAGGGGTTTTCAATCAATTGATGGACACTTTTTTAGTCTTCTCTCGATGGTTTGTGCAAAGTGTAAAGAACTAAATTTCTACTGCAAGTATTCTGTTTTTTTACGCGATTTTTAGCTTGTTGTTATCCAATAATGAAGGTGTGAATTGTAAAGAACGATTTAAAAGAATTTATTTAAAAGTTCACATAGCATGAAGGAGTTTTTAGCACCTTATGCAGGGTGGCTGAAAAGTTGCGATATGTGGTGTGATGAAACAATTCTTTTTGATGGTAAATATTGAGAAATTTTTAAAACCATATTGATTTTCAGATTCTCCACACAATTTTACATTATAAATCAAAATTTCAGCTCACTAGCTCTATTCGGAAAAGTTTTACGCTAATTTCTTTTTGATGTTGGTCTTTGGTCACACCTTCATGGACAATTAGGGAAAAAATTTTCACCATTTTCGTCACCCATTTTGCCATTTGCGCCATAAAACATCTTTTTGATTGCCTTTGCTACTTAATTTTACTTTTAATATTAACTGAAAAAAGCTTTTAGTGAGAAAAAAGTACTCCAATGTAACAAGATGGCACGCGACAAAATGGGTGACATTCCTTTTCCGCTTGTTGCCCATGAAGGTGTGACCAACGATCGACATCAAAAAGAAATTAGCTTAAAACTTTTCCGAATAGAACTAGTGAGCTGTAAATCTGGCTTATAATGTAAAAATATGTGGAGAATCTGAAAATCAACTTACCGTAAATACTGTAATAGTCCCCACCTCCATAATGACGGTGCGGAGTCTTGCGTAGTCTAGCTTTGAACGAGTTTTTCTCGACACTGGTTTATGCTACAATGTGCGCTTAGGTATCAAAAAATAGCCCTGAATTTCAGCTATTTTTTGATACCAAAGACGCATTTTTTGAAAGTACGGGCGCTTTGAAAAAAATGAAATACTAAAAAACTTTTGCGACTACGCGACTGTACGAGGGGGTGGGGTACTATTACAGTATTTACGGTAGTTTAAAGTTTACAATATTTACCAACAAAAAAAATTGTTTCATAAGGTATCCGAGCTTCTCAGCCACCCAGTAGAAATTTTATAAAAAACCAGTCTAGAAATCACAAGCCTTTCGAAAATAAAATAGCTAAATTGATTTCAAAATTTCACCATCCATTAGCAAATGTCACATTTCAATTTCGATTCAATTCAATTCGTATTTCGCAAAAACTTTGATTCTGTAGTCGAATGTGATGTTTGTGGCTTTTTCTTTTGTTTCCACTAACACCAATTCATAAAAACAATTGATCGAATCACTAATCATCTGTCGATAACAAAACTTTTTCAATATTTTTTCATAAAACCTGGCATTGTAGAAAAAGTGAATATCTTTCCCGTAATATTTCTGAAATTCAAGTTTTGCATTCAAGATTTCACGAATCTCTTCAAAATTCTCAGTCTTTTCTTTTGCTTCGGGCCTTTCAAGGCAAAGAGTGAAATTGGGATTTTTCGACGAAAGTCCATTGTCAATGATTTCGTGAAGTTTTTGCGTTGAGTAATGATAATCGCCTATATTGCAGAGAATCAATTTGTTTAATCTCTCGAGTTTTACAAAAGCTTTCATGTCAAGTGGACAGGTTTCGATCACTCTCACTTGTTCACAGGAAATCGGATGCTTGTGCAAGAATTTTGAATAAATTTCCATTTTAGTCGCATCACAACAAACAAATGAGGCAGATTTAGTGACTTGAAAATGGAGATCTTCAAGGAGCTCCCAAAAACAGAATAAATCATCAGGGTCGATCTGGAGTTCGTCGACAATTCTTAGAGTTTGAAAAATTTCAATCAATTGCTCAAAGTTCTGTTTTGTTGAATCCTCACTTCTTCCATAAATTCGATGTGTTTCCCATGAAAGTTTTTTGCAATGAACAAGCTTTTGAAAAGTTTTCACAAGTAGAGAAATGCTGCTAGTGAATTCAAAGCCTGTAGATTTATCAGCAACTTTCAATCGCACATATTTCGTTAATATTTGACGCTTTTCTCTGTGTGCAAAAAAAGTGATTGTCATGTCTTCGACAGATTTTCCGAAAATTCCATCATTTAGAATATAAGATCGAAAAGATTTGTTGACTTTGAGTAGATTAATGAGTGAAATTGGTTGTAGATTCTTCAAGACTGTGTTTTTGAGTCCAAAAGGAAGCTGGTTTATTGGGAAAGTTGATTGATCAGTTGAGTTTTTCTGGCCCGTTTTTTGAAATATTGATTTCAGAAATACTTGCAGTAGCAAAATGGTGCTAAAGGTTTCTCAATATGGAGAAAGGGGAAGGAAAAACGTTTCAGCCAGAGATAAGAACCCATTTGTCTTCAATCAATCAATTGGAATGACTGTGTGCTGTTTTGTGTTGCATTGTGTGTTTAGGTTATCGGTTTCAATCAGAAGTTCGCAGAACAGTGAGCGTTTTGAATTTACCTATTATCTATTAGGTTGGCCGGAAAGTTCTTTCCGTTTTTTGACGCTAGATCTAACTTTTTATTTTATGCATCAAAAACGCCAAATAAAAAAACAGAATTTATCTCTCGAAATATTCACCGTCAACATCAATAACATCCTGCCACTTATCCGGCAACAAATAGATCCCGCGGCGGTAAAACGCACGTGGCTTCGAATCGAAAAACTGAGTGAGTGACAAGCGCCTTTCCTCGACGTTTTGAAAGATCTTTCCACGCAAATGATGCTCCAGAGACCTGAAAAAAATGATAATCGGATGATTCTGGACAAAATACCTGAACAGATGATAGTCCGATGGTGCCATGTCGGGGCTGTACGGCGGGTGATCCAAATGTTCCCATCCAAACTCGTTCAATTTGCTTGTTGTCAAGCTTGCGTTGTCATGAAGCAAAATGACTGGTCCTTGACGGTTGCGCATCTTCCGGCGAAGTCGATCCAATATTAGGTTGGCCGGAAAGTTCTTTCCGGCCAACAAGCAAATTGAACGAGTTTGGATGGGAACATTTGGATCACCCGCCGTACAGCCCCGACATGGCACCATCGGACTATCATCTGTTCAGGTATTTTGTCCAGAATCATCGATTATATTTTTTCGGTCTCTGGAGCATCATTTGCGTGGAAAGATCTTTCAAAACGTCGAGGAAATGCGCTTGTCACTCACTCAGTTTTTCGATTCGAAGCCATCTAAGAGTCATTGTTTGCTAGAGTGTGTCCTTTTCTATTAAAAATAAGTTTATGTATTTTTTTTTTTTTTTTTTTTTTTTTTTTAAAAAAATAAAAAATAAAAAAATAATTTTTTTTTTTAAAATTTATTTTTTTTTTTTTTTTTTTTTTTTAAAAATTTTTTTTTTTTTTTTATTATTAAATAAAATAAATAAAATAATTTTTAGTAAAAAATATAAAAAAAATTTATAAAAAATTTATTAAATAATATTTTTTTAAAAAATGGGGAAAAAAAAAATTTTTTAAAAATATAAATTTTTTTTTAAAAAGGAATTATTTTTTTTTTATAAGAGGAGAGAGGGGATAAAAGATGGGTGGACAAAAAAGAAAAAAAAAAAAAAAAAAAAAAAAAAAAAAAGAACAAAAAAAAAAATAAAAAAAATATAAAAAAAAAAAAGGAGGAAAAAAAAAAGAAAAAAGAATGAAAAAAAAAGAAAAAGAAAGTAAGAAAAAGAGGAAGGGAAGGGAAGGGAAAGAGGAAGGAGGGGAAGAGGAAAGAAAAAAAATTTTGTCCTACTGTAGCCGTGCATTTCGGCTATATAAGGCGGCCTTTTTCTTCATTTGTGACCTTTTTTTATTGATTTACCACCAAAGTGAGTATTATTTGTATCGATAAAATTGTTGTTTTGATCACATTTAATACACATAAGGTATCAAACACGCGCAAGTTTAAAGATTAGATCTTTTGCAACTTTTGTGTTTTAAAAAAAGCCAAAGACAAATATTTTTCTTTCTTGTACAATACTTAGATATTTTGTTGTTTAATTGGTGAGATAGAAAGGCTTAAATAAAACGAATGTTTGCGATGTTTAGGTGATCGACTTGCCTGTAACTGGCAAACATTGATCGTATCTCATTTTCAATACTTTATTGTGGATTTGATGTTAATTTTTATTTCTTTATGATTCATTGAAAGCGATGTTTAAACTTCCCATTCGACTACAACCAAAATTAGCTGCAAATTTGTGACCGTGTGGGCGAATTTGTGAACTCAAAAACACCTGCGCAAATGCGAGAAGCGAAATCAGATCTAATTTCATTTCTTTACACCAAAAATGCTTGAAGATCCGACAGTGGATTTTATCTACGACATCTTATGCGCAACAACGCCATTAGCCTCTATTTTCTGGATGTATTTGATCATTTTCCAATCACCGGCCGAGATGCGCCACTTTAAGTGGTTGTTGTTGAAGTTGGCGGTGAGTTTAAGACTATTGCAAGGATTTATTAAAGAGAATTTGCCTCTAAGCTAAAACTTTTTAGATTACAGAAGAGATTTTCGTTTGTTCTCTCACAACTCTGTTAAAACCTGATCTGTTGTTCCCAGCAGAAGGAGGAGCAATGCGAGGAATCGCTGCAAGATGGGGTGGACAACTTGGCGTGAATATCGCTGTTAGTTTTAGCGTCAGTCTAATGAACTTAGACATTTTCAAGACTAAAGACAGAGCAGGAAGAGCAGCAAATCTTGCATTATTCTGAGGATCTCGTATTGATCATGTTATCACCAATTGTTCTTATTTAATCTAGAATTCAGGCAGCGATCGGATTTGCCTCTGGAGGTGGAGCGATGCTTGGAGTGAGTGATTGTGCACATATGAGAGCTCTAATGATCTACCAAAGAGATGATCTCGTCGAAAAGCTTTTCAAGAAAGGATACGTTCTGATTTATGTCTTCATTTTTCACATCTCTTTAACATATATTCTCATGTTTTACCTGGTATTTTGGGCAGCTGAAGACTCACAGGTAACATTGAGTTGTTAGATGAAATTTTAACCCCTTTCAGACATTTGTTGCTCGTATGGATAGTTTTGGTTATCATACCTATATTGCTTTCTATGTCGAGCAAAACGTTACATTTTTTAGCTTCGATACTAGCAAGACTTCAACCTATGTTTTAGTTGGAGTGAGTTGCTTTGTGAGTCTTAAGAATGGCTTTACTCACTTCAAAATACACACCGAATGTGCTATCCAAGAACCAAGTTTAGTACAGCATTGGTGGCCTAATGACGGTGTATCTCGAAAACATGACATCCGTTTATTTCATGATGAGAAAACTTCGCCAGTTGCGAACGATCATGTCTAAAGTGACCTGGCGAAATCATGTCGGTGTGGTGCGAATGATTTGGACACAGGTCACAATTTTTGATCTAATAAAACGGAATAACTTTTCAGAGCACCTATCCTCTCTTGATGTGGCTGATACCAATTTGGGTTGTTATGGCATCAATGATGCTTAGATGGCCTGAAATAGTGGCGAACTCAATCTTCAAACATTATTTTTGCTTATCAATCATGTACTACCCGGTAAGAGTGAGCAGGGCTGTTCCAATCGGGGTCTAGATCAAGGCAAGGCAAGGCCAAGCAAGGCAAGACCAAGAAAGACAAGACTAACAAGGAAATGGTCAGAAGTGACCGTGAGATTTCGGCACCAAAATGAGGACCAAAATGCAAATACCGATCGAACACGACGAGTACGATGATGGTTTCGGATTTTGCTAAGGCTTAGGCTTAGGCTTGCTACGGCTAGTTTTCGAGAAAAATGGCTTTGAAATTTTGGCGCCTACTCGAAAACGAGGTACACTTCTTTAAAACGACTTCTTAGGAAATGTGTCCTCGTGGTCAGCGGGGAGAGTTCTCGCCTCCCATTTTCGCAACTCTGGCTCGGTCCTAGCTAGCACCTTTTTTCCAAACTTTTTAGGTTTATATATCCCAAGGCTTCTAAAACTTTTAAACTTTAATTTTTTCAACCATTGTTCAACAATTTTATCCATAAATCCAGAAGCCAACACAACAAACCAACCAGAAATATCAATCAACGAAAATGTAATTCCTTTCAAAATGATCAAAGCACAGTGATCGTATGAGAAGTGTAAGCACGAATGACCAGATTGGTTATAATGTTTTCAAGGGTAATTATATAGTTTGTAATTAGTTTACCTGATTGACTATGCTTTGATCATTTTCTAACATTTTCTAACCCTCTTTGCCCTAGTCTTGATTGTCACAACCCTGACAGTGAGTAGGGTAATTCGAAATTTACACAGAAATTTAGACTTTAAGCTTTATTCTATCGGTTGTTTGTCTCCGCCCATATCGAGTTTTCATTTTGGAGAAAATTTTCCGGCGAAAAGTCTCTCCAGAGCCGACTGTCGAGCACTCTGTTGAATCACACCCAAGCGTCCAACCACAAAGAGTGAATTTGAATGAGGCAGATATCTCGGAGTATATTGCGCCATGACTTGTTTTTTTTCTATTTGAATCACAATAAAAATTTGATAGACAAAAACTGAAAACAACAAATCAACAAATTTGATATCCAAATCATATAAATTTAAAATTCTAGATGATTACATAATGCCCGTCTTCGTTTGGCTCAGCCAAAACCCAGTGATCCAAAGGGAAAAGATCATCAAAACAGGATACACCCGGCTCCAAACAACCCGATTGAGCAGACCAACCACTAAATTATTCAATTTATGGAACATTTTGATTCAGGAAAGCTTTGAAACTCACGTATTCCTGCATCTCTCCACCGCGTCATGCGCTAGAGCACCACGATATTCAGGAGTTTCACCGTGGAAGATCTCTCGTACAATGGCTCCGATTTCTTTTAGGGTATTGTCAATTTTGTTCTGGAATAGTTAATTAGAGTATGAACTCTCCATATGAGCTTACTGGTTCAAAAAACTGAACATCAGGATACAATTTGCTTGATTCGTTAATGTCCTCTCCGGAGATCGAAATCGTATCGACCGTGCAAGTGTAGAGCTTCTTCTTTTGGGGCCTAGATTCAACTCAAAAGTTCAGCTTATATATACAAAAGTAAATCAAAACTACTGATTGAACAACTTTATAGACTGATACAATGCTTACAAGAGAATGTTCTCAGCTAAAAGTTCGGAATCGACTGGAAACACAGTGCATAACATAGAATCGGAAATGGCAAACAAAATGCCGCAAAAATTAGCCTAATAGCCTAATAGCCTAATACTAATAGCCACGGAAATGCAAGGAATCAGGCAGACAAAATCGGGATCCCAAAAATGATTCCTTTATAAGGCTTCTCTTTCTGCCGTATAGAGATGAGCTCGTGGCCTAGTGGATAAAGGCCTAGCCTGTGAAACGGCCGACCTATTTTTGCTCTTGGGTTTAATTCCGCCCATTTTGCATGCCACTCATTGCCACTACTGACCTCATAAGCCGTTTTCCCCAAAAAGTATTCATTCGGGTAATGAACCCAGTTCGCTTTGACAGCTTTCGTCAGAAAAATTGTCTAAAAATACAGTAAATAAACAATCCAAGACTTTTTGTAACCTTTGGAAATCGCCAATTATCAAAAGTGATTGGATTTCTGAATGAATCAAATGTGAGAAAATTCTCATAAATGAACGGATTTTCAACGATTCTCGGTCGAAATGTTAATCCAACGTGCGAGAATTTGAGAGCACCTATAAAAATTGAAAACAATCTGAAAACAAAAGAGAAATGTAATTGTAATTGAAATTTACCAAAATCGCTCTTCTCTGCAAGCCATTTTTCCAGGTAATCAAAGTAATTGTAGGAGCGGTTTCTGAACTCATATCTTTTTTGATTTGGACGAAATCAATGCTTATTTTGAAAAGATCTGAACCAGAAAACTTCTTCAAGGAAAATATTCACCTGATGTATATAAAATCATCAACATCTCCGAGAAAAGTGTACTTGCTCTTTGACCAAAAGATGCAATGTTGAAACTCAAGATTGTCGCTAACGTAGAACGTTTTGAAGTTTGGATCGTACTAAAATTTTAGTTCTAGTTGATTATTTAAAGTTTACCATAGGTGAAAATGGCAAAATAGGCCAATTGTGGGTTTCAATAATGCCCTAAAATTGCTAAATGAGAAATTGTTTAATTGGTAAACCTTATCAACATAATAATCGATCACTTGTTGAACGGATTTCGAAACAGACTGCACGGAGACTAGAAATCTAAAATTTTTCTGATAAAGTAAGATTTGAAGCTGAGAAAGATTAAAACGTGATAAAAGCTGTTAATCAAAAGCTTACGTATGAGTTCCTTGTCTCCTCCAGAGTTCGATGAATGCTATCAAACGAGGCCAATCGTTAAACCTAAATGAACAGCTTTAAGCTTCTCAAAAAGTTACATGGCTTCAGATTTAGATTAAGCTTTTTTAATTTGTTTAAAGGGGTACTCCGGCGTAAGGAAAGTCAGTGTTAAATTGGGCACCTGTTTTTCAAGTCTTCTCAAGTCTGCCGGCAGACGTTCTGACGGGGTTTGCCGGCCTAAGTCGATTTTCATCTTTTTTTAAAATTATTCTTTTAGAATGTAATGTTTTCTATTTAAAAAATATTTAAGATTGCTGCTAAATTTGGGAAAATACATGCAAAAAGAAAAGAACGCAGGTGCTAAAATGCAATCGGACATAACCTTTATATACTTTCCGCCCAAATATCGACGTTTTAGGGTGGAACGGAAAGCAAAAATCGCGTTTTTCTTCATTTCTTGATTGGAAGCATAAGAAATAATTGTAAGCATCGGATTATATATTGGGTTGGTGAATTGAAAACTGCGGGACTTTGAACTAAAATTTATTCAACATAAAACCATCAATTCATTCCAAATAATTTCCATTATTATTGACGACTTCTGCCCATTTTACAGGCAATTCGCGGATTCCCTTTCGTAGTAGGATTTTGGTTTGTGTGTGAGACAAGTGTGAGACTCAAAAAGGGAGGACTGGAGATGTCCCAGTTTGAGCGCGACCTTCAAAAGAAACCCATTTTGGTGTCAATAGAAAAGTTGTAGAGAATCAAAAATTAGGCTTATAGTCAAATTTCCAAAAAGATGCACTTGGTAGTTTCGCTTAAAATGCTAGTTTTGTGAAAATTCGTAAATTTGGCATTTCTTGAAAACCAGTTTTTGAATCGTTCTGAAAAGTTGGATATAAGCTTAATTTTTGATTCTCTACAACTTTTCCATTGACACCAAAATGGGTTTCTTTTGAAGAAAGTCCTCAAACTGTCACATATGAGAATAGCCCGCAGTTTTCAATTCATCAACCCAATATAAATGACCGCGATTCTTGAAAGTCAACCTTTAGGTCGGAGTATTCCTTTAAACTAATATTAAGTTGAGTACTAAATCTTTCACCGAAATTCATTTTCCAATTGGATAAGTCACAAGCTATTAAATGAAATACGGGTTTTTTTCATTAGATTCATTCATTTTTATCAGATAGCCCAATCATTTCTCTTGCAAATGACTTTTGTCAGTTTCTGAAAGCTTTGTTTTGAAGGAATCATTTGGTATTTGGTTGTTTAAGACTCGTTCATTTAGATAGTGAAATGAGGAGTGCACGACTTAGTACTCAACCAAATAGTAGGTTTAATTAAGCTTTTACTACCAATGCAATGGTCCAATGCAAGCCGATAAACTGTCCGTATATTCACTGGGTGCCACATGAAGTTTAACTTCAGTTGACACTCCATCGTGTGTCACAGTGATCTGTAATCCCATTTTTACCATTTGATTGATAAACAACCTTTTCTGGAATCTCTCCGCGATAAACCTTTGATCCAATGTCATAATGCCAATACTGGCAGCCTTTGCCTGGTTCTGGACATGTAACTAAAGTTTAGATATTTCCCGCTGATTGCGAGAAGATAAGAAAAGTTTAGACATTTTGATCTAGTCCTCCACTCACATTTTGCATTCTCAGTGCACATTTTCCATTCAACACCGATCTCTTTACCAAAAATCGATATTGAATAATCCCCCGAGATTCCATCGCAAGTAGCGGTTACCAGTAAACGAATCCTTGGCCCAGCTGGATCTCTTAAAAAATTATTAGCAAAGTAAATGGGTAACTGGGAAGTTTTAAGCCAAATCAACTTACCTCAAGTCATAAAACGCTTTGTGCAGAAACACATCTCGATTTGTTAGTTCCCGATCGACAAATGATTTATCAAAATTTGTGCCACGATAGAATTCTGGGTTCTTTGATTTTCTTGGGCTTAAAAAGTCTTGCCAAAATATTCCCAATAATAAGTAGCAACATGTGGCAAGTGCTCCAATACAATAAAACTGAAAACAAGCTTGAGAAAGTTAATCTTATAAAGTAATACCTGAAGGATATTCATTAAGTACTAAGGATTTCGTCGATTTCGTCGAATTTGAATAAGAAACAATTGAATTTCGGTGTTTACCCAGTTCGGCGATTTTTGACTTCTGTGAAAATCCAAAAATTCCAATTTTTCGAATATTGTTTGGGCAGAATTTCCGGTCAATCAACGGAACAATTTATTGAAAAGCTTGCAATAGACATGCAATAGAAATAGAAAAAGGAGAAATTTTGAATACTGTGCACTGCTTTGAAAAGCCTTTTGGTCATCGAAAGGATTTTTGATCAAAATGTGATGTACAAAATGAAATTGATTTTCGAGGAGACTGAGTATTCATTTAAATTCAAAATTAGCACTACTACAATTAGCATATTTTAAGTCCAATGAAACCCTGGAATCAGTTGTTTTGAAGCTTTTTCAAATGCAAATTTTGGTGGTCTCAAAAGTTCTTATACTTTTTCTGTAAACAGTAACTTTTTTGACTTGAAATCCACGTAAATTTCAGAAAACTAACACCGAATTCTAAAAATTCAGATCTTTTACCCCAATATACCCATTTTCATGTAAAGATTTCAACTCTCAACAACTTTTTTGACCAAAATTTTTACATCCTGGTCTGATTGTTGGAAGATTTTTGCGAAAATTGACTTAAACTTTGTAGAATGAATTTTTTTCAAAAACTGTTGTTGCCATTTGGTCAACCTAAGTTTTTTCTTGAAAACAAGCCACAAACGAACTTTACATTTCAAAAAGAAGGATTTTCAAGCAATTCTACGGAGAGCACCCAAATCTCAAAAGCAAATCAAAAGTTGTAGCGACCTTTAAACATCCTTATTAAAAAATTGTTTAGAGTTGCACCTTTTATGCAAAAGAAGTAAAGTAAGAGTAAAAATACCTGAATTTTCATAAACCGGCGTTAGTTTTTAAAAAAAAGCGTATTTTCCTAGTCAAACGGTCCATTTACAAAGGTAAAAGAACTTTTGGGATACCCTGTATATAAAAGAGCAGTACGTCCGTCCGTCTGTACGAGCTTTTTTGTGTATTAGAATTGATGCATGGATAAAATTTCCGAAAATATTCATAGAAAAGTGTGTTAGCAATAAAAAACTAACAAAAAGAATCGTTTTTTTAGGCTGACTGAAAGCCAAATTTAGAATTGAAGTACAAAGGCTGAAGTACAAAGAATGGGTTTCTATTCGGTATTCGGATCGTGTGCTTCATAACGTGAGCTTCATAAGTTAAAAATCAATAAAATTTGAATTGATTCAAAACGATTCCAAGGTTTGTTTTCATATCTAAACTTCTGTTTTCCGTTTCGCTTAACCAAAGCTTGTTTATGCGTAAAAATTTGCATCAGCTCTTGTTTTGAAACTTTTGGAAAACACAATAATAAATTTTCAAGCGTTTAACATGTTCAATGAACGTTTTCATAAAGTTTTTACAATAGATGTTGTTTTCATTAAAAGATTTTGGTCTGTAATTCATTGAAAAAAGAAATCTTTACAAACAATTTCATTGTAAATTGAATACAAAGTTTTTTGTTTTGTCCAGTGTTGGATATGGAACAGATGGCAAGTAATTGATGGTACAATGCTGATCAACAGGTAGTTAGCTCCCTCTGGGGCAGTGGAGATCAAGTGTGTTGTGGTGTAATGGTTAGCACAGTTGCCCGGTAAGTTCCGCCGCGAAAAGGTTGTGCCGGTTCGACCCCGGGCGGCGCTTACAACTAGTTTTGATTTTTCTGACCACCTAGTTTACCAACTAGGTAATGAAAAAAAAATTGCTTTATCTTATTGCTCATCATTTCCCATACTCACTTTGATATTTTCACTCGAACAGTGCCGTTTCCCGGTTGACGCTGTTTTCGCGCAATAACAACGCGCTAATCAAACTGAAATTCGATTTTTCACCGTTTTTGATTACCCCATGCAACCAAACTCATCAAAAAGTATTGCATAAAAAAGTGGGCAAATAGAGAAAAATTTTTGCATATTTGGCCCAAATAAGTAACAGATTATGGTGCCAAGCGAATACAGCAAGATAGTATTTGTCAATACCAAGCTTCAGTTCACGCACATCTAAAATGAAAATTGCAGAAAAAAATATAAATTGCCTACTTGTATCATAAGAAAACATTCAACTCGAGAAGCTTTTCCAGTTTTTCTTAACTAAACTTGGTCATGTTTTTGTCAATTAAGAAATACTTGCAGCTTTCACCTTTTGGCCTATCACAAAATCTAAGCCACATGTAAAAAAGAAAGGAATGTAAGCGATACAGTGTTCCAAATTTTCATAAAGATAACTTTCTTGTGTAATGATGAAAAGTGCGATCATTTCGAGTCCAATTCTCAAAATATATGAAATGAGTAGTTGAAAAAGAGGCCATTTGAGGGCATATCGGAAATAGACTCCATTAAAAGATAAGGCAATAGAGCGGCTGAAACAAGTTAAATGTGAAAATACGGTCAGTTGGTATTCTCAGGTAATGATCTATTGGCGCCAAATGTAGAAAGATTGTGCCATCGAATCTGATCGACCGGTATCAATTCTTGATTAACCGACCGGACTTGACTAATCTGCGAATTTTAGCGACTGCTCGAGGTCGGGATTAGACTGACAATGAGTCTCAAAATCTAAAGCTGGCCTGGTAAAAAACGGAATTTTATCAATTAGTATTGTTTGTGAACTAATAACGTCCCCAATTCCTGGTTGAGTGGAACTGACTCCCCGGTTTATTTCGTCTATTCGGTTTATTTTTTCATTCCCCATTCTCATACTTTAATTTTATCTAACACCTGTCTCATTTTGATGAAAGAAGTACGCACAAAGGGAAAAGTACCAATATCCTCGCTTACAATTACCGTAATAATTCTAATAGAAGACCAGTCTCTATTAGAAGACCAGTCTCAATAGAAGACCCTTTTGAAGGGAGGTTGAAAAATAGAAGACCAGTCTCTATTAGAGAGACCGAGTCTCTAATAGAAGACCCAAACTCTTAAAATTGCACTATGTTGCCGTATCCCGCTTCCACCCAGATTTTCTTGTAAAAATCATTGTGCAAAGTTATTAATTCTTTCCTACTAGTGTTTTTTGTAATTCTTGTTTCTTGTCTGAAAATAAATAATGTGTGTTTATTTTCAGGGGCTGATCGCTGAGCGACTGCCATTTCGCACGGATTCTCTGGAGGGGTATCGAGATATTCGAAAGATGAGAGGAGACGACTTTTGAAATCTTCAAGGACGAGAAAGAAGGAGAATGAAAACGAGATGAATCAAGATTCGGAGAATGCTTTTGGAGGCTCTCGGGAAACGGAACTGCTCAAGAATGGAAACAAACGGAAGGCATATTCGATCGGGGTTTAAAGTTTAGAAACAATTGAATTTGCAAAGACGATCTCAAAGAATGTTGCAAGCACAAAGTTTCAAGTCAGCAGAAAGATGATTCGCAGAATGGATTTCGCAAGAAAACGATTGCGAAAGATGGGAAATCCTCGAGAGGGTTAAAAGGAGGTGGCCGAGCCCTTACAAATACGCAACTCGACGTGGAACTTTCCGAATGGGTCCGAAGCGAACGACAGAAGAAAAACAAGGTCTCGAGGCGTTTGGTCCAAGAAAAAGGAGAAAGCGTTTTCGTGAGCAAAACGATATCAAAGTCGATTGTTCATTGGGATGGCTTCAAAAGTTCATGAAGCGTCTGCGATTTCTCAATGAGAACTCCAACGTCAATCTGTCAGAAGCCTCCCCACGAATATGCTGATGTGTTGGTCAATTTCGTAATGTATCTCAATCGGATGCAAAAGGAGAACAAATACACACATCTACGCTTGTGATGAAACGGCCGTCTTCCTTGATCAATTGGCGGAAAATGTGTTGATGAAAAGGGAGCAAATGAAGTCTCGAGTTCGATCAAGTGGGCATGAAAAAGACAAAAATTTCCTCTTGTGATACTTACGGCGCGCTCCGAGGGGTTATAAGTGCAAGCCTTTTGTTCCTTTTGCCACGGGAAACGGATTGATCCGGTCATCCAGAAGCGATTTGGAGGTAAATGATGAGATGGTTGCTCATTATTGGATGAAATTGATTTGGGCGAAGACGAGGAAAACAAGGATTACGAAAGCGATGCCTCGATTGAAATCAATGACATTAATGAAAATTAAATTGAGGGTTTTTAACGGATTTGCTCCTTTCAAATTGTTTTATGTTTTTGTATGTTAATAATTATTTGTTGTTATTGTTGTTGTTAATTTGTTGCTTTAACTAAATGAATAAAGTGATGATACAAATGTGCCTGATTTTTTAAAGGGTTGCTTCTAAAATCGATTCTCTAAAGCTTTGACAAATTCAAGACCAGTCTCTAATAGAGACCCTTTTGGGAAGGGGGTTGAAAATTGAAGACCATGGTCTTCTATTAGAGCCATTACGGTAGTAGCCCGATTCCATTGATCCAACTAACCTCAACGAAATCATAGACTGTTGATATTGAGGCGATATCGTTAAAACCATTGTCTTTCATGTACATAAAGATCGGAATTGAGATATGCATTCACGTCAGTGTTAGGCCTAAAATGCACATTTTTATGAAGACTTTCTAAGAATTTCCGCACTCTTCCGCTTATATAGCTTAATGTGTAGTTGCAGAAAACAGGAATTTGTTCAAATTCTCTGCCAATGCTAGGATTCTGTGAATTTGGAAACGTTTTAAGCACTTTAGAATTTAAACCGAATCAGTAAAGATACGGCGATCATTTCTTTCTGACAATAAACAGCAGTCAATGTGGTTGAAAGGCTCAAGACCAATGTCTAATTATATGATTTTAGTACAAAATTTTCTGCAAGATTTTACAACTGATTCCCCCTTGTCGATGATATTGGCAATTGTTGCTCCCCATTCATCGCTGATATCAGATTGGTTACTTGAGGTGACCATTGTTGGCTGACCTTTTGCTGTCTCAATACCCGTAATCCAATAAAGGGGGAAGTTTTTCGGCTTAGTTTTAAAGCAAATTTGCGGGGAAAATGCAAAGGAATTGGAGAGAAGAAGATTTGACCAACAAAATCAATAATTTGATTGTGATTCGATTGCTTCCTGTGAAATTTAAAAGATTTCAACGGAGTATTACATACAACTTTTGGCCAGCAGATGATGAGCAAAAGTAATTCTGCAAAAGGTTCGCTTTTCTTGTATTTCAGTTGCCTTTTTGCCAAAAAGCAAGTAGCATTTGAAAAGATTCGTTTGTTTTCACAGGAGTTGCTCAGGGGAGATTCCTCAAATTTTTGCTTCCAGTTTTCCCCTGATCTGCATTTTGCTGGATATTTTCTAACTTTTAAAGTGTGCATACATACAAAATCCAATCCAATCACAAAGAATCAATCGTTGATTCAATGCAAAACACATTTACATCAAAGATAGGTGCCGTCTTTGTGGTTCGGGACTCGTTCTTTTTGCTTTGTGGGACGATTCTAACTGTCGACATCGTTGTGTTGACACTGTTGACATCGACACGATCGTTGAAAGAACTTTGAATCAGAACCACAAAGTTTGTTGATCATTTGATGAGTCAGAGTAAAGAGAAATTAATCACAGAATGACCCCTGTTCTCCATTTCTTCTTTATCAGCTTCATTCTCAGGGATCACCCAATCAACTACGTACACATTTCAAATCTCCTTTTCTGTTAGCAGTTGTTCGATTAAACTGGGACCATTCCGTGTTTTCAGAGCTATCCCTGTTCAACCTCATTTTAAGATTGCGTAATCTTTAGTAGTTTTGTAGTGTAAAGTGAGTTTGTATTGATCTTTTTCTTCCCCAAACTTACAGTCATTCATTAGACAATCACTCTATTTCATCAGGTAATATATGAATACCTTATTCAGCATAAAAATGGCACAGGTTTAAATCATACACACAAAAGATGAAACATTTTGATAAAAGAAAAATAAATACATATGTAAGCATGATTTGCTTCCAATTACTTCACCATTTTTCCGTCTTTTGATCCAGTTTCATTATCAAGATAGCTTGTGACGATCTGGATAATAATCAATTGGCAATCCAATTGGCACTTAGTATCATTTGACAACTGATTCACGCTTTCAGATCTCTTTTTCTCCATTCTTAAACAATATTCATTTGTTTTTTTCCTTTAAGTTCTTGTTCAGATTTTGACGTTATATTCAGCTTCAGATAGCCATCAAAATGATCAAATTCCTGACTATTCTATGCCGATCATTTTTGTTGATCGATTTTGCTTCCACAGCTGGTGATTTCTCATGCTTTTTCGGCGACACTCTATGCACAGAATTGTTTGTAGAGTAAGTTTTTATTAGTTTTGTTTCAGTTCTGGTTGAGATATTCAGGTATTTCATTTTTCCCGGGACCAATCACTGTTCTTATAACTTATCGAGAACTTTTACATGTGTTCACAATTTAGCTTTTAAAGGATTTAAAATACGTAAACACTTCAACTTTACTAGAATGTGAGAGTCAAGAATAAAGAAGACTCACGTAGACTTAATAATTTCAGAAATATCCGAGATGGCGTGTGTGCCTCGGTAAGAACTGTCTCTGTGGACCTTTTGAAGCCTTTTTTGAAGCATCTTGATATGTGACTCTCAATCAATGATTCGAACCAAATCACTATTTTGTAGTTTTTGTAGTTTTTGTAATTATACTACTTAGCTATGGTCTCAAAATCTATAGCATAATAAAACTAAGCAAAAACATGTTTATTGAATGAATCTTGATAAAACGATATCTTGAGCTTCAAAGCTTTTTCAACCTTTTGAACTTTCGCTCCAACAAAGTAAAATTCTAACCGTTTTGAGTCATTAAAACCTTGATCACTAACATCACTCGGAAGATTTTCAAAAGAAAAGTTAGATGTTATTTTGGAAGCAACAAACGTATGCGTTTTATATTGCTAACTCACAAATATAAAAAACGCATCAAACTCGTAGAATCCATTTGTATAGAGAATACCGTATCCTTAGATGCTAGGTGAAGGAAATATATTTCCATTGTACAACCGTGTAATAAAGAGTTCACGTAAGACACCGACCAGCTCTATAATTGTTCACAAAATTGCTATTCTATCGTACTTAAAGCTCACTTACCTCACTTGATATCAAAGATTTGGGCAAAATGACCCGAACAAGAAACTTGTTTGAATGTTATTCGTTCCATAAAACCCCTATAACTCTTTTTCTATAAATTCTTAATTATCCTCGAAAAAAGTAGTCACGCTTCTTGTGGTCTTAATCTTGTCTTTTCTCGGAGGGTTTTTCCGAAGACCCAAAAAGCGCTGAAAGGGGGAAAATGAAGCTCTGCGCCAGGATAGATTTTCCCCGGTTCAAAGAAAAACCGGTCAACGGATCTTTCTTTTCTGTAATGCTTGGTTAAGAGATGAAAAAGCAGGTTAAGAATGAATAAAAATTTATACAATGAGGGAGAATTACGGCTAAGTTGGCTGGCTGCAAAGTTGCAAGAACTCTTGTTCGAGGTAATTTTACCTAACCCCTATGAGGTTTTTATATAGTTTCATTGGTTTTGGCAGCACCCAGATAATTAGATAAATAGAAAAAGATTAGTATTTCAGAGATTGTTTCAAACAATAAGAACTTTGTTGGTTTCTCATGGATTATCAGCTCCATTAGAACAAGCTTACAATGATACATGAAACTTGACGGTTTTGAAATTTCTTGCAAATCGTTTGATGCAGGAAATCAGTTGCAAACACAGACAGGTGTTTTCTTTTTGGTTTTAGATCACCCCAAAACTACTAATGAGATCTAAACGCCCACACGAAAAAGAGAAATAGGCGAAATTAAGAAAAAAAGTAAAAATATGATAGAGTGGAATAAAAAATGTTTATGATACAATTAGGGTAATAACCTATCAATTTCTTGAAAATCGTTTTTATTTTAAAATGCAGTTTTTCTAATGATGTTTACACAAATTTGTGTTTTAGAGTCAGCTTCTTTTGGTGACACGCTGTTTTAGCAAAATTTGGCTAGTTGCTTTGGATATCCGCCCGGTAAAGTTTAAATAGTAATGGTCAGTTTGGAACACCTCTGTTGCTCAGGCAACTCCTTCAGCTAATACCTGTGTTATGCGTAAAAAGTCATTCAATTTTTATTAATGTCATCTTGAGTACCACAAAAGATGTTGAGATTCATTTGTATACAAACAAAATCTCATACGAGATGGCTCGAGTGTGTATTCGTCGTATGTTCTCTCGTTGGCGGCGGTATTACTGTCACTTGGGCTTTGTGTAATTTACCTAAAAATCAGATGATCAGCTCAAAAATTACCACCCCAGTTTTATACTGCGGAAATCCTTTTTCCATGTTCCTTATTAAATTCTCGATATGGTTCAATAAATCCGCATATCAATGCCGAGGAAACAGTTCCATGAGCGTACACAAGAAGTCATGCTTTACATTCACCCATTCTTGCGGAAATATAGAGTTTGAATAAAAAGATATACAGCCGTAAAAGTAGTGGAATAATCACACACCAATCCGAGAATGGGACTATCATACAAAATGTCGTTGAATAGTCAAATCGAATTTCTGCGTTACTTGACAAACACAGCGAAATGCAAAGCTTTTGTGCAAACTTCTCGTTTTCGCACTCATCCCGATGGCGTTTCCGTTAAGCATGTAAAATAGATTTAAAATGAGCCAAGGGTCTGAAAGCCCAGTGACTTTTTACATTTCTGTAAATATAGATTGTTTTTAAAAACATGAAGGTAATGGCAACTAGTAAAGTTCATGCTTCATGCCGCTTTTCATGCCGAGAAAATTCATGCACAGTTACCTTTAACTTTTTCTGAAAGTTACTAATGTGTTATACGTGTAATTTTTCTAGAGGTTGCGCTCCACTTTTTTAGTTTTCTTACTGATTTTGTGTGCGTACGACGTTTCAGCGTTAGATAGATTTACGCAATTATAGGATAGCTTTTAACAGCTTGGCCAGGGCTTTTCTAATCCTGTTTCGGTTTATTTTTTATAACCTATCTAACGCTTAAACAGGGCGCACACAAAATCCAGCAAGTAAGCCAAAAAACCAAAGAAAATTAACGTAGAACTTAGTATTTTTTTAGAAAAATTGGAAGGTAACTGAGCATGAATTTTTCTCGGTATGAATTTACTGGAGTGTGCCGAGCATGGCATGGAACTTTTCGGCATGAAAAACGACATGAATCATGAACACTTCAGCATGAAGGCTGAATTTTATTAGTTTAAGGGCAATTGTTGGATTTAGCTTTCATATAGACTTACCACAGTGGTGATCTCTGGAGCAAATACGCAAACTAAAATCTCGAGGGCCAGCGCTCCGGTGAAGTTAAGTGTAGGAGGAGCGACAAGTCGAGTGTATACCAATCCATGCAGTCGGATCATTTTGCAATGAAAGCAAACTCTCGGAATTCCTAAACCATTCAGAGTCCACAATCCACAAACGTCTTGCCAGATTAGTAAGACCTTACACAATAATCTCGGCAATCCTCTGGCATTTGGTGGATTTTCAATGTCAATCGCTCCAATGAACCAAGCTGGTGGCACTATTGCCAAATAGTGAATGAGAATAAGCAATAACAGGACAAGTGGAAATCTATGAATTGGAAGTAGTTTAAATGGAATCTTACTTCAGCCATTGATCATCGGGCAAGAGTACTTGTTGTCGATACAGAAAGCATTGAAAAGTGGCGACAATCGTATTTCCCGACCAAAAACCAAGCCAATTTTCCTTGAAAAGCAATTGAGTTTTTGAGTAATGGGGAGAACAGAGGGTTTAGCAAGTCTTTTTAATTTGAGCTTACTCACAAATAAAGCCCCTTTTCCATCAAATGAGTAGATTGGATTTCCATAGAGAGAATGCCATACCCACTTAAAGCTTGGAGCAGGAAAGTAAAGCTCAACAACGCATCCGTGCAGAAAGGAGGTTCATATATTGAAGACCAAAACTAAAGGTAGATTGCAGAAGGCAATTCTGACTCCAAGCCAAGATAGGTCATAACATGACCAAGGTTAGATCCAGGCCTGAAGTTTTAGAGGGTCATGCAAAGCCATAACCTGACTTCTTACCTGTATTTGATTTGTCTGGCTTAGCCGGATATTACCTTGATCTTGCTTATCCGATATATTCTTCTTTCAAATTACAAGCCATTTATTCTGGTAATAAGATTTACCTGATACCACGAATATACCATCTGTAGCATCTCATTTGTTTTGGAGAAGCGTAAACAATCAAAAAAGCAGTAAAGAGATTAAAGCAAAGGTAATATTCCAGTAATAGTTTCAAAATGGAGAAATATTGTGGGATTCTCATGGACTATTAGATTCATTAGTAAGAAAAGAGAAAACATCGATAAGTCTATTTGTCATCAAATAAGAACGTGAGTAAGAGAATCGATGGGGGAATCAGGCAAGTGTTTTTTATTATCGGGTTGCTCCATACAAGCTTTGTCTTTCAGAAATTCTTATATTCTCAGGTACACCTGTTAATTTTACAGACACATAACTTGTAATGAATGTTGTGTTACTAATTGTAAAAATGGGAGTTGGAACTAGAGCGAATCAAAAAACTTTGTCCGCCACCGGGGCTCGAAGCCATGATCTTTCGTTTGTTAAGGAAGCTTTGCCCCAACAACCATTACACCACAACGCATCTGGTCACCAAGGCTACTCCAGAGGGGTTTTTACTTGGGGTAATCTGAACTATGAATTTCCAGGCCAGACCAAGTCAAAGCTAAACCTAACTAAGGGCACTCGAGACATAACTCATTTTGTTCGGATTTTTGCGCTGATTACCAATATGTGGTTTTTGTGTAAATGGGATGGAAATCGGTCAAAAATGGCCTCTAAGTCAATGAATTTTGACAGCTTTTCTCGAATTTCTGGCACACTGAATTTCCATTCCGCCAGTCTGCTTTCTTTAGCCACATTCTTTGCTTTGTGGGCTTGAAGCGTAGGATGGGTGTTACAGCGTGTAAACTTTTTCCTGTCTGTTTCGGATCCGCTTGCGGGCCAACATTTGCACGAAATGATTGTAAATGCATTTTGTCATTTCTTATTCTTATTTTTATGTACTTTGAATTAAATTAGGCCCACTTGACAACTACATTACCAAAAGAATGCGCCACGCAATTTTCACCCTGTAGTAATTGAAATTAGTTAAAATTACACCAAATTCTTGTCAGTACAAAACTTTGTGATCTCTGCTTTGGACCCAAGACTTGAGCATTGAATTAAAATGTCACAAATGACTTCTTGATTATGCAAAAAAGTCCTTTTTTTGAAGAAGAGGTGGAGTACGGAGGGTAAGCGGATGAAAACTTTGAACATGTAATCTTTTGGGTGGATTCACTGTTCACTTCAGAAGCATTAAAGGTTACACGATAAAACTGTTGAGGCCTTTTTTCTGTGATTGTCATTGAACATTTTGGTGGAAAATCAGGAAATCAGACTTTTCTTTCTTTTTCTCTTTCTTTCTTTATTGATTATGATCAGGTTGTTTTCTATGTATTTCAAATTCAATCAAGGTTATTTTTAAAATGTTGCCCTGTCTTTGCGAAGAGCATTCGCTGTCTTGGATTTTCTCTTTAATTTGTCAAATATTGCTCTTGTTTTTGCAAACTTTTTTGCTTTTTAGGCATAATATTTGTTTTTGTTTCGCTCGACAAGATGGATGAGCAAATATTTAAATCAGAACTGCCATATTCTTTGAATTCAAGTCAAACAGAAGCTACAGGAATGCCATCCAGAACATTTTGTTCTGTTTTTGGAGGAAGCTGCTCTTCCTTCCAAACAATGTTGTGTTTGGTACGATCGCTTCAAAACAGGAAACGAGTCATTGGAAGATGTACCACATGGAAAGCCGCCGATTACTTTGGACGATCAGCTGTTACTGCGAGGTCGACTTGGATCCATCCGCAAAGTGTAGAAAACTGCTTAGAAAGTTCGGATGCACTCGTAGTACACCATTTGCACGTTCTTGGGAAATCATATCGAAGCGGGAAATGGCTCCCCACGACCTCACTGGTGCCCACAAAGTCACACAAGTCACCTTGAGCTCTGTTCTTCCTACGTAAAGCTAGCCATCGTGACTTTTGGAAGTATTTTTTGATATCTGATGAGACTTGGCTTTCGTATGAAGAAAATATTCAACTCTATGGACAGTGGCTGAGTTCGAAGCAGACCTCTCATCCTATCCCAAAGCCTCCGAAAAGGATTATGTTTTTTTGTGTGGTGGAATGCTAAGGGATTGGCTCATTTTTGAAATATTAGATAAGAGAGACACTGTTGACGGAAGATTTTTATGCACAACAAATGGGTCAGTCCGATCCAGCATTGAGGAAAAGAGGATCGATCCATCGAAGGTCAGATTTCTTCACAACAATGCTAGGCCTCACATTTCAAGATCGTCACGAACAAATCTGATAGGATTGAGCTGGAAACTCTTCCACCCACACCATACAGCCCTGATCTAGCCCCATCGGATTACCACTTCTTTCGATTGTCAATGGGAAACAAGCAGTTTTCTGGACAGCAGTTCAAACAAAAGCAGGACATCGAAAATTGGGTTGCCGCTATTTTTGCCTCCTAAAAATCTTCAATTTGAGGACGGTATTCGTGATTTAAGGGTAACGTTGGAAAGTTATTAATGCCTCTGGTGAATACATTTGATTTTGAAAGTGTTTAAATAAATTTTCTGTTATGTTAAAAATTATCAAAAATAACCTTTCATATTTGCCAAGCTAATATTTTGGCTACCTTTTCTGTTGTTTAATTTCTTGATAAAGAAATTTGGCTTTATAACAATCAGACTAACTTGCAAACTTTTAAGTTTTAACACTAAATAAATAATTCTTTGATTTTTGAGGCCTGGATCTCCTTTTTGTTGACTGGCTCAGCTTAGTCGACTAATTATCGTTGAATTCTACACTTTTTTTAGGTTTTGATCAGATTAATGCATTCCCCAAGCAGACATAGAACTAGACTCGACTCTTGCAAACAAAACTAATCTGCTTTTCTTCTAATGTTTTTTGATCAGCAGTACATGTCCAATCCAATGTCCAATGTCCTGTTACAGAATTTGAGAGGGAATTGCTATGCGGTAAACTTGCTGAGAACTTTCATAGAAAAACAAATAGTTAGCAGTCTCAAATTGTTGTTTTATTGGAAAGACACCTCAAGCACCGGATTTGTACTTGGGGCGATTTGGCGAGAATAAGTGTAATTCTAGATGGTGGACATTTGGTGTCAATACACAGTGATGATGTGAGCGTGAGCTGAGCTGAGCAGATTCAGCCAAACTTTAGGAGAACGCTTTCGTCCACGATTTGGTCACCGCATTCTCCACTGCTCAAGTGCCACCGAGCCACCGAGGACATGAATCGGATTATTTCTGTGTCCAGCGAGCATGAATTGATGGAAGATGGATCCATTGTTAACTCCACAAAATTATAATGGTATCACACTTTTGTATCAACTTGATAACCAATCGAAATCAACTTTGGACCACTGGGATGCGTCACCACCAGGTGCAGCTGCCTGCAAAGTCTGCTTTGGCACTCAAATAATCACTCAGGATATCATCCTGGAAATGGACATACAGTTTGTGTTAAAAAAAATCGGGATATTTTTTGATATTTAAGTATTGCCTCTGAGCAGGCCATGACAAGAAAGATGCAGATGTGCTAGACTGGCAATCCAAGGCGATCATAGATCAGGCTAGGGGGGCGGGGACCATCGCCCGATCGGCAATAGGTGGGACGCTCAGGAGTGGCAGGAGACGGCTAGGGCTGCAGCCACCGCCAGCACAAGCAAGTCGAGGAACTCCGGACCACGAACAACCTAGATAGGGAAACACTGGATGACAATAGCAGGGATAGAGAAATGTGGAAGTAGGTTGGCAGTTGCATAAATAAGAACACCCCCAAGTGCGAAGACAGAATCAAAAACAAATTAATTAGCCTGTTGGAATTTTTGCTAAATTTTATTCTCAATTTATCTGAAAACGACCTTTGTCTGCAAGTTGCCGAATACAGCGACGACAATTGGATCGAACTGACAGCAAAGAACCAGTGGGATGGAAAATACACTAAGCAAAGATAAAATCTCTTGCATGTTTTAGATGATAATAAAGTAATATACAGTATCTTCCAATGCGTTATACAGCTTGAACTAGACTAAATTCTTGTCCAATATCAGCAAAGAGCAACAATCAAACCTTTGCAAGCCACAGCAAGCTTGCACTTTTAGTAAAGCTGACAAATTCTATCCAGCAAACTTTGACCCAGCGCGATCTTAGACTTGGTTGATGGTTTCCCGAGACAAAACTGTTTAACAAAGAGATTGGCTTGAGATATTAGTATATATGGTAAAATTGACTAAAGAGTTCAACTTATTTGTTAGTCCTTTCCAATCAAGTGAATCCACGCATAAACAGGCACCTCAATACAAAAAGTGCTTAACCCTGATGTTTGCCTGAATGAAGCAATTGATCAAAGCGTTAATGACGCTATTTGTTTTAAAGAGGTGTTCCCGAAAGCATTTCCGCAAACTATAGGATAATCGCCTAGTTGAATGGATTAGGGATTTCCTGAGACAAAGCCCGGATTTTTCGCTTCAAAGAACAGCACAACAAGGGTATCAGAAAAAGAGATTAGTGTTTTTCACACACAATTGTAATTTCCTCGCTTAAGTGAGTCAGTTTCTCAAGGTTTCCAGAGTTCAAGTAAACTATTTTGCAATTCTCATTCAATTGTTCCCGTCCGTTAGTAGTCCTGTCATTCTGAATAAACATTTTAGTCTGCTTTTGAATGCTGAACCTAAAATCTTTCCCTTTTAGATTGGAAAATAATGCTGAGTCATCTGAATCCCAGTCATTTTGTTGTATTCTTTACTGGCGCTTTTGCAGTGATCGCCAACTCGATTTTGATCCCTTTGGAAGTAAAATACATGGTTTGTTTACAATCTCTAGTTGCAATCCAAAATTTTATTTTTAGTAATATTTATTGTATTCCAATTTGAATTCGTTAGCTCCAGCTATCTTACTTGATGGCAAAGTTTGTTTCAGTCGACAGAATTTGGCCGCTACAAGAGTATTTGATGATTATGTTCATACGATCAACATCATTTATCCACTTTTAAATTTGATTTTGATGCCAGTAAGTCTCTTAGCTAATAAAGAGCCAATCTCACTGGTTTTTCAAAATTTACAACAACTTTTACTCGTCTTCCTAGCGGATCTTCATGTTGTCGGCCATGCTTTCGTCTTTTTCGTCGCCAGTCCTTTTGGTGCCTATTTTAATCAATCCACTGGACAGGTGAGTTAAATGCTGAAGAAGATATTTCATTCCATCAATTTTAAGTTCTTGATACTATTCTGGATAATGCTATACGATCAGCGCTAATTTTTGATCGTTTTCATTTTCTCTATCGATACGTCGCCACCCGCCGGTGAGTTCTCGCACAAAATTGTAGCTGAGAAAGTTGAGTCATAAGGAACTGAAATAGTTTGAGAGATCTTTTTGTCGCAAAGAAAGCTGAAAGCAAAGAACCTTATTTACATACAACAGGTTTTGATCAGTAAAAAGTACGTATAGAACTTGCGGGATATTGTGCCCAAATACAGGGTGTTGACAATTACGTGCGCGCAAGCATCAGCATCATAGTTTTTAAACACAAATGTATAAAAACATTACTACTCATCTTTTTGTATTTTAATATTCTTTTATCGTGGTCTAATAATTTTTGTTTAAAAAGTTGTTTTCTAGGTCATAACCAAAGACGTGCGTAGTCGAGGACGCAATCGCACAGCTGGCGACGAGCGGCATGAGAACTCGTCGGTCGCATCGAGGCTTGGGGTATCTGAGGACCGTCCAGAAGAGTAGTAAAGCAATGGAAAGATGAGGGCATGTTCGGTCAGAAGCCCGGGAAGAGGACCAAGAGGACAAGATAAAGCTTACCGAAAGATGCGTGGGATCATCAAGAGATCGAGCGAAAAAGACGATCGTAGTTTGAACAGATGGCAAAGTAGCTTCAAATTTCGCGTTTCTCGGTTCAATCGATAGTGAAAATAAGGCTCGGACTTCCGAAGTTATCGACTGTTAAACGGGCAAGTGCTCACCGATCAAGCCAAGCAAAACCGGAAGAATGCAAGAAATTGCGAGGCTTTTTCAAGGTGCGGCGCATTGACGTGTTCTTTTTGGTCAGATGAGGAAGATTTTCACCTTGGAAGTGGCTAGAAACTCACAAAATCACCGTCAACTTTCTCAGTCCA